>SADC01000001.1:1184218-1185948 GCA_004194705.1 Ditylenchus dipsaci | reverse complement strand
AAGCCCGACGATGTGAAGCTGATGCGTGATGCTCTGTCCTACTGACGCCATTCCACAAATTCACTCTGCGGCTGCAAACTCAAGGAACGCCAACAATCTCGCTCGTGCTGCCAGGACTCAATGGAATCCTTAATGGACTCGAGGTATGGTTTTGATTATTGAGGCCACCGATCAACTACAAGATATGAATGCTCCCGCCGAAGCCGTCACCGATGACCTGTTTGGATTTCTGTCCGCGCCGCCCGCCAAGAAGAGGAAAATCGTGCCGCTGACAACGTTGATATCGAGTTGGACGCTTTATTTCTCAATGACAAGGGTGCAACGCAATGCTTTTCTGGGTTACCAACGCTCTACTGTAGGAATTTCTGGGTTTTGTTGGTGATTCTATCATTCGTGTTATTCAGATGCCGAAGCTCACCCGTCTGGCAATATCTCTACTGGCTACTCCTGCGACGTCTGGAGCTGTGGAAGGTGCGTTCTCTGTGCTCGGCCACAACACCAAGGGATCCAAGATTAACACTGGGCGGGAGCATGCGAAGATGAAGGTGATGCTAACCTACAACAGTGCGCTTATTGATATCTGACGTTTTTGTTCTTTGGTTGATTGGCATTTTGTTGAATAAAATTTATGAAGTGAAGGTCTTCATTATTTTTGATTTATTGAGGATTGAAGATGAGGATGAAGGAGAAAATTTTTGTATTGAGGTTTGAGGATGAGATGAAGGAGGAAATTTTTTTTTATTGAGGATGAGGATTGAGGATGAAGGAGAAAATTTTTGTATTGAGGATTGAGGATGAGGATGAAGGTGGAAAATTTTTTTTATTGAGGATGAAGATTGAGGATGAAGGAGAAAATTTTTTTTATTGAGGATTGAGGATGAAGGCTTCAAAAATTTTCTGGCGTTAACAACCCTGGAGTTAGAACAATCCTGCTCTCAGGTTCGATTCCCAGTGGGTGCACACCTTTTTTATGCACTTTTATTTACAAGTTCGTAGTCAAAATGATCCTCACACTCTTGGCTATGTGACAAAATGATCAGAACATGATTACACAACATCTGGAGCTGATTTACAGGCTTAGACCTGTAAAATTTACGAAATCGATCGGTTCGGGAGTCTTTCTTTGACTTAAGTCTTTCTTGATTTTCTGACTTTTTTCTACAAGCCACACGTTTCATATACCAAAATGTAGCCAAGATTCTAGGCTTTTGCTTGAGCTATCAAACAGAGAAAAGTAAGTATAAATTGAAACTAGGATTCAAAAAAAATCCAACCATGTCCACTTCCATGCCATTCTACCTTGGGCTATCCCAGAACTTTTTGGTATTATTTTGGAACGGACTTTTTTTGCAATTTTAATTTACACGATCATTTACAAGCTTATGCTCAAAATGTAGCCCTGCTTTCTGTCCTCGTTTTTAATATATGGTTATGATTACTATCTAGATTGAAACAGCCAAAAAACGTCAGTTTCAAAATGATACGAAAATCAAAACCCTCCAAATTACTCATGCATAAATGCCAAGACAAAAACGCCAAGAGGAAAAATGCCAACAAAAAAGTGCGGGAATTCAATTTTTTGCTGTTTTTACACTATGTGACGCACTTAGGTTTAAGCTAAGGAATGTAGGTGAAAACACCACTCAAAATATGTAAATCCCCCCTCAAATTTATTTTTACCCCTCAAATTTGAATTTTGCACAAAATGTGTAAATCCCCCTCAATTTTAA
>SADC01000001.1:1151718-1179218 GCA_004194705.1 Ditylenchus dipsaci | reverse complement strand
ATTCTTCGGATTGGCTGGCTCAAGATTTTCTTCGTTTCGAATGCTGCGAATATTTCTGGCTAAGAGTGAACGACGCACTAGAGGTTTGGCTTCTTCTGACACATCTGCGAGGCAGTCGGCGACGATCGAACGAGGCGCTTCCTTACTCGAAACTGCTTTGCTCTGAACCACACCTTGCAAACGCTTTAGCTCCACACGGGCACTATCACCCAAATGGTTGTGCTCGGTCGTGACGGACAGCTTTCCATTGAAAGTTACGGCTCTCCCTTTGAGAAAAAGCTCTTTTAAGCTTGCAGTATGAGTGAAATCTGTATTACCTGGACATTTTGATCCAACATCTCCATCGGCTCCAGCTTGGCAAAAGATACATATCCAGTATATTCGGTCCCCTCTATAATTGTTCTTCCAGTAAAGGCAACCATAGATATCTTTAAGCATTTCCTTATTTTTTTCGGAAAGCAGCACTTCATAATTTGCTTTGTTTTTCTCAATCACTTGCATTCTTTCATCCATTGTTATGCCTTAAACTAATCAAATAAGATCTAAGCTCAAACATTACATGAAAATCAAAGCTTTTCGAAATATAAAAAACCTTCAGCCCCTCCATTAAATGTAACAGTTGGAAACTTGGTTTAGGATCTCTTTCAAAACTTTAGGAACAGCATGCCAAAATGTATATGAATTCGATGTATATGAATTCGTTTGTATATGAATTCGGTGTATATGAATTCGGTGTATATGAATTCGGTGTATATGAATTCACCGTTTCCCAATTCATATTGTTCAAAATTCAGTTGGTACAAATTCATTCTATTTGCCATCTCACTGCTTCAACCGTTGAAAGCTCATTGCATAGCCATTGCAGAAGCTTAAGATTTTGACCTTTCGAGTACAAAATCTTTGACTGTTAAAAAAAAACCCTCGTAAATGATGGCACAAACTGAACTGACAAACTGAACAAACAGAAAAAAATTTTAAGTTTTAAAAGTTCTTTACAAAACCAAAAGATTACTAACTAGGTACCACCACACTACCTGCGTTCCCCAACCTGGGTACGACTACCTGGGTACAACAAAACAAGGTGGTAGTCCACTTGGAGCAAAAAAAATTTACGTTTTTTCTGTTCCAATATCTGTTTCTTGGACTGATTCGGCATGCTGAAGATGGTTTAATAATAGCAAAATAAGGTTTTGTATGGTACTTTTTGAGTATTGGGCAATAATTGAGTTTACCAAAACTGGATTTTACCAAAACTCTAAAAATAACCTACAAAACGGCGTTTTACTCTTAGTCTGCCTCTCACTTTCACTGTATTGGTATCACCAAGGTAATAAGAATTACCGTATAACCTCTTTTAATATCCCAAGGAAATTATTTTTTAACCCCCGAAAAATTTTGAAATTTTAAATTAAAAAATGGCCTTAACTCTGAAATCATATTCAAGAAAAGAGGGGGGGGGCGGTGCGTGATTATTAGAGGGTGGGGGATTAATGGAGGTTATACGGTAAAAGCAAAAAATCCCGCCAAGACAAATTTGGAGGTTCAATTTACCGTAGGGTCAATTTACCGTAGGGTAAATTTATCGGGGTTTAATCAATTTGTAGAGGTTCAATTTACCGCCGCCCCCTTTAAGACCGGCGAGTTTCTTGAAACACCCTGTATAACATTCATAGATGTATTCTGGAAATAGGCCCTTTTTTAAAGGGCCATTGCCACCTGTTTTGAGTTGTCCCCGCCAATTCAAATTTTTTCGCCTAATCATTCAACTTCTCTACGGATTTTTCAGCTTGGTTTCTAACAAAACAAGGCCTAGAATCTAATTTAAAATATGGTTTTGTTAGAAACCAAGTTGTAAAATCCGAACAGAAGTTCAATGATAAAGTAAAAATTGAATTGGCGGGGGACAGCCGTTGTCGGAGACGGCAATGGCCCTTTAAGAGACTCTCCACCCTGCCTGAAGTGGACGGTTACTTGAACCATGTAATACTTATACTCTTATATCCAGCGATGATCTACGTGAAAAACTGCACCAGAAGCCACTTACATGTCGATTTATATAGTAAGGATCAATAGTTACCTTTGATCTATTGGTCGTGTTTCAGACACAACGAGTAGGATCAAAGATCAAGAGTAGGGTTGTCGGCTTGGCGTTATGCATATTTAAAATTTTTTAGGTACTTTTTATATTTTAGCTCTTATTTAATGATATTTTCCGTCTCTATATTAGCGCAAATGAAAGTTTAGAATCTTGGCTACAGATTGATATATAAAACTTGTGCCTTTGCGAAAAAAACCAGAAAATTTCGTCTAGACAATTTCGGCTTGCCCAAGCAGATTTCGGCTTGAGCAAGCCGAAATCGCATTTTCCAAGCCGAAATTTTTTTGATTGAAATTTCTGATTTTTTTTGCAAATGCACAAGTTTTATATACCAATGTGTAGCCAAGATTCTAAACTTTCATTTGCGCCATTATAGAGACGAAAAATATGATGAAACTAGAGCTAAAATATAAAAAGCATCCAAAAATTTTCAAATATGCATAAGGCCAAGCCGACAACCCTACAGAAGAGTCAGTAGGGGTACCAGGTGAGTGAGTAGAGGTTACTGGAGAGCAGGTAGGGGTGCCAGGAGAGTTAGTAGGAGTACCAGGGGAGAGGGTAGAGGTGAGTGAGTAGTTGAACGTGGAGAGTGGGCAGATGATCCGAGAGAGTGGGTATGGGTGTCAGGAGAGTGAGTAGCTTTGCCAGATGAGAGAGTAGGTGTGCCGAGAACGCAAGTATGACAGTCAGTAAGGGAAGGTGAGCAGCGAGCATGAATAGGTGAGCCAGGACAGCAAAAAGGTGAGCCAGAAGAGTGGCTAGGTGGGCAAGAAGTGTATGTAGGCGTACCAGAATAGTCAGCAAGTGTGCCAGAAGATCAGGTAGTGGTGCCATTAGAATACACTCCGTATCATAAGTATAGACGCACCCATATTTTGTGATATTTTAGCGATTTTTGACTAAAAGTGAGAAATGGTTTAATATAACGAGATGAATTTAGGCGAAAAAACATGTTCTGGCCCAAAAACCAAGTTAGAAAGCGCAAGAAAAAAATTTGTAGTTGTAAACATTGAAATCAGACGTATCATAAGTATAGACGCAGTTCGGTTTGTAATGCGCCGCTCGATGTTTTCATTTATTTTGAAGCAGATATCATCTTACTTCTGGTTCGACTGTGTCTCGGCTACAATTTGGTAGGTCAAACTTATTTTTTTGATCATTCTAAGAAAAGTTATGACCATCAACATGAAAACGTCGATTCCTAGTCAAAATAAAGGAAAATCTAAAGAAAATGACTGTTTAGTCACATAAATAATATCTTTTCTCAAAAAATGTCGATGAAAACATGTTGACTGTTGTTTTATAAAAATACAGGGCTGAGAAACGGACGGTTGAAGTTAAGAAAGTAAAAAACCCCTCTTTTTGCATTATTTTTAGCCTGTTTTGTCTTGTCGAAATTCAACCGTCCGTTTCTGTCATTATGTAGAGAAATCAAAGAGATTTTGAATCATGCAATGAATTTTATCTTTTCATCGACATTTTTTGAGAAAAGATATTATTTATGTGACTAATCTATCTAGAGATACCTAGGTGGCGGATACTGAGATCGCCACTCGCCTCGAGTTTTTGGATTTGAGTAGGAAAAATTGTAGTGTTAGTAGTGTCAAACCGCATTCTCTACAGGATTTCAAGTGTGATAGCACGATTTTTTTATTTAATTTTATTTCAGGCCATTCAGGTGGATATGCACCTGACCAGGAGGTATCTACCCCAGGTATTGAAGATGGGATGGGCGAAATATTAATTTATCCTCTTAACAAATCCAATTCCATACACAATTCTGAGGAAAAAAGGCTTATTTTTTATTTTTCAAGAATTTTTATTTTTCAGGCCATATTAGTGGATATCCACCTCATCAGGTACCTTCCCGGGTATTGCAGTTCACTATATATAAAACTAATGCAACAGTTGTGGTATGAACGATATCCGAGTGACAACAGCTCAAAAAATAAGCTCTGCGAGTCAAACAGTATACAAAACCACTTATCGCGAAGATAACTATATGCAAAATAATAACGCGTTTTTCACTTATTTAAAAATCATGTTTAAATGACTTCTAAGTAACTTTTATAAGCTTAAAACGATAAGAAAGTTATTTTGTGACACTTTTCCACATAAAAAATTGATTTTTTGAAAAAAAAATTTTGACGAAAGTATGACTTTTTGACTGCGAATCACCTTGTATTAAGTGATTCTACCCCGTTTTGGTCACTTAAGCTGGGCAAAAATAGTCTCTAAATGCATTTTTGTTCAAGAGTCTTGCTCGGAAGTGACTCTGCATGCATGAAAAATGTATGCATAGCAGAGCTTCTTTATGCGGTAGGCCCCAGCTAACAAAACTATGTTCAAATGCCATCTTTTGTAGGACTCTAGGTACCATTTTCAGGTGGTTTACCTTGGTCCCCCAAGGCAAAAATTCAAATTTTGGTCAAATTTTTTTTTCTCAAAAATCAACTTTTTAGGTCAGAAAATGGCCGAAAACACTTTTTTTTATCGTTTTCAGCGCATAAGAATTACTTAGAAATGGTTCAAACCTGATTTTGAAAAAAATTTGGAGGGGGGGTGGTATTCTATACTAGCGCTAAAATTTTGAAAGAAGGAGATTGAAAAATAGTAACCCCGGCGTTTCTAAAAGAATTAGCTGGATCGCCATTCCGTCAATGTAAAGATGGTTGTGTAACAATGATCTTTACGGGAAAGTCTGCCTACGTCAGGAAATTTTTCGCCTCGTTTATAATGACTGACCATATTTTTGTTGCCAAGGTTCGGTTGCGAATAAAATTGGTTTGACAGTTTGCTATTTCGGATTGTGTAGGATAGCCGCATGGGTATTTATTTTATTTCCTAGACTAAATGGTGTTTTCGGGTTTCGGGTTTATAATTGTGACTTTTCCGTTTCGATCACTCCTTGCAAAGTTGGAAATTTTTTCGACAACGGTGTCTGATCACTCTAAATTTGAACCAACCGACATTTTTATTTTTCAAGCCACTAGTGAGGTGATGCGGGTAATGTTGATTTGTTCATACCTATCTTTTTCTATTTTCGATTTGGTAATCTTAATTTTCATCTTGTTAAGTTAAACGAAAAACGCGGATTTTGGTCTGTTTTTTTAGTAAAAATTTCGGAACTTTTTCGTATTTGATGTTCGGTTTTACCGTATTTTTCCTTACCGAGTTTTCAGAGCTCTTTTACCCTCGCCTACCCTGTCAATTTGGGTGCGATAAAGTGACATCGATTTTCAACCTTGAGGGGGTGATCAGTAAAAATGCCAAGAGCAAAAACGCCAACAGCAAAAATGCCAACAGCAAAAATTCCAAGACAAAAATGCCAACGCAAAAATGCCAACATCAAAACGCCAACAGCAAAAATGCCAACAGCTATATTTACAGCAACAGCTTCGGTTCTCAGTCCTGTCTTATTTCCTTACAAAGAGTTTATTTCTTATTGAATGTTTCTTTCGTGTTTGACCCACGGAGAGAAGTAAATTAAGCCCCATAGGTTTCTATTTTACAACCCTCAAAAATACAACCACTTTCATTACTCTCATAACAAATGTTAAGCAGACGGTGTTAATCGAATAATTTTTTGTTAGCCTTTCCCAATCCATCCGAGATCCAAATGAGAGTTTGGTAGCGGATCAGCACTGAATTTACACCTGGCTTGAGCGGAACATTACGCTGAACAGCTAGTTTAAGTCAGATTTGACTGATCTACAAAGAACACATGGTTTTATAGACACGTTTCACTCGCCCACTTGCTTTAATGACCCTTTCTGGCTCATCCTGAATTTAAAATGGATCAATAGTAGTTAGAGCAATCTCCGAAAAGTTTTCCTTACCTCAAAAGAGTCCACCGAAAATTCGACATACTGAGGTACTTCCTTTGGCTGGAAGAAGGTCATATTTTTTCATAAAGCTTGGCGGCCAAAATAAATTGCTGTGATGTTCCCCAATGAGCTGGCTCATCGGATGGTTGGTTGAAATGAGTGGCGTATTCTTCTACAGTCGCGGATCTGTTTCCAAAAGCAGTGAAAAAGCGGGCGAACGGTTTCTGACTATTATTGAGCAAAAAGGCCGTCATTTCCTTCCTAACTTGTGGATGTAGATATTCTTCTCCGTAGATAGCTTCAGCTAAAGATCTAAGACAGAAGAAGGTGAAATTAATGAAGAAAAGGATAAAGACACACCTGTACAGGCGATTCCCATCGGCTTCAATGTCTTTGAAAAAAGATGGCAATTTTTCATTGCTGTTCACCTGCATCCTGAAGTTAGAAATCACTTCTTTGACGAAAATAGCGTCATTCGAGGGCACAGAATCTTTCACTTCGATGAAAAGCTTGAACTTTGCTAAATGCAGCTGGATATGACGAAAAAGGCTACTTGATCACAGAGCGGTGCTTCCACACTTGAATAGGCATTGACCAACGTCTGCAGCTGTTCTTCATTTTTTTCCGACTGTTTTTTCACTCTGATTTTGTAATGTATCCGCCGGATTGGCCTGATGTCTAAAACCTTCTTTAGGTATGAAAATGAAAGCACTAAAAAACCTGATCTATGATTGCCATGTCTTTTCTTCTCCCTCTTGCAGTCGCAGAATGAACTGTCTCCTTGGCTTTTTTTTCATTGACTTTTGGGAAACGCATGTTGAATCGAAAATGTTTATGGGTAAAAACAGCGCCAGAAAAAACAGCACCGCAAAAACAGCGCCGCCAAAACAGCGCCGCAAAAACAGCGCCGCAAAAACAGCACCAGAAAAAACAGCGCCGGAAAAACAACGCAGCCAAAACAGCGCCAGGGAAAATTTACCAATCAAGGGATTAGGTTAAGTGGGAAGGGTTCAATTGGCCGGGACAAGCTCAGCACCTTGTTGATAGTACCTAGTGGTGCTATGGTGGTGATCAGGGTTCTGCAGAAGGTATAATGATATATTGAAATAATACACAATTGATGATTTTTGGATATTAAAAAGGTATTAAATTTCATACCCAAGGTGTAGGTATGAATTGGTGTTGGTATAATCAAGTTTCGGTAAAGTCCCCCAACACTCAAAAAATGGCTAGACTTTACTTGGCCCCCCCACGGCTGACCCACTTTCGAGGTGAATTTTTGAAAACCGATTGCATATTCGTGTTTCTCGACCCGGATTTTTACGGGAAATGATCATCAGATTCTGTGAAAGTAAAAAAAATTTTTTGGGATTTGCCTTGGTCCCCCAAGGTAAAATTTTAGAAAAATTTGAAAAAAAAAATATTTTTTAAATTGGCGCCTTTTGAATTTTAAAGGGATTAAGGGCTGTATTGGGAGGGGAAGGGAATAAAAGGGGCCACTAATCACACAAGGCCCCTAACAAGAAGATGTTGAACATAGTTTTGAATACTGGGGCCTACCGCATAAATAAACTCTGGTATGCATGCTTTTTCATGCATCCAGAGTCACTTTCGAGTGATTTGTGTCTAAGGTATGTGGGTGTGCGCATCTCAACTCCAAGCCCCAAGCCCCGAAGGGGGCTTGAGAGTTAGAGATGCGCGCACTCACTTACCTTAGATATAATTCCGAGAAGTACTCTTGATCAAAAAATGCGTATAGAGTCTCTTTTTGCCACAGCCCAGTTGAAAAACATGGTGAGGCAGTCGAAGAATACATATATTTACTTTTCTATTGTTCTGCCATAAAAGTGGCCCCCTTTTATTCCCTTTCCCTCCCAATACAGCCCTTAATCCTTTAAAATTCAAAAGGCGCCAATTTAAAAATATTTTTTTTTCAAATTTTTCTAAAACTTTACCTTGGGGGACCAAGGCAAATCCAAAAAATTTTTTTTCACTTTCACAGAATCTGATGATCATTTCCCGTAAAAATCCGGGTCGAGAAACACGAATATGCAATCGGTTTTCAAAAATTCACCTCGAAAGTGGGTCAGCCGTGGGGGGGGGGCCAAGTAAAGTGTTACCCAAAAAATACCACAGAACTAAAAAACCTGATCACCAGACAGATTTTTGATAGAACAAAAAAAATACAACTACAGGGTGTATCACAAAACTGGTGCAAAAACGGTAAACATTCAAATTTCAAATTTCAAAGCGATTTTTGAACGTAACTATTTTATCCACTCCTTTGCAATGTTTTTCATCGAAAATAATATTCTTAGCGTGTTTGAATCTCATTATGAATTTAGCATAGCAGAGAGTGTAAGTACTCTGAGCATAGATCGTTTTCTCAAACCCAGCAAGTAACAGAACAGAAAAACAATATATTGGGAAAGACCTATTTCTGGCTGGAATCAAAAATTATAAACTGTAGAGGTTTTCTTTAAAAAATCGGAAATCGGCCGGGCAAGAGGTTACGTATACAAATTTTTTAAAATTGCACCAGTTTTTGTGATACACCTTGTAGAACTACATAACAGCCAGAAACTCGTTTTTTCTAGTCAAAATGGGCGTTTTTGGTAGTTTTTTTTATTCGCCCCGCATGAGATTGCAAAAATGCGCATTTTTTTGACAAATTTTTTCACAGAGATATAGCAAATTTCTTGCTCTATGTTTTTAACAAAAAAAACCGTTGAAAATATGTGACTAATGACCGCACGAAACCTGTTTTAGAGCACCACCCAGGGAAAAATTTGTCCCATTATTAATAAACATTTTGAAAATCAAAGTTTTTCAAGCATATTGTAGAAAGTGATAGCTCATCTGAAAGCTCATTTATTAGGGAACCTGATAGGCATAAGATTTTACTAAATGTTCAAGAAATTCCACTAAAGAAGTGTAACAGAAGAGGAATGGTCAGAAACTACAATTTTCATGAATTTTTATTTGGCGCGAAATTTCGAAAGTGATTATGATTTTGAATTTTGGGGGGCTGTGAGGGAACCAAGGCAAAAAAGCGAAAACGGATTCTATACTAGCACTCTCTGGTTTCACATCTCTAGGGTTGACTGGATAAGATAAGATAAATTTTAAGAGTCCTTATTTCCCATAGCTAAATATTGTGTATTTGTAAGGATTTGCATTATAATGGAAAATTATTATCAGATTCTGTTGTTTTTCAATCGAGATGAGCTAGAGCTGCTTTTAATTTCTTCTTACCTCCTTAACCATCTAGTTCGAAAGTACTTTGTTACAACTCCGTACAGGATGCTTAACGAGTTGAGATTTTTAACGAACGATCCTGAAGAAAGAAGCAAGTACTGATTGAATGGACTAAACCAAACGAGATTGATCAAATCATTAGTTACTCCTTCAATTCACCCGTTGAAATTCTACATTTAGGATTAAATTGTCCAAATGTTCGTTTTCAAATAACTTCATTGCAGTTTAATTGCTCGGGCAATGAGCAGTTGAGGCTGGCAGAATGCATTTCTGTTTTAGAAGCTTTAAGTCATCTGTGGAATGACAAAGAACTACACATTTTCTTGCACTGCCAACAATCCCTATACCATCAAGTGTTTTCCGCATACATAATGTTTGAGTGTCGCAAATTGGATGTATTTAATGCTGGAGTAAGTTCACAAAGTCTAAGCTCTCTTCCAGAAGTATTTTATGCATGCTCCATTCTTTCGATTTGGTTCTTTCAAGTTTCTGTGAATAGTCTGTTGGATTTTATGCATTTCACAAATACAGCAAGAAAACGAGATTTAGAATTGATGCTAATAGCTTTTAGCCATGATTTAAATAAAATGAATGAATTCGTCGGGAAATGCAAAAAGGTGAATTTTTGTACTAGAGGTGGAAGCGGTCTTTCAAAGTTTTTATTTCTTTGAATTACGGGCTTTGAAACAAAATAGGCGGTAATTCTAAGCAGAGGGTGGCTCATCTTTGCCCGACGCAGTGTTCTCAATAGTCAGAGGCAGAATCATTGGCATACCCACGGTTTTCGGACGGGGGGGGGGAATTGCTAAATAAGCTGAAAATCCTGACAGGGGACGGGGGCTGAAGTGGCAAAAAAGCTGAATAAGGCTGAAAAAAGTAAAAAAAGGCTACAAAAATCCTGACAGGAGAGGATCTATAGCCCGGCTAGCCCGCCCCTGGATACGCCTATGGGCAGAATGGAAATTCAAAATTATGCGAAGTCAGAAAGCGCGGGACAGAAAAAATGACATTTTCAAACTCAGAAAGGATACTCAGAATGACAGAATACACTGTTTTTCTTCAGTTTTTTGAATTTCCATTCCGCCTCTGACTATTGAGAACACTGGTCCCACGCTTGATTTAGCCTTTTGTATTTTTTTTCTAATATTTCAAACTTTTTTTATAGTGCTTGCAGGGGTCATGCGTAATTAGTGCGCCAGTAGTTAGCCCGCCAGAATGGCTCTAGTTGAATTCAGAACCGTAAGTGGAAAGGACCCCTAACTTCATGGATGGTGCTGGATAGGATAGTATCAGGATACTATCGGATATGATAAGGTACTAGGATAGTATCCTTAACCGTAGATGGTACCTCAACCGTTAGGTTAGTATCCCAAGCAATGTTAGTCTAGTCGAAGCTCTCTATAACAACTCTCAAGGGACCGGCTAAATCGAATCGTTATGTAGAGCGTCGTTATAAAGAGCGTCGTTTTGACTTGAATGACTTAGCTCCGGACCAAATTTTTTTTCCCGGATCGTTATAAAAGAGCGAGTCGTTATAAAGAGCGTCGTTATAGAGAGCGTCGACTGTACAGTCGAATCTCCTTTTAAAATACACTCTCATTAACAGACAACTGAGCAGGGTCCCCATCAGATAGTTGGCTCTCCCATTAACATACAAAAATACATTTTTTTCAATTCGCGACAGTTAATGAATTTGTAAACAAAATTTTCGGATATTTTGTAAAGGGGTATAAGGTATCTCATTTTTTGGTCTTTTTCTGTCGGATATGTTTGAGATACGTAAGTTTTCACATCTCTATTCCTCAAAAGGGAGGGGGGTTGCCCACTGTTATGTTTTTTGTGATTTTTGAGTCAAAGGCTTAGGTGAGGTTATGCTAGCATATGTTAGGGACGAACTTAGACATGAGTCTGAGATAGTAAGAGTCCGTCCTAACATACACTGGCCTACCTTTGCCTAAACCTTAAACATCACTAAAAAACAGGGGGCAAGGCCAACTCCCTCCTCCCACGGGCCCATTGAGGGATTGAGCCTAATGGATTGAGCTTCTACAACAATAGAAGTTTCAATAGTTAGCGCTATAATGACTTAAGACTGTATTTTCCTGCTCAGTTACAGAAAGTGTTTAATGTTTAAGTTCAGATAGAATTAGAAAATTTACACGCAAAATATTCAGGCATGAATAGTGCCGTGAGAATTCACGCTTGATTTCACACCTGAACCCAAGTTCGGACGAGAATCGGAAAGTATTTCACACCTGAATTTACGTCTGAATATTTAGGATGTAAATTTAATTGTCAATTCTCGTCATAACTTAGGTTCAGGTGTGAAATCAGGCGTGAATTCTCATGGCACTATTCACGCCTGAATATTAACTTGCCAATTCTTCACTTGCCAGTATTCGTTGTATGACACATTCTAAACAAAGCTTATAAACAGTTGATTGTGATTACCCCCACCATAAGAACCGGGTAAGGAGAAAGTCAACCCCAGCTGAAGGTAAAAGTGAGGGTAACGGGTAAATTTCTTATGGTACGGGCTTACCTCAGCTGAGGGGAATTTACCTGGGTAGTTTGACCGGGTAAGTTAACCCTCCTCTTATGGTACGGGCACTGGCGGCGATCGCTTGCTTTGCTTGGCGGAGAGAATTTCGTTCGCTTTTTTTTCTAGTTTCAGCTAATTCTGTGTGACCTCATCTTTTTCTGCTTTCATGAGCCTGCTTTACCAAAACAGAAGCCTTTTAAAAATATCAGGTACAACAAGATAAAAGAGCTTACGGTGACGAAGTTTCCACACTTCTCTTGCACTTGCTGCTTCTCTCTTCTGCACTTCAAGTTGCTTCATGTCAGACATGTTAGATTACCGCTTGTGTGTCAGAGCTTGAAATTCCAGAATATCGGCTGCTCTTCAGCATCTTTTTGCATTTTTCGAGTACTGACCATTGCTAGACCTGACACATACATACACACCCGACCTGACATACATACGGCAACCGGATATTTAGCATAAAAGTGTCGATTTCTAGTTAAAATAAAAATGAGTGTAGGAAAAATCGCTGTTTGACCTTATAAATTGAAGCTTTTCTTTAAAAGATTCAAGATAACAAATTACAACTTGAAACATCATGAAAAATTTCTTGAAGCTGAACTCTTACAAAAAAACAGATCGATCGTTTTTGGGAAACGGTAAATTCGCCGACAGTAAATTC
This sequence comes from Ditylenchus dipsaci, assembly GCA_004194705.1. Lineage (NCBI taxonomy): Eukaryota > Metazoa > Nematoda > Chromadorea > Rhabditida > Anguinidae > Ditylenchus > Ditylenchus dipsaci. The sequence goes on along the minus strand of SADC01000001.1, from coordinate 1,166,829 downwards.
GCCGACAGTAAATTCGCCGACAGTAAATTCGCCGACACGAATTCGCCGACAGGTAAATTCGCCGACAAGTAAATTCGCCGACAGGTATATTCGCCGACAACTCTAATTTTACGGGAATTTAAATTTTTCCGTCTGAACCAACCAAACCAAGCGGTAGTCCACTTGGAGCAATTGTTTTTTTACGTTTCTCATTTTCCGAAACCTGTTTTCTGGACTAATTCCTGTATTCTGAAGATGGCTTGACAGTGGTAAAATACTGTTTTCTAGAGTATTTTTTTGAGTATTGGGCATAATTGGTTTCACGAAAACCAATTATTGCCCAATACTCAAAAAATACCCGACAAAACGGCATTTTGCTATTATCAAACCGTCTTCAGCATGTCAGAGTTAGTCCAGAAAACAGGTTGTGGAAACCGATAACGTAAATTTTTTTTGATAAGTGGACGACCACTTGGTTTGGTTGGTACATGGATTATATGGTAGAACTGAGGTTGAAATATAGAAAAGATTTCAAAACCTACAGGAACCATAGTTTTGGAGTGATTTTGTATCCCGTGGGGTATCCAGGTGTATGGACGTGGTAGTACCAAGAAAGTGGTATCAGTACTCAGGTGGAAGTGCTTAGGAAGAGGTACTTGGGTGGTGGTAGAATGTAGTTTCAAAGTAGCGGTATCTTAATGGTAGTACTCAGTTAGCAGTACCCAAGTTGTATATTAAACCATTAAACCAAATGGTCGTCCACTTGGATCAATTTTTATTTACGTTTTCGGGTTCCAAAACCTGTTTTCTGGACTAACTCTGACATGCTGAAGACGGTTTGATAATAGCAAAATGCCGTTTTGTCGGGTATTTTTTGAGTATTGGGCAATAATTAATTTTGGTGAAATCAATTATTGCCCAAAACTCAAAAAATACTCTAGAAAACGGCATTTTACCACTGTCAAACCATCTTCAGAATACAGGAATTAGTCCAGAAAACAGGTTTCGGAAAATGAAAAACGTAAAAAAACAATTGCTCCAAGTGGACGACCACTTAATTTGGTTGGTTCAGACTGAAAAATTTAAATTCCCGTAAAATTAGAGTTGTCGGCGAATTTACCTGTCGGCGAATTTACTTGTCGGCGAATTTACTGTCGGCGAATTTACTGTCGGCGAATTCACCTAGAGCCATCGTTTTTAAATGTCTGTATAATGAAAAAAGGTGGAAATTTTCACTTATTCTAACTTTAACCTTTAACCATCTGTTTCTCAGCCATGTGTAATCTTGAAAAAAAAACGATCAACCTGTCATTTCGTAGCAAAGCTCAAGAGCTCCAAGTTGGTCATAAAAAGCCTGGTCACCAACCTATTTGTTGATCATGATTTGATTTCAGAGATTTGAATCGGCTGTAACTCCAATTCATTACAGTGTACATTTGCTATATGAGGGAAATGCTATGGAATTGCCAAAGAATCTAGGAGAATTTTACAATGCCACTACTAATGAACAACTGAAAATATTTTATTTCTGTAATAATAATTGTATAACTTTTGAACGAACACATTCATGTTGTTAATTAGCACTACTGTTTCACTCTGCTGGCTTTAACCATGCATAAATCTGGTTTGTTTTACACGCTTTGGTCGTGTCTTTAAAGGACCATGAAACTTGATAAGCACAGCGATTTGGAAATTTTGAATTCGCGCGGGACCACCCTAATTTTGTCAATAATGTTTTCGAATTGTTTTTTGTTTGCATGTAAAATTTTTTCAAAATATAGAACCATTTACTAGTTTGCAAATCCGTTTTGCAATTTTGCAAATCCGAAAGTTCGAGTCACTTCTTTTTTAAATTATTATATACGGGCACGCTCCAATAAACCGGCGCCCTTTAGGACATATATCTCAGCCCAGAAAGAAATAAGTGCTTGTGAATCCAAGGTCTAGTGGGTAATTATTTGAATATTTTCTATATTACACTTGTAATGGGTTGAACGAGTGGTTGACCGAGTTACCGATGTAAAAGAAACTTATTTTTCAATATAAATTCACCTGGATTTGCTAAAATTAGGCTAGATTACTTACAGAATGTGTAAAGAAATTTTCGGGGTTTGAAATGGGTTAATATTTAATTCTGCTTCTAAATTGCTTAAAAATATCTCCAAATACACGGAGAGAGCCGCATGCTTTTTTTGATCCTAAGAAAAAAATTCGAACCACAGGGAGTATCATGGTTCTTTAGTCAAAATTTGAAAATTTTAAATTGGCGCCTTTTGAATTTTGAAGGGGAAAATTTCACGACTGAAAAAATGAACAAATTCATTCCAACCTTTTTTTGTCGCTTAAATCTGTCTCACCTGAAATACAATTTATATGCTAAAATGTAGCTGACATTCAGAGCTCTAAACCAGTATATTTTTGTATGCTGTGCATTGATTTAAAAAAATATTTAGAAGCATTTTATGAGAATGGAAAAAGTGACCCTACCGGAGTATACCCCCCCCCCCCCCAAATGAAATTTTTTTAAAGTGTTTTAAAACACCCTATATCGACCCAAATTGCCTCGGAGTTCAAAAAAGACATTATTTTTGAGTTCGGGTTAATAAAAAATTGAGTTTTGGACATTTTGAAATTTTGACCATTTGCCTGTTTTGGCATGTTTTGGTCACTGGAGCTGGGCAAAAATAGTCTCTAAATGCATTTTTGTTCAAGAGTCTTCTCGGAATTATGTCTAAGGTAAGTGAGTGCGCGCATCTCTAACCAACCAAGCCCCCTGCGCCCCCGAAGAGGGCGCAGGGGGCTTGGTTGCTTGGGGTTGAGATGCGCACACCCACATACCTTAGACACAAATCACTCGAAAGTGACTCTGGATGCATAAAAAATGTATGCATACCAGAGTTTATTTATGCGGTAGGCCCCAGTCAACAAAACTATGTTCAACATCTTTCTTTTCACACTAAATTGGCCCTTTTTGGTCCTTTCCCACCCTAATATGGCCCTAAATCCCTTCAAAAATGGTCAAAATAGGTATATTTGGGTGGTCCCAAAACTCAATTTTTTATTGACTAGAACAAAAATAATGCTTTTTCGAGCTTCTGAGGCAATTTTAGGTCGATATAGGGTGTTTGGAAACACTTTAAAAAAAAATCCATTTGGGGGGGGGGGGGGTATACTCCGGTAGCGCCGAAAAAGTTAACAAAGGGTATTGCTTATATAAAAAAGCTTAAACCTGAAATTCTGACACCGGGTTCGTTTTCAGTATAGCTGATTTGCTTATAAAACTGGTCTTACTTTTTGAAATTGATCGTCATTTTTCAAATTCCGCTCGAGACAATAAAGATTCAAAAATCATGATGCTTGATAATTCAAAATTTTGTGTCGTTTGAAAATGATAATCAATTTCAAAAAGTAAGAGCAGTTTTAAAAGCAAATCAGCTACGCTGAACTCGAATCCGGTGTCAGAATTTCAGGTTAAAGCTTTTTTGCATAAGCAATACCATTTGTTAACTTTTTCCATTCTAATAAAAGTGCTTCTATATATTCTTTTTTTTTATCAATGCACAGCATACAAAAAATATACCGTTTGAGAGCTCTGGGGCCATGTTCAGGTAGGTTAGTAGAGTTTTGGATCAAGAGTTACTCGTGATTTACTCGACGTGTTTCAGACGGGCCGAGTAGGTTCAAAGATCATGAGTTACTTTTGACCTACTCAACTCGTTTCAGACACTCGAGTAGAGTTTTGGATCAAAAATTACTCGCGATCCTACTCGAGCAGTGAGTAATCTTTGATCTGAGTAGAATTAAGATCTTCTCGCCTAACTCGAATTCTACTCGCCTAACTCGGATTCTACTCCCTAACTCGGCTTTCTATCCCCGAGTTTTACGAGTAAATAAATTTTTTTTAAATTTTCTCGAGTTCTACTCTTCGAACTCGGCTTTCAACCCCCGAGTTTGCGAGTAAATTAAATTTTTTAACTTTCTCGAGTTCTATTGCCCAACTCGGCTTCATACCTCCGAGTTTTACGAGTAAATTAATTTTTTTTTTAAATTTTACGAGTTCTACTTGTCCAACTCGGCTTTCTACCCGAGTTAGGGAGTAGAACTCGAGAAACTTTAAAAAAATTGAGTCTACTCGTAAAACTCGGGGGTAGAAAGCCGAGTTAGGGGAGTAGAACTCGAGAAAATTTTAAAAGATTGAATCTACTTGTAAAACTCGGGATTAGAAAGCCAGGTTAGGCGAGTAAAACTCGACCATAGCTAGTAGAAATAAATTCTACTCGGATCAAAAATTACTCGCTGCCCGAGTAGGATCGCGAGTAACTTTTAATCCAAAACTCTACTCAACCCGTTTCAAGTGCGAGTAGGATCAAGAGTAACTCTTTATCTACTGACTCTACTAACCGACCTGAATACCACCCTGAATGTCAGCTACATTTTGGCATATAAATGTGTTTTGTCAAGTTTTGGACTCGAGACACGCAAAAACTGCTTTTGCAGAGTTGTTCAGCATGAAATTCTGCTACAGATAATGCACTTGTCACAAACGGTCCTCGGGTTGTTTAAATACAAGCTAACCGTTAGTTTGTATTTATCAATCCGAGGACCGTTTGTGACAAGCAGTGATGTGCACCCCATTTTCGCCTCTTTCTCACTTCAAAAGCAGTTTTTTTTACCTTTTTAATAACATTTTCTAATTTTTTTGTTACAGGGTTGTAGCTGAGGAATTTCCCTACAAGTTTATACTGATCGAAAATTTTTTCGGTGGATTTTCTGGCAAGATATAAGAGCTTTTCGAGAAAAAAATTTTAAGAGCCAAGAGCTATAAAAATGACATATTTTTTTGACATATTTTCAGCGTTTTTAGAATATTTTTTGTAACATAAGCTAATGATTCATTTTCAGTGTTGTAGTTCATGCACTTACCTACCGTTTAAGCACATAATGCCGAGAAAAAGTTTAGATACCAAAAAATTATAGGCTTAAGAGCCATAACTTTTTTGGCTCCTAAAAACACCAAGCTATGGCTCCTGAGCCTAGAACTTTTTTCTGGTCAAACTTGTTATAGGAAATATTGAGCTGAAAATGTAGAAATATAGTGGTTTCAGGTTTTCAGGTAGTTCGGGCCCTACCCTGTCGATTCGCGCCCTATTCTGGCAGTTTAAGCCCGCTCCTGGTTGTTGGGCTGTATCTACGTAGTTTGGGCCTTATCTTGGTGATTAAGGTACTTTCCGGATATTTGGGGTGTATCCACGTGGTACGGGCCCTATCTTCGTGGTTATAGTACTTTACTTGTGGTTTCGGAGTACTCACGTGATTGGGGTAAATCATCTTGGTGTTTCGGTTACCATCCTGGTGGTTGAGGCGTATCCACGTGGTTCGCTCCTTGTCCTGGTTGTTCGCGCCCACTACCCACTCCCCCAGCATACTCACATACTCCCCTGTCGTACCTACCCACTCCCTTTTGCAACACTTTTTTCAACAAACAATACTTTATCTTTGTCAACAAAATCGTGCTTAGCTTGCTCACAAACGACTTAAAATTCAAACCTGACTGTATACTTTTGAATGCCATTCGAGACAAAAAAAATTAAACTAAGATTTTCCTGATCCTAATTTTGAGGGCAAGACTTCATGAGGGCATATACCCCTCTTAAAACTCGTATTTTTCGACGCTCTTTTTTTTAACGAAAACTGAAACATAGGAACATAAAGGAACATAGGAACCCGGAACATAATGAATTTGGCGAAAAAAATAATTTTACCGTCTATAATCTATTTTGTAACCTCGAAGGTCAAAAAAAGCGTAATTCCCCGTCCTAAATACTATGACTTCGTTCATAAAAATAGGTATATCCCCCCCCCCCCGTCCCAAATACTATATAGAAATAAACACACTTTCGAGCTAGATAATAATATTTTTTTTTCAATTTTTTTTTCAAATTTTGCGCATGCCACTGCGTGCAAAAACCATGGTCCTTTAAAAATTATGGCTGTCATTGAAAACACCCGTCAAATCATTAAATCTCCCGTCAAATTTTTTAAACTTTTTGTTCTCGGTGATAGCGTCACAATTTTTTTCATTTTTTTGAACCGGCATGTAGCCCTGAATCTCTAGTTTTTAATGAGCTATCAACCACGGCCTCTCAAAAACTGCAATCCTTAGCAGTTAAAAATAAACAAAACGCCACGAATTTCAAAAAAAACTTTTTCTGCGTTTTCAAACAATTTTTGATTTTAGATACTTTGCTGGAATTTAGACAAATTTATTGAAAACCTGAACAATCACAAATCAAAAACTTTCACATCAAACAAAATATTTCTCACAAAAGAGTCTTTCAATATTTTCTTGAGTGTCTTCATCCTTTCACGCATGCAGGAGAGCCTTCTTTCATCACCATTAACTTTGCAGTGCAAGGCTTCTATTGACTGCTCACACAGAAGCCCCCAGAAACGATGCTTATCCATGAATTCACTGACGTGTTGGCAAAGGATGTGCACTTTGGAGTGACTGGCATTTGCGGAAAGCATGTCTAATATATTTGCTACCTAGATAAATCATGTCAAAAACAAATCTGAAAGTCGTACCATCATTGTTTCAAAGTATTCTTCGGACCACATTTTGAATTTTGCGATTTCAGCACCCGAGAGGAAAGATCCTTTTGCCATAGCTTGCATTTTGCCCAGAAGAGTTAGTAGCGTCCTGTAGCCAGTACACGAAGGATAGTCAAAAATAACATCTGTTATTTTTTGCGGTCCATCTCCAGTAAGAAGCTTCCGAGTGTGGTTGCCTAATTTTGAGGAGTAGAACATAACCTAAATGATTTCTCATTACCTGTAAAGCGTTGATGCCAAGCTTTCTTGTCTACTTTGAGCTCCTTGTATACGGCTTCAAATTGTTTGATCCTTGAAGGAACTTCTTTCTCAATTTCTTCGATAACGTTTTGGCAAAGTCCCTGGATAAGATGAAGAGACGGCGGAATGCAGTTAGAAGGTTCAATCGGCAACAGTTGCATCCTCGTAACAGATCGGCAATCCCTACGGAGCTCAGTAACTTAAGATGAATTTAATTCACTATTATCCTAGGTGAAGAACGTGTGCCTGCAGAGATGAATAATGACTGTTTAAAATAAGACTCAGGATATTACTTACCTCAGAAATCCCTGCTCTAATGAATAAATAGTTCTTTTCGGGTGTTTCTCTGTTTTGCTTGAACAATACTTTAGGCGTTTCACATATTGAACAAGGATGAGTTGAACTTGAACCAAGATGACCGTAGACAGTATCCACAAATTTCAAGTCTCCTGTTAAATACCTAAACGGGAAACATATAGCAGAAGAGAAAATATTAGTTCACTTTACACTTCACTTCTTTTACATCTTGACCAACATTGATCTTTTTAAAATTAAGCTGATTGAACACCGCCGACAGACTTGACAGATTGACATGGCTATCATCATCGTCAAAGATAGAGACCAGAAGAAGAGAATCTGAACTGTTGGCCTGCTTCACATTTCCGATTCCAACAGCGCATTTGGTTGAACTTCCGCCTTTGTCGCCCAGGAACACTAAGTAGAGTTTGTCTTCGAACTTACCGCCAAAATCAAGCTTTCCTGCTTGATCAAGACGAAGGAGGCGATATTCAAGCACAGTCTTGATATTTGACAACCAAAGATACCATACGCCATTTTTGCTACATGCATCAATTTTGAGCTCTTGAGCAAATCTTTTCAGCTGATTGTCCACGGAATGAGTAGGAGCAAATATATCCAAAGATTTCTGTAATTACGGAAAAATTATTAAAGGTACTGCAGTTGTAGGGATATGCACCTTTGCCAATCTGCTCTTCAACTCACGTCTCTGACTGCTGTTCATAATTCCGGCACAAGCACCAATATCTTCCATTGCAGAAAGCTTCTTCTTTGGGTTGAAGTTTTTCAGGCGATGCAATACCCATTCGAGTTCTGATTTTCTCCGATGAAATTTGGTAGTCGTTGTATGTTGGCATCTGACCGTCTTTTCTCCTGTAAAAATGCTATCACTTGGTCGATTCGTGAAAGTGATGCTCGCTTGCCTAATGACTGGATTGGTTGTCTTTGGTTCTAAACAAAATTTCGTAATGAAAATAATGACAAATTTCACTTACAGGATTCCGCTTCTTTGGCTCAATGAGACGATTAAGCAGGCTTCTTTGTCTTGCTGAAGCTGTTTGACTACTCCACTGGTGTGATCGACTTGAACACTAATGCTCTTCCGGATAGGGATTTTCTTCCCTAAAATCATAGTGAGAGTTAAACAACCAGTAAATTAATGATGCTACTAACTTGTCTTGTCAACAGCCTTGGTTCTCTGATCTTCTTTGACAGCCGACTTGTTCCACCTACTTGCAGCTGCTTGCTTCCGTTTGGCTGAGAGTGCTGCTCTTGACTTAGCTTCTAACTGTCTTTCATTATCCCGCTTCACTAAAACAAAAGAGCCTGTGAAATAATAGGTACCACATGGTAAAATAGCTTACAAAGACGGACCTTCCCAGCCTCCTTTGCTCTTGCGCTGAACTTTTCTTTGCCAATCGTCTTGGCACTTCTCGCTACCGTCAGAGCTGTTCTTGCTTCAGAGTCCTCAGAACGTTGGCTTGCTTGGTTGCCGGCTGGTTATGGCGCTGCAGTATCCTGTCTTGTTCGGACCATTGGCTTGCCTAAGAACAGTAAGCGTACGCCAGTGGCCGCGTACGGCTTTTCTACAAGCCTGGAAAAAGTGCGATCCACGATATCCTCCTTGCAAGTCGGCGCTCTAACCATTTGAGCTATCGGGTCGCCCCAGGCCTGTTTCTTATTTCTCTGCATCTGCCTCCCTTACAGAACGCAAAAAAATGATACTGAAATAAACGACAGACAAAAAGTGCAAAACCACAGTTTTTTTCGCACAATTTATATACCAAAATGTAGCCTGTATTTTTAGGTACCAGAAAAGTCAGACCAAATTTTTCAAAGTCAGAATTTCCAAAACTGGAGACCGTTTTGAGCAAACAACTGGCATTTTTTTGAGTAAAGTAGGGGTTTTTGGGTTTTTCATCTAACTTTTGCATAAGGTACCTTAAATTTGCATTTTTTGCATACTTCCTTGGTACTAAAATGCAGCAAATTAACTCGTCTATAGGGCCTCCAGTTGCATTCAAAAAAATCTGACAAAAAAATGTGCTAGGATCTCAATCAAGTCAACTAAATGAAAAAATATCTTTGAAGATTTTTATCGAAATTATTTATAATTTTGAAATTTTACATGTTTTATGGGCAAGTGATGGCTCATTCGAAAGCCCATAATGCGAGAATTTTCGGTTTATATGCACGTTAAACTGGAACGGAAAAAAATCAGATGAGAAGCACAAAACAAAAAAGGTATAAAATTGACCATTATTGATAGTTTTGAGTTTGGCGCCAATTTCTCCTAATGCACTAAGATCAAATTTTGAGGGGCCGTGCAACTGGTTGAATACAATATGAAAAATTATGAGAAAATTGTGTTTTTTAAAACTACACTTATTTTTTTGAAAATGAATTGTTCACCCACTTTTCAATATTTATTCAGCCAGTTGATAGCTCATTAGAAGCTAGAGACTCGGAGCTACACGCTGGTGCGAAAAATAAAAAAATTGAAAAGTAATCACCGAGAACAAGAAGTTTTAAAAATTTGACGGGAGATTCACATATTTTGACGGGAGATTCACACATTTTGAAGGGTGTTTTCAATTTTAACCCTTGATTTCACACCTTCCAACGCCGAAAATAAACACCGAGAACGAAAAATTTGAAAAATTTGACGGGAGATTTAATAATTTCGACGGGTGTTTTCGATTTTAGTCAAAAATTATTATGATTTTGACAGGATACTGTATTTCTTCTAACTTCGCCCGCTCCTCTAATAGAACTTCACCTGAAATCGATCGGAATATAGGCGTTTATTTTCCTAAGAGGTAAATGAGGAGCAGGATCAAAAATGTCTATGTGAGCGATGAGTCTAGGAAATAATGTAATCTTTCCAACATGTGGCCTGTAAAAAAAGATACGAAGCCAGAAATGGATAATCGGCAAAACGATGGCCATTTAAGCCCAACAATATTGAAGCAGCGATAGAGCAGCAGACTCGAAGCATCGAAATATTTCGACGCATCGAGCCGAACGTTGAAATCTTGGATTCGTCAAGTCGAACGTCGAAAGTCAAAATCTCGACGCGTCGAGTCGGCAACCCTACTCAGAATGTTCGTTCAAGAAAAACTTAGTCTTGACTCGAAAAGAAAGGAAAAGTGACAACAAGGGGCATACTTTCATTAGCGGGCAGTCGCACGTGCGCGTGTTATTTCACGTTTATATAATTCATGTTTTGTTGGCAACCGGACATTTAGCAGAATTTCTGAAATTTGTCGCGGACATTTAGCAGAATTCTGCGATTTGTCCGCTTAAATTGTCCGCGGACATTTAGCATAATTCTGCAATTAGTCCGCGGACATTTAGCAGAGTTCTGAAATTTGTCCGCGGACATTTAGCAGAATTTTGAAATTCTTTAAATCATCTGTTTTTTTTCTATTTTCGACCCACAAATATCATAGTTTTCAGTTCTATTGCCATGTCCAGTAATTCCGAAAACGAAGAAGTACTTAGCTTTCTGTCAAAGGAGCTAATTGAGGAAGAAGAAGAAGTCCGTGATATGTGTATTCCGTATGAATCTCAACTGACCGAAGATTCGCATCAGTTCATGGTGTATGACTCTCGCACTACTGAGCCAGGTAATTCGCTACTTTCTTCGTGCAATAATCAACCTCAAATGCTAGATCTTTCGTGGATAATAACATGGCGCTCACAATTCGGACATCAGCTTTTGCAAAGGACAAGTCTGGTCGCTTTTGACGCGACATACGCCAAGACTCCACGTGGATTCTACCAGGTCAGTGTTTCGCATAAAAAGTGAAAGGTTGACTTGAATTGACACGTTTTGCAGTATTTCACTCTACATGCATACATTGATGGACGACTCTTGCCAGTGGCGTTCGTTTGGATGTCTCACAAAAATGAGGATAGTTATATGCGAGTCTTCCGAGAAATGTTCTCATTGCCAGCCGAGTGTACAATGTGAAGACATTCCTTCATTCTATCAAGAAGCTCTTTGGTATGCGAAGGGGTCTCCACCCTGACCTTGATGACATAGAAGGAAGCGATGAAAGTGATTTTGAACTAGGAGAGTAAATGTACTTTGATTGTTATGACGATATTATTGAGTTGAATAAAATGAAAGGCTTCTTTGTGCTATGTCTGTTAAAAGTTTTACAGTTGATCCTCTGTTTATTGCTATTGCACATTTATTGAATTATTGCAGAAAAACAGAAAAAAAAGGTGATTTAAAAAATTTCAAAATTCTGCTAAATGTCCGCGGACAAATTTTAGAAATTCTGCTAAATGTCCGCGGACAAATTGCAGAATTTTGCTAAATGTCTGCGCGTAAAATTTCAAAAAATTCTGCTATATGTCTGCGGACAAATTTCAGGAATTCTGCTAAATGTCCCCGGACAAATTTTAGAAATTCTGCTAAATGTCCGGTTGCCGTTTTGTTATACCGTGTACGTTTTAAAAAAGCCGTTTTAAATTTTGAACCCTCCTCTTCGCCGATGATTAATTTATTGGGTTTATGGGAGCTGGGCTTGTACAAGGTATTCAAGAAAGTCGCCGGTTAAAACGGTCATAACTTTTTTCTAGAGCGAGTTTCAAAGTTTTGTTTTTGCTGGTCGGTTTTCTCGCCGACACCATTTTTATGGTTTACAATGTCCAAAACACAATTTTTGCTCGGTTTCTCCTGTAGTTCGGGTCTTGCGCTGCAAATGGTCTCTGGATAGCCAGTGCCTAAACCACAAGGGGATCAAACAAAAATCGTGTTTTTGAAATTATACACTAAAAAATATTGTTGGCGAGAAAAATTTATTGGCAAAAACAGAATTTTTGGGAAAGAGAGAGATGTGCCATTTTAGATTGTGCCAAATCAAATGTGCCTTTTTGTTTGTGCAAAATTCAGTTTGTGCCCCTGCAGTTTGTGCCCCTTTAATTTGTGCCCTTTTCAAATTGTGCCAATTCAAAATTGTGCCTCTTCAGTTTGTGCCAACTTCAATTTGTGCCTATGCATTTTGTGCCACACTTTTGACTAATTTCATAGACTAAGAAAAAAAATTTTCATCGTTGAAAATTTATGTGTGCTAATTTTGTGGGAGAGGCGCCATTGCTCGGTTTTATTGAGTACTATGCCTTGTGAATTCTGATGTCTCTCTGACTACCACACATAACCCGAAAAAGCTAATCTGATGCAAGGAAAGGTCACTAAGCGTTGGGCTTCCCGCATTTGGGTTACGTATTTGGGCCCGAAACCAAGTGGTCGTCCACTTGGATCAAATTTTTTTTTCACATTTTTCATGTTCCAAAACTTATTTTCTGGATTAATTTGGTCATGCTGAAGATGGTTTGACAGTGGTGAAATGCCGTTTTCTCGGGTATTTTTCGAGTTATGGCAAATAATTGATTGTGGCAAAATCAATTGTTGCCCAATACTCAAAAAATACCCGAGAAAACGTCATTTTACCACTGTCAACCATCTTCAGCGTCCTGAATTAGTCCAGAAAAAATGTTTCGAAACATGAAAAACGTAAAAAAAATTTTTGATCCAAGTGGACGAACACTTGGTTTTGTTGGTAAAGGATTAGCAGGTTAAGGATTTGTAAAAGGATTTGCGATCCAAACCCACCCAAAACCCAAATCATCTGAAACTACCACAAACCACTACAATGAGATGTTTTATGCCGATTAATGTAGTTTAGGGTGTTTAGAAAGTATCATGGTCTTTTATGTGGTTCGAGGGGGTTTGAGATGATTTTAGATATTTTGGAGTGTCTTAGGGTGTTTTATGTAGTCTCAGAGGATTTTGGGTGAGCTGGAGTGCTGATTTCGGACGATTTTGACTTGGGAGACTTTAGGAAATAATTGCAGTATTTTTATAGCCAAAATTAGTCAAAATTAAGGCACAAAATGCATAGGCACTATTTGAAATGGGCACGAACTGAAGGGGCACAATTTGAAATGGGCACAAACTGAAGGGGCACAAATTGCATTGGCACAATTTGATTTGGCACAATCTAAAATGGCACATCTCTCTCCTTCCCGAATTTTTTGCAAATCGCTCTATGAAAAAAGTTATGATCTTTTTAAAAGCGGCGAATTCTTGAAATACCCTGTATTTCAAAGTTAAGTTAGTTGCCTTTTATTTCTAAGAACTTTGTGTCCTTTGGAACTTTTTGTGTATATGAATTTTTATTAGTCTTCAGCAACCTTCATCCATCCATGTAATTGCTCCTAGTTTAAATCAGTTTTTTTTAGAAAGTTTCAAAAGGCGAAAAAATGGCCGGAAAAGACGAATTGATCTATCGCGCTAAGTTGGCCGAGCAAGCCGAGAGATACGACGACATGTAATTTATAATATCACATTACCAACTGTCTGTACGGTGTGTTTTAGGATGCAGCTGATGAAGCAAATGGCAGAACTGGGTGTGGAAATCACGGCTGAGGAGCGCAACTTCTATTCATTCGCCTACAAAAACGCCATTGGATCCGTCGAGCTAGCTGGCGTTCCATTCCGAGCAGGAAAAGAAGGCTGAAGATTCCGAAAAAACGCTGAAGCTGGTTGCCAAAGACTATCGCGAGAAGATCGAGAAGGAAGTGCGGGACATTTGCAATGAAGCTTTGGTGGATTTTGCACTTTATGCTGTATTCTTGCTTAATCGTAACCTATTTCGAGCTTCAGGCGACTCTCGAGAAGCATCTCATTCCAAAAGCGGTGGATTCTGAAAGCAACGTGTTCTTCATGAAGATGACTGCCGACTACTTCCGCTACTTGGCTGAAATATCTGTTGGGGATGAGCGCAAAGTTCTGCTTTCATTGCTGTCTCAATTATAGAATTTATTTTCTTTTGGTTTAGGAATAATCGAGAAGTCCCAGGTTGCTTATGCCAAAGCTTTCGACGTTGCAAAGAAGCTTCCACCGTGTAATCCGATCCGAATTGGCCTGGCTCTCTCAACTTCTCGGTGTTCTACTACGAAATCTTGAATTCGCATGGTGAAGCTTGTCAGTTGGCGCAGCAGGTAACTTTTCTTTTGGGGTCAAATAAAGTTGTATGAGGTGTAATTCAGGCCTTCGACGCTGCTAGTGCTGAGCTCAACAGTCTGCCAGAGAGAATCGCAAAGAGAAAGCTGGATGATATTGCAGTTGCTCCGTGACAATTTGACTCTCTGGAGAGCGCATGAGGGAAGCGATGGTGCCAAGGAGGAAAGCAGCGATAGCGATGATGACAGCACCACCGACAAGAATGCCTAGATCATATGCCAGTCTCCTAGTAGACCATTTTGACTTAAATCGTTGATTGTGATTGTAATTGTTTACGGAAATAAAGATGTCGTAATTCTGTCGCAAGATTTGTCTTAACTGTTTAGCTCTATCTCATTTCAGTTCACGCCCGAGTTCTGTGGTCTGGGACACGGTCAATTCACTCCCCGGTCAATTCACTCCTGATAAATTCTCTGGATGAAACTATTTTAAATATCAAATTTTTATTTTTCTTTTCTTTTACTGCAGGGAAAAATTTTCGGCACTGAGAACTGAAAGTAATTCACCCTAAAAGAGTACTTGGATGACCACAAAATGCCTAAAAGATAAAATTTGAACATGGTTTTGTATATTAGGGCCTAGCCCATGAATAAAATCTGGTACGCATGTTTTTTCATGCATCTAGACGTCGCTTTCGAGTGATTTGTGTCTAAGGTATGTGCATATGCGTATGTGGGCGGCGCATTCTAACCCAAGCACCAAGGGGGTGGGGCGCAGGTGGCTTGATGGGTTAGAGATGCGTGCACTCACTTACCTTCGACATAATTCCTTTGCCTTTTTGACCATGTTTATTTTTAGGTATTTAAGAATGTGGTGATATTGTTAAAAAATGGCTTAGACCATACCTCGATATAGTGTAACCTCAATATAGTTTAGATTTAATCTGGTCTCCCGGGCCTACATTTTACCAAAAAAATTTTAGTCCATTTTACCTACATCGTTTT
>SADC01000001.1:658540-1151618 GCA_004194705.1 Ditylenchus dipsaci | reverse complement strand
ACTAGGGAGGCCCGGAAGCACATTTTTAAAAAAAAACTTCAAAAAAGATTAATTTATCACGTGATTGGTTTTTTTGTTTCTAAACGCGCAAGCGCGTTCTACTGTGCTAGATGGCCGCTTAAAGCGCCAAAATTTTACAACAAAACAATTTTATATTCTATAATGTAATGCTTTTTTACGATCACTACGAATTTTGCATATGATGGCATGGCTTTTTTCTATTTTTTCAAAATTTTTTATTTTCAGGGCAATCCACCTGGATACTTACCTGGCCAGGTCTTACCTACCCAGGTTTTGGGGTTTGATTGGGGAAATCAGGAATTTGGTCTCGACAAACCCATTCCCACAAACAATTTCACACATCATAGTTTGTATCCATGGTTTGTTTTCCATTTAAAAAAAATTTTATTTTAGGGCTACCCACCTGGATACTACCTGGCCAGGTTGTACCTACCCAGATTTTGGCGTTTTGGTTGGGAAAATCGGGATTCGGTCTTAACAAACCCGATTCCCTACATGATTTCACAACGATAGCATGGTTTGTTTCCATTTTTTTTAAATTTCATTTTTTAGGGCACCCCCTGGATACCTACTGGCCAGGTTGTACCTACCCGATTTTGGCGTTTGGTTGGGAAAATCGGGAATCCGGTCTTAACAAACCCGATTCCCACTGATTTCACAAACGATAGCATGGTTTGTTTCCATTTTTTTTAAATTTTCATTTTTTAGGGCACCCACCTGGAATACCTACCTGCCAGTGTGGTACCTACCAGATTTTGTGGTTTCCGTGTGAAAAATCACGAAATTTGTCTTAACTAACAAAATTCCTCACACGATAACACATACTTAGCATGGTTTGTTTGTGGATTAAAAAAAAATTATTTTCAAGCCACCAGCTGGATATCCAGATGGTCAGGTGGATATCCAGCTGGTCAGGTGGTACCTACCCCAAGTTTTGGATTTTGACATTCGAAATCGCAAATTTGTCTCGACAAACACGATTCCTGGCACGATTTTACATACGATAGCAAATATTAGTTCCTCAATACGGGAACGTTTTTGAATTCCGTGCGGGACCAACCACAATTATTTCAATTTCAAAATTTTGAGTTTTTCCCTGAGTAGCAATCTTGTCACATTGGCATTTTTAATTTCCGCTCATCATTTCGACCCAAATTTTTTTGTTTGAAAGCTGACATTCTGTAGATGTGCCCTTTTGCTCAGCCCAGCTTCGAAAAATTTTCGGAACACCCCCAAAAAATCGAAAGAAAAAAATTTTTTTTGCTCTGAAAATTGGAAAAAAAAAAGTTGAGCTAAAAAAAATTTTTCCATACTCCCGTGAAAAGTTGCTCGAGACATGTGCAAAATTTTTGGAAAAAAGTGCCCGGAACATACCGAACAAAGACATTTACCGAAAAACGGGTTTTTATTCTGTATAGGTAATTGTAAAAAATACTTGTCAGGGTTTGTCATTGTGAACTGATACGTTAACACACCATATAAGAAACTGAAAGCTGCGAAAAATATCATAATAACGCTAAAATACGCCTCCTTGTTCATTGTTGCATATCTAAAAATCATTCGAAGATGTAAGCTATCTAAATGGACATTGCCGTCCACGACAACCGTTGTCCCCCGCTAATTCAGAAAAACCCTAATTATTGAAATTCTTTGGTTTCTAACAAAACTTTAGATAAAATTAAATTCTAGGCCTTGTTTTGTAGAAAAGCAAGCTCAAAAATACGCACAGAAGTTCAATGATTAGGCGAAAATTTTTAAATGGGCGGGGGGCAATCAAGAACGCGTGGCTATGGTCTTTTAACCCGAGGACGACCACGTGGCCCTAGTAAAAATTCGAGGCGTTTTTTTGCCTTGGTCTCCCGTATGGTTTTTTTTTTCGAAAATTATGTTCCATTTTTACGATGATATTTTCTTTCTTATTTTTTATCCAGTTTTTCGTTGAACTTTTCTCTGTACTTTTTAGTTGAACTATGCGAAATCACTAGTGAATATTATTGAACGCCCTGATTTGGATGTTATTCGGTTCAAACATCTGTTTGCGCTTTCGGTGGAACATGCGGCTCTGTATGTGTTCATGCCGACGCCGCAAAATATATGCCTTGGTCCTCCCTGTTGATTTTTTATCGTAATTTTTCTTCTGATTGCCTCAAAAAACAACAAATTTGCAGAAGTATAAGTCCGCCTGCTCAAATTTTATAATTTTTTTATATTAACCTGCAACTGCATCAATCTTTTACGATAACAAAATGTGCTGGTCTTGGTCGTGCAGCGGGCAACCCAAGGCCGACATAATGACCTACAAATTTTTAAGGTGGTCTCATAAATGTGTATTTTAGACACAAAAAGTGTATTTGAATGATTTTCGAGACAATTCAGAAACAAAAGTTTTTCGGAAAAAATCAGCTTGGGGGACCAAGCCGAAAATTGTATTTTTTTGCGAAAAACACAACAGGGGGAACCAAGGCATATTTTTTCGGCGTTGGCATGAACACATATAGAGCCCCTAAGCCTTAGCTTAATTCACCAAAATCAGCTCAAGGGACCAAGCCAACTTTTTTTTTAACAAAAATGATCAAATTGTGTAAATAAACATTTTTTAAAACTTTTAGAAAAAAGTTTTAAAAAATCAACGTGAGGATCAAGACATTTTTTCGCGGGGACACCCTAACACATATAGAGTCGGACCAAAATTTCGTCGTGGAATAAAATTTCGTGGCGGCCAAAATTTCGTCGCGTACTTTCTACTTTACCACGTTTCGATCACTGGAGCTGGGCAAAAAAAGCCTTTATATGAATTCTATGACCAAGAGTACTTCTCGGAATCCTGTCTAAGGTAAGTGAGTGCGCGCATCTCTAACTCCAAGCCCGCGGCGCTTGCTTCGAAGGCGCAGGGCACTTGGGGGCTTGGAGTTGAGATGCGAACACGGTGCCCGGTGCCAAAATTTTCCAGGCCGATGCCCGGTGCTGTGCCAGTGCCGAAATCCAAAATTTACAGCACTGGTGGTCGTCCTAGGGTGAATGATATTTGCTCTATGTGCATTTGCATCTCTAAGAATGCCTTGGTGCCCTCTTGTCGTTTTTTTCGAAAATTTTATAAAGCTTCCAAGTCTTAAAAAGTGTTTGTTGACATATTCTAATTTTTTGGCTAAAAATTTAATTAATGGGCCCCAGTAGCGAATACCTCCCCTCAAAATCTGACCTCTGTAAAAGGAGAATATTCGTTACGATAGTGAATTAGAGTTCGGATTTCGGACCCATCCTTTCCAGAAATGCTTTCTCTGCTTTTCTTTAAAATGTTAAAAAAACATTTTAGAAGTATCTCAGTGTTGTGTTTCAGGGTTAGGTTAGATCAGCTCAGGAACATGAGGCCATTAAGCGCCCGCCTAGCCACGCTAGAGTAAGTTAAAAGTGCGGCTCTCAGTGCAAACAATTTTTCGACCTCAAAGGATCAGCAATGCATAGCAGCCGATCTAAAGCTATAAACAATAAGCTGGCAACATTTGCTGCACTTCCCATACAAGGCGCTACTTGAAAATAGAAACATATAGATAGTTTCAAATGTCTAATGCCTGACACTAGTAATATCGGCCAAACACCAAGGTTTGTTAGGTAAAGCAGGTTAGAAAAAGCGTTAAGGCAAATTAAGATGTTGCAGATACCATGAAGATTGCTGAAAACAGGTTAAATAGGGCAAAGCTGGGCTGTGAGACCGGCTGATTCTAGTGCTGAAATTCATGGAAAATCCGATTTTACTTTGATTTTGATTTTTGAGTCGGAATGAGGTCGTCAATAAAGCTAAAAATGCGATTTTCAAAAGTTATCCTTTTAGATATTTGCTCAACATTCAAACGGCTATAACTAACAATTTTTGTAAAGACTGTTTTTCGTTCTTAGAACTTTTTTGAGGTTTATTTAAAAAATTTCAAATTGCATATTACACACCTGTATACTTTTTTAAATCTCAAGTAAATAAATAAAATAAAAATATCCATTTTTGAAAAATCCAACTTTTTTGCGAGTTTTGGCTCAAAAACCAACTTCAGAGTTTTAATGTTAACACTGGAACGGCGGTGCGTGCTAAACTATGCATCTTGTGCAGAATTTCACGCTGAACACGATGATGTAAAATAAAGTAAAGAGGAGGGATTGGAACGGGTAAAACTACTTCCGAAAGTAGGTGATTTTCACCTATTCCCAACCAGCTAGAATTCGAGCAAAATAAGGGTGTTACTCGCTCAAATAAATGCGCCACCTAGGTGTGTGACATCTTAAAATACAGGGCGTGCTCAGGGCTATCTATTATGCATGAACTTGTTTCTGAGTGCCTACAATTTCACAGAGAAGTCGTCTAAGTCGTAATACAAGTTTCCTATAACTTCGTGATCGCCAAGAAAACCATCCATTCTGACACTGGATTCGTGTTATGGGTAGTCGATTTGCTTATAAAACCACCTTTAAAATAATAAAATCACTGTCAAAATTAGAATTCCGCTCAAGACAAAAACTATCCAAATTTGAAAATCAAATATTTTTGTCTTGAGCGGAATTCTAATTTTGACAGTGATTTTATTATTTTAAAGGTGGTTTTATAAGCAAATCGACTACCCATAACACGAATCCAGTGTCAGAATGGATGGTTTTCTTGGCGATCACGAAGTTATAGGAAACTTGTATTACGACTTAGACATTCCTTTTGACAATTTTGTCAAGATTTCATAAGAAGCTGTTGGTGTATCGAAACAGAAAGAACCGTCAGATTCCAGTCTTTCTTTTTGATGTGATAATTTATCTGAATGCGATCTCTACCCAAAGTTATGACCATTTTAGTGTCAAAATTTTGGATTTCTGAAAATTGTCTTTGTGAGGAAAAATCGAAAATTCTCTGTGAAATTGTAGGCACTCAGAAACAAGTTCATGCATAATAGATAGCCCTGAGCACGCCCTGTATTTTAAGATGTCACACACCTAGGTGGCGCATTTATTTGAGCGAGTAACACCCTTATTTTGCTCGAATTCTAGCTGGTTGGGAATATGTGAAAATCACCTACTTTCGGAAGCTGTTTTACCCGTTCCAATCCCTCCTCTTTACTTTATTTTACATCATCGTGTTCAGCGTGAAATTCTGCACAAGATGCATAGTTTAGCACGCACCGCCGTTCCAGTGTTAAAGGAGGGGCTAGACTTTATATACGCAACGCCCTAGGTCACAGGTTCAACTGCCACTGGGTGCACAACCTTTTTCACCTTCTTTTATTTACAAGTTTGGTGTCAAAATGATCCTCATGCGCTTGGCTATCCAACAGGATTATCAGTACAGGCTTTCACACCTACTGGAGCTTATGTGCAGGCTTCATAGGCTGAATTTCCGAAAATCTATGGGTTTTAGATTTTTTCGTTGACTGCTTTGGCTGATATTTTCTGACTTTTTCATACCAGTCATACATTTTATAAACGAAAACGTAGCTAAGGTGCTGAGCTTTCATCGGAGTTTTCATACAGAGAAAAAATGCTGATAATATAAACTTAGAGCTAGAATTTCAAAAACGTTCTGCGATGCCCGATTCCATGCCATCCTTCAAAATTCTGTCGTTTGCATTAAATCACAAAATTGAGGCAGTTGCTGACCGCAAAACAGTGATGCAAAAGGTTGAAATCGATTGCTCGATAAATTTTGGCCCTACCAGTCGAAAGACTCGCCAAAAAACCCGCAGAGAAATTAAACTTTTTACAACAGGCGATGCGTATATAAGGCCCCCCCCTTTAAAATGTTATACGATGCGAATATAGCAAAACGATTAGCAGAAAAAATGTAACAGAACTAATTCAAGGACTGGCAAGACAACAAGCGAATTGCCAAAAAAAAACTAAAACAGTTCGAACTACAAACTACCCAAAACCAATAATCAGGAGGGTGGTATACTCAACGATTAACTCAGCCTCAGCCAGCTGACTTAAATTTAACAATTAGCCTAGAAAAAAATTTATCACCGATTTTTTTTATCAGCTGAACACTTCAAAATTATCAGTAAAACAGTCAAAAATCAACAAAAAATACCAAAAATTTGATACACAAAGTTTCCTCAGCCGGCTGGCTTTTGAAAAAATTTTCAACCTCAGCCGTCAGTCGGGTCTGAAATTTCACCTCAGTCATTAGTCTCAGCCGGCTGATGGCTGAGTTTCAACTCAGCCGGCTGAAGTTGAATCGGAGAGAAAGATTAAATCTATGGAATTCAGCACCAGAATCAGCTGGTCTCACAGCCCTGCCTTACCGTGTTAAAAAAAACCAACTTTTGCTTGTAGGTAACACAAATTAGAGTGGCATTGAACACACATCCTAAAAAAGCGGTAAACACTCTAACAATCAATATAAGAATCATTGATATTGGCAACGGACCATCAATAAGAATTTGTTCAAGCTAAAAATAACTTTGTGTCAAAAAAATATTTGTTTAAATAAAACAAAACTCATAATAATGAAAACGTCTTGATTCTTAGAAATTCTTAAAATTATTCGTTTTTTTTTAAAAAGCAATTGCTTATGACGGATGTTCTCATCTTCGTACTTCTGGCTTTGTCTAGTCAAAATGACGCGTCCTAGTGAACAATCCGGTGTCAAAATATGCCTTGATCTCCTCTGTAGTTTTTTTTTGATGAAAACAGCTTGCTTCCCCGAAATACTTGTTTTGCTGATCGACTTGGCTAACTAATTTTTCTTTTCCAAAACTAAAACATGGATATTTAATTGGTAGGAAAAGGAGAAAAATCAATAACAAACAGTCGAAAAAAAATATGTACCGTATATTCTCTATTAATCCCCCATGGGGGACTATTTTTCAAGCCATAAAAATCGGAAAAATTTGAGGTCGATTTTGAGATTTTTCGGCAGTCGACTAAAATCTAAAAGTGGAATCAGGAGAGCTCGTGCCAATGAAGAAAACGCAAAAAACAGATTTGTGAAATGTCTGCTCTAGGCTGAGTATGAGGTCGGTAGGGTGGGGATTATTAGAGAGTGGGGTTTATTAGAGAGTGGGGGATTAATAGAGAATATACGGTATGCTCGTAATTGGATTCAAACCATTCGGGCCAGAAAATGTTTCCCTGCTTCAAAAAAATCAGAACTTACATTTGTATCTGAAGAGGAGTTCATCAGAGTCAATTCAAAAGAATTTACAGATAATTTGCGTAAAAGCCTTTTAACTACTACTTTTAGGTCTGTTTAGGGTAGACTGTACTTTAAAACATGCTTTTGGATGAAAGGTTAGCTTTGAGAAGTTAGCAAATGAATGAGAAAAAGAAAAATGTAGACCAATGCTCAGAACCTATTAACTATTGCTTTTTTCGTATTTCACAAAACAGCATTAAAACTTAAGAAATTGTATTTTGCCCACACAGTTTTATATTTATCAAAATTCAAAAGAAAGGATACAAGTTTTTCTCGAGGGAATTATTTTGTAACTAGGCACCTGCGAGGCGTCAATCAACCTAATAGTTAAACATGCCGGCAAAGTAAAAGATTTTATGGCTCCATACGCATTCGCGCGTCTTGAAAAAAACATGCCTTGGTCCCCCCTGTTGATTTTTTCAAAAAAAAAAATTTCCGAAAGTCTCAAAAATCCTTTTTCGCTTTTTTCGACCATTTTCATGCGATTTTTTTTTTAATTGTTAGACCAAAATGTGACTTTTCGCCTTGGGGACCTAGGTAAATTACCTTGTATCAAGGTAATCTACCCCATGTTGGTCACTGAAGGTGGGCAAAAAGAGTCTCTTTATACATTTTTGATCAAGAGTCTTGCTCGGAATTATGTCTAAGGTAAGTGAGTGCGCGCATCTCTAACCAACCAAACCCCCTGCGCCCCCTTCGGGTATAAATCTATTCAACGTTTTTGAAAAACGTTATCTACGCAAATCCCGGTATCGAGTCGAGTACTCGACTCGATACTCGAAACTTTCGAATAATACTCGAAATTACTCGATTTCGAATACTCGACTTGACAACACTAATCTTCATGCAATCAATCGCTCATAATCCCACTCCAGCGTTTTAAAAACCAATCAAAAATTGACTTTTAGACAGTGTTGTGCTGAGGACGATTTTTTCGGCCTGTGAGTGAGAGTGAGTGAGAATGAAATTTGCCCTCACAGGCTGTGAGTGAGAGTGAGAATTTTGAATTTTGTCCTCACAGGCTGTGAGTGAGAGTGAGAATTTTGAATTTTGTCCTCACAGGCTGTGAGTGAGAGTGAGAATTTTGAAATTTGTCCTCACTGAGAGTGAGAATCTCACTGAGATCTCAGTGAGAATTGAAAATTTTCAATTTGCGATTTTTTATTACGCAAATTTTCGGGAATTGATATAAACAAATGTTTGTGTATTCAAAAGAGTAAATTGAGTTCGACTTCTATGTCTTGCCTTTGCTAACCCGCATTGAGAAAAAGTTCGTTCGGTTGGGCTGCTCGTCGCCGGCGTGCTTGATACTTCTAATGCCAGCTCAGCAATATATTTCCACTCCTGAAATGTTCTCTTATAACCAGTGTTTTCATAATTCACAGTGACACTGACATTGACACTGATATGTCAGTTTAGCGAGCCTGACATTTTTTAAGAAATCAACGCTAAAATCACTGAAATTCGCTTGAAAAAGAAACAGAAGGAGAATGCAAAACAGCAAGTTGAGTTGGCGATCTCTCATGTTTAAATAATATCACCTGCCGTATTTACTTTAATATAAGTCCCCCTCTAATACAATCCCCCCTTAACTTTGAGGGTCTGTATCTTAGGGTAGAAGCAATATTTTTCATAGCTGTTGTCTTAACTCTAACAGTTCTTCTGATTTCACTTTTTATATTTTGGTTGAGCACCCGAAAATCTCGAGATCGAATTCTAAATTTTCCGATTTTCGGGGATTCAAAAATAGAATCCCCGGGCTTCTATTAAAGGAAATACGGTATTCCACCCATTTTATTCAATACCTATTTTACAGCTATGCAAATTTTTTTTATTTACTTAACATACTCGCCGTTTACTTTGTGCTCTTCATTATTTTAATTATCTACCTTATCTTTGTAAACAATTTATTTTTACAACCTTACTTGATTTCGTTGCATGACTTGAAATAATAAAGACTGAAGTAATTCAAGAATGATATAAGTTGAGGGCGGTAATTCTTTTTGCCCATAGAATATTTTTTTGCCTATAGATTAATTCTTTTGCCCATAGATTTTAAAATTTTGCGGAAATTTAAATTTTTTGGTCAGAAAATGACTTGGATCGCTCAGAATCTCACCCCAGAGTGGACAAAAGCCCCTGAAATTCGGTTTTTTGGGGGTTTACGAAAGGGTTCCATCTCCGTCGATGTGTTTGATGGTGGTGAAGTGGATCTCAACAAACGTAGAGGACCTCCAATGATGTGCAAGGTGGTCTCCAAGCCGAACAACAATGCCGTACAAGGTGGAAAGGTGGTGGACTTTTCGGTCGAGAATATCCTGGAGACTTGTCAAAATATGAGGTTTTGGTGGTTTTGAGTGGTTCAGGTTGAAATTCTGAGCGATTGAGGCAATCGGACCCGAAATCTGATCCGCTCAATCGATTTTTCACAAAAAGTTTACCCCCCCCCTTTGGTAAACTCCCAAAAAACCAACTTTCAATGGCTTCTGGCCATTCCGGGGTGGGATTCTAAGCGATCCAAATCATTTTCTGACCAAAAATTTGAATTTCCGCATAATTTTAAAATCTATGGGCAAAAAAAATAAATCTATGGGCAAAAAGAATAAATCTATGGGCAAAAACAAGTATTCTATGGGCAAAAAGAAATATTATCCATAAATTGATGCCGTCTATGTAACGGAAATTCTCAAAAATTCTCACTGAGAATTGAGTGAGAATGATATTTTGTGTGAGTGAGAGTGAGTGAGAATGGCATTTGTCCTCACAGGCTGTGAGTGAGAGTGAGAATTTTGAATTTTGTCCTCACAGGCTGTGAGTGAGAGTGAGAATTTTGAATTTTGTCCTCACAGTCTGTGAGTGAGATTCTCACTGAGAATTCTCAGTGAGATTCTCACTCGGAGTGAGCTCAGCACAACACTGCTTTTAGAGCTTTCCAGACATTCATCAAACTGTTTACTTTTAAGTCCAGGTTGTGATGTTTTAAACGTTTTTCTTTAAAAACGCTTGTCTCACTAATTGTGTGAATTAGTGACTGGGCAAGTTTTTTCCATGCATCTCGTGTTTTTCTGGTAAATGGAGCAATTTACTATTTGAAAAGAATCTCTCGTGGTTGTTACAGATGTACTTAGCAGTAAATTCTCCCATTTCTTTGTGGAATATTGACATTTTTACTATGACAGCTTGCAATTGAACAAATACAATTTAATAAAAATCATTATTCTATTTTCGTCGTCTTTTGTGTAGAAAAAAGGTGGCATAAAACACTTCCCGATAGTCATTGGGCTGCCTTTCAAGCTAATGAAAATTACTAAGGAAATCGGTGGTTGCCCTTAACTAAAATCATAGTACATGCTAGCTATTAATATCCTGGGCTATAGCCTATAGCTCTTTGGCGTAAATAGTCGAAAATAGTTAGCCTGATTCGTTGTAGAAGTCATTACGTAAAAGGCAAGAATAGTAGTAGTACAAAATTTTTATTCAAAGTTATCTTAAAATTTATCAATTGAAACACAATGAAAATTGTATGACATTAAAAAACTTTTGATACTGATTGGGACCTAGATATGCTAGATTTTATATTGGATTTTACATGGGTCATGTATGAACCAGGAATATCGTAGTTTTTCATAAATTGACGTTTGATTGCAGCTTTGTATTCAGTGCTAAAAAATAACTAAAGTTTATAAAAGTGGATTTTTACGAATTCCCCTTTCTTAAATAAACATAATAAGAGAATAATTATAACAAAAGCAAGAAAGGTTAACTATAACATCAAGATAATAATGAAAAAAAAACTGATAGAACCGGCCTCCAAAACTAAAAGAACCAGAAAATTTTCGAAGAAAATTGGGTTCTATATGATAATGGGAGGGAGAGGGGGGTTGTAGCCTTGGTCCCTCCTGTTGTTTTTTATTGTGATTTTTCAGGCTTAAGCTCAGGCAAGGATAGGCCAAGGTATGTTAGGACGAACTCAAACATGAATCTAAAATACGTTTGAGCCTATCCTAACATACGCTAGCCTACCCTTGCCTAGGCTGAAGCATAAAAAATCACAATAAAAACAACAGGGGAAATCAAGGCAATCCACACCTCCCCCCCCTTGTTGGATAGGGTCGAAAATTGCATTCAGTGGTCGAGAGTCTATTTCGGATTTAGTAAGACGCCGATAAAAGAAAAGAAGAAGTTTAAAAAGCAAGAAACGTGCAGTCTGACAGCCAAATGCATGGCACACTAAACAGCAGAAATGTAGTGGCAGATTTAGGTCAATCTTAAAAGGATTGGGTGAAATTCCAAAATCCGAAAAGTGGAATCGGCTTAGTCGCGGGAGTTTTCCGAAAAAATTCGTTCAGTCTGAGATATACCGTATTGGACGTCTGTTCGATTCCAGGTGGATGCAATATTTTTGCTTGACTTTTACTAAAATACGATATTTTCATTCTCGTTATTTTCACTGGTACTAGCCTTTCAAAATGTTTCCATCGGAGACGAGCATGTTTTTTTTAATAGAGATAAGAATAGAGATAAAATAAGGTGGGTCCTAAAAGTGGGTGGTGTCGGATTGATAGAGACTTGCGACCTATCAGAGTAAAAGAAAAACAAAGAAAAATTTGGAATCAAGTTATTTTGTTTATTTTTTTAACTTTGCAGAGGTTGAAATTATTAGAAGTTCAAAAGTGCAAAAAAAATTGAGACCTACAACATCATCGATTAATATAATTTTTTAAAAGTACCTAAAAATGTAGAGAATTAAAATATCGGCGATAGAAGCAAATATTATTCCATAGCCAATAATGGAGCCAGTATACCACAATTCAAGCGGACTCAACTTTATGTAGGTTAATGAAGCTTTAAAAATAATATAAATAGCCCATGGCATAACAGAAACTACTAAAATCATGACCAGTGACTTGAAAATACGCTGAGTAGCTTTGTCTCCCATTTTATTGCCCCAGAAACTAGTTTTAAGAATTGTCCACATAATTCCATAGCATAGGCAGCATGAAAAATTGACGACTAAGACAAAACTATTAATGGTTGGAGAAGCGCAGTCTGATATAGTGCAAGGGACTTTTCTGTAAATTTTATACTTTATGTGTTACGTTATTATATTCAAAATGTTTTATGAGAGCAACTTAGGGTTTGCGAGTGCCACCGATTTTTCCCTATACAGCCAAAACTCGATATAGTGTACACCCTTGGGACCTGCTTTTGGTGTACACTATATCGAGTGTTCATTTTAGTCATTTTAATTAATGACTGGCCAAAATGACTGAATCTAGGTGCACACTGTATCGAGTTGCACACTATATCGAGTTCCGACTGTACCTTTAAAAATTTTTATGACCGTAGTAAGTTCTATTATCTTTGTGAATAGGTTTTGAAGAAGGGGTGAAAACTGTTAAGGAGTTAAGGTCTCTCTACAATGTGTGACTGTGGCGTGTGGCTGTGGCTGAGCGGCGTCTACAATGCACAGCCACACACGCGACACTCTGTCTACGGGAATTTGCCTTGGCCCGCTCTGTTGAATTTTTTTTTGGTATTTTTAGGCTTAGTCCGAGGCAAAGATAAGCCAGTGTATGTTAAGACAGACTCAAAGATAAGTCTAAAATATGTTTGAGTCCGTCCTAATATAAGCTGGTCTACCTTTGCCTGAGCCTAAAGCCTGAAATGTAACAAAAAACAACAGGGAGGACCAAGGCAAAGAACCCCCCTTTGTTGGATAGGGCTCCATATTTTGTCCATAACGCGGCGTTGCAATCTCAGACAAACTTCTGCGGAATTAAAAGTTGGATCAGCATCATCAATATCAGAATTTATAAATTCCTTCAAAAAATACATTGAAAATCCAAATACAATAGAAGACTAACCAAACTTTTCGATGGGTTTTTCCCTTTATATTTTAATTTTAAGGGTATTTTTTAAAGGCATTTTTTAATTTTTAAATTGATGTTGCTAATCTAACTTTCAATTCTGCACAAGTTTGTGTGAAATTGCAACACTGAGTTGTCGACAAAATATGGCGCTAAGCCCACATTTAAAAAAACACAAAACTTGGTATAATCCTTTCGTGTCGAGACAATCTCCTTACCAGCTTTTACCCGCCACCTTTAAGGAATTATGAAATTTATGTTGTTAATAATGATCACTTTGATCACCATATATAATTTAAAAAATCATAGTGATATAATCGGTGCTTCTCAACTCGTGATGGGTTCGGTTTTCACAGGAAGAATAAGTTTAGATAATTAACAAAACTAACAAATGGCGAATGAGGTATAATACCCCCCCCCCCAAACGTCCTCTTTCATGTGAAAAAAGACCTTGCCGAGACACGATCAATGGAAGAAACTATGAGCAAAACAAATCCCGGCGAAAATTTGCGCCACCCTGTACTTTTCAAAAAAATTATTTGAAAATGCGCCTCTTTGACTTAAAGAAAAAAGTTGGCGCGTGATTTTCCAGTGAGCAATTTTTGCCGCGTGGTTTTTTTTTCTAGTACCAAAATACTTATTTCTGGTACCGAAATTTTCATTTGTATAAACTTTTCTCTTTTTCTCCTCACTTTGTAGTTACACTTTCGAAATTTTTTTAACTATCGAGTAGCCCTGAATCTCAGCTACTCAACAAGATATTATTTTTCAGTAAAAAAATTAAAAAAGTTGGAGATTTAGGGTCTGAATAGAGGAACTTGGTCGAAAAAGTTACTTCATACAAAGCTCAAAATTTTCATATCTTTGTGATCTTTAACAGGAAATTGAAGTCTAGTTTAAAAGCTGAGATTCAGGGCTACACGTTTATGTGTCAAGGAAAAAATCTCTAACTTTACAAAGAGTTTCTCTATGCATGTTAAATTTTGGTATTAGAAAAAGTATTTTGGTACTAGAAAATAAGTATTTTGGTACTAGATTTAAGTATTGCCCATTTTCGCCTCTACGTTTTATTGTTATTTCGAGTACACTGTTTATATATAGGGTTAACTGTAACTAACATACTTATCCGGACTTATCATTACAAAATGATATGTCACAAAACCATTTAAAGAACTATAAGCTCCAACAAGCACTACAATGATGCCTAAATACATCTGTTTGTTAAATGTGGCATATCTGAAAAAATCAAAATTCAGCGAGATCATTCCAAACATTGAAATAACCTTCCAGGATTAGCCATGCATAACAGCCTATCTAAAGCTATGAACAATAAAATAGCAACATTTGCTGCACTACCAATGGAAGGCAAAATTTGCAAATAGAAACATGTAGATAGTTTTATAAGTCTGACACCGGACATTAGTAAGACTGGCCAAACACTATAGTTACTTTGGAAAAGCAGGTTAGAAAAAGCGTTCAGGCAAATCAAGATGTTGCAGATGCCGTGAAGATTCCTGAAAAATGTGACTTTTGAGGGTAGAATTTGAAAAAAATCTTCTTTTTACTAGTTTATAGAACTTTTTTATAGATAGATAGAAAAAAAAATTACGTAAAGCCAAGAAAATATTTTTTTTGAATAATTTTTCCAAGCCATTAGATAACTTTCTTCTAGAAACAAACTTTTGCTTGTAGGTAATATAAATTAGAGTAGCATTGAACACACATCCTAATAAAGCGGTAAACACTCTCACAAATAAAATTATTGTCATTGATACTGGTAATGGACCATCAACAAGAATTTGTTCAAGCTGAAAAAACTTTTGTTTCAGATTTCGAATTTATTGAGTTTTTTAGCGCGAATTTTCCAAAAACCCGAAAATAGCAATGAGTATTTAACTGACATTTTTACCAATATTATAATCATGCAGCTAACAATAAATGTCATACGTCAAATTTTGTCAATTAAAAAATATATATTTTTTTAACCCTAGGACGGACACGTAGGGTTCAATGGGCCCTAATAATTTTGATTGCTTTCTTTATACCTATCAAAATGGTTTAAAAAATTCTCTTTCAGATCTAGGAAGTGCTCGATCTCAGCTTCAAAACGTTCTGTCGGCTAAGTTAACATGCTGTAAAATGTCTGAGATATAACCAATTGAATCTTGGTGACCGCTCCTGGGCACTTAGGGTCCATTAGGCCCTACTTATACAACTAGATAAATTTTAAATGTTAATTTTAAAGGACCATGTAAACTTGATAAGCACAGCAATTTGAAAATTTTGAATTCGCGCGGGACCACCCTAATTTTGTCAATAACGTTTTCGAACTGTTTTTTGTTTGCATGTAAAATTTTTTCAAAATATAGAACCGTTTACTGGTCGAGCCCAACGTTGCTCGACAATGCCAGATCGGACTACTTATCTTGCTTTCACTGCACCATAATTACTTATGTGAGTCTGCGTTAAAAATTCACCCATAAATCAAATTCGAATTTTCAATGAACACAAAAAAATTAATTCAAAAACATTATTGACAAAATTAGGGTGGTCCCGCGCGAATTCGAAATCCTCAAATCGCTGTGCTTATCAAGTTTCATGGTCCTTTAAATAGGGTTCAGCTTTGTTGCAAAAGTTGGATGCACTTGCTGGAACTATGATAAAGAAATCTTATTTAGGCAAGCAGCTGTCACAAATTACATAAAAGTGCTGCGTACAAACATTTTTCAAGCATCCACAGTATACAGTCAAAGTTTTGCTATGGTTATAAGGACACAAATAACATTGCTTTTTTCATCTCAGACTTTATTTCTTCCTGAAACTGATCCCTTGGTCCCGGTTGGTCATTTGGAAGTAAGCCAAGTGTTAAGGTACGTTCACATAAAAGTGTCGACCCAAGCATTCTTTTAACGCGGGAAGAGCTGTACTTTTTTTTCTTGACCAAAACTTTTTTCTGTTGGTATCATTTTGTAGCTAAGATTCAGGGCTTCAAAATGAGGTATTGACAAGCCACATCTGAAATGAAAAATTGGGGTAAAAATGCTTAGGTCCGCACTCAGGTCGACACTCAGGCCCACACTCTGTGAGTGTCGACCCGAGTGTCGACCTGAGTGCGGACCTAAGCATTTTTACCCCAATTTTTCATTTCAGATGTGGCTTGTCAATACCTTATTTTGAAGCCCTGAATCTTAGCTACAAAATGATACCAACAGAAAAAAAGTTTTGGTCAAGAAAAAAAAAGTACAGCTCTTCCCGCGTTAAAAACACCTCAAATCTCACACTCAGGTCGACACTCATTGTGAACGTGCCTTTATCATCGCTGATTTGACACCCTTTTGAATGGCATGAGGGTGTTCCAGCCTGGCTTCCAATTGCCCACTAATGAGTTGCTCCCCAAGTTCTTCCAGGAAGACGCAATCAGGGTGATCAGCGCACCAAATCACAAATGCAGCATAGGCAGAAGTGTGCAGAATGTTGAAGAAGACTGTGGCTGGCCATCTCTGAATAGCCCTGCGAGTTGAATATGCCCGGACAATTTTGTTGGAGCAGTCAACTCCTCCCTTTGTTTCATTGGAAAAAGAAATGGGTGTCATTCTCGGCCACATTAGTGTCATGCCCACTCTTCACCTTTCGCAGCACAAACGCAGTCTCCTCTCTGGTTGCTAGCTGTCTGCACATATTCCAGCATCTCCCTATCAAATAGTTTGAAGAATACCTCCTGAGCTGTTTGATTGTTACGGGCAATAGGTGGAACACCAGCTTGCTGACGCAAAACTTGGTGGCGCAGATTTTGTCGCAGCTGTGCTGGCTTAGTGTACCATTAAGTACCGTCTTTCCCCAGCAGAAGATTGGCAATATTCCTCTGCTCATCGCCCAAGTCATCCCCATCCAAATCACTATCAGAGCTATGGAATCCCAATTGATCGCCAGAAGCATCATCATTGGAGTCCACTTCCAAATCGCTTTTTTATCATCCATTTGTAGAAGAAGTTTGAAGAAGTTTCCCCCCTACAATTCGAATTTCTAAAATGCCGCAGATTTCAAAATCATTGTCCTTCCAGTGAGTAATTTATTTCCCGAAATGTTTTTTTTGGTATAAAGTGCATTCATATCTCAGCAAAAAATATATTTCTGCGATAGATGGCCCTTTTTCGCCTGCTTGTAATACTATATCACTTTTTTACGTGATACATTCGAGTTGGTCGCTTTACAAAGTTGGTCGCTTTCCAGCACTCTCCACCTTAGAAAGACCAATTGCTCAGCAAAAAAATAGGAAAGTTCAAACATAGTATCTGCAACCGTAACTAGAGTGAACCCTGCTGCAAGATGAAAATATTTAAAACAGTCCAAACTCAGAGGTAACAAAAGTAGTCCGAAATAATAAAAAAAATCACTTTTGAATACAGTCGACCCCTGATTTAACGGCCCCACCTCAGGTTCGTTTCCGCCTAGGGTCCGCAATTTTTTTACGCGGTTTGTGAACTGTTATGAAATATATCGTAAGGATTTCGATTTTCCCGATCGCTTTTAGCATAAAAAAATAGCCAAAAATCCGCTTGTATTTGATTTAACGGCCTCTTATTTTGAAATAAGAGGGCTGTTATATCGAGTACATGCGGATCTTTTTGGCAAAATTTTTTTACTAGAAAAATGATAGATAAAATCGAAATTCTTGCAATATTTCGGACTAGAGTAGCCAAAGAAAACTCGCGAAGCAATTTAAAAATCAAGGAAAAAGTGTTGGACCCTACTCGGGAACAAACTTAAGATGGATGCAGTTGTATCAGGGGTCGACTGTATTGAAAAATAAAATTTCGTATTTTATTTATATTTATTTGTAAAAATTGATTAATTGAAAAAAATAATAAAAACTCACAGTAGCTTCTAAAGTAGAGTTCATTAACACAAATTTAAAAAGAATTAAAAAAATTCTGCTATGTTTTTTAAATTATTATTACGATCAAAAATAGAAAATATACAAACGCCGAACTTTTCACAAGCAAAGTTTAGCTGAATTTATTATTTTTTGTACCAAGTGGATGATAAAAGTTATATATTATAAAATAACCTAGTTTTTTAATTTAATAAATATTAATACTTTAAATGAAAATTACTTTTTACGAAAAATAGGGCTGTTCTCTGATAATAACAAAAGAAGCCTGAGAACACAACTTTTTTGATAGTTAACCATCAGGTGCGTACTACTTCCCATGTAGTTATAATCAATTTCCTTATAGCTTTATTTATTATTGTGTTAAATGCATATGAGTTTTTACATCAATCATTGCTTTCAAGGAACTTAACAGGCTCTGTATTGAGAAAACTAAACTGTATTGAGAAAAAAATTGGATTCTTTAAGTGTCTGGGAATATTCGTTCCGAATTCTCACGCATTTTTTTTGTTAATTTTGAACATTATTATTTTTTCAATTTCATAAGAAATATATGACAAGGGCTGTAAGTGAATTTCCGCACCAAAAGTGTGAAATTCCGCACCAAATTAATTAAATTCCGCACCAAATTCAAATTCGTTCTAAAAATAGTGAAATTCCGCACCAAATTTTTTATTTCATTGTCTGTGCTGTTTATCGTGTATAAAAAGTTGAGCATTGTCTCTTTTTTCGTTCATGGAAGGCAGTTCTAGGCAGTTCTAATTATGTCGCCGGAATTTCGGTTTCTCATGTTTTCAACACATGTTTTTATTTAGCACAAATATGCCAAGAGGAAATAAGAAAAAAAAAGGTGCCTAATGCTCTTGAAAGAATCTGATTTGAATGTTTGTTGTTGTTGCTGCTATTGTTGTTACAGGAGTGAAATGAATTGAGTTATTGAGTTTGAATAAATTGAGTTATTGAGTTCGGAAGTAGATCTGACACAGACAATGAAATAAAACATTTGGTGAGGAATTTCACACTTTCTGCGAAAAACCGACTGGGCGAATCAGAATTCCAGTCAGATGGGCTTTATTGCTCAGGATTCCAGGTTTATGATGATTTTGAGTGGTTCAGGGTGGAGTTCTGAGCGATTAAAAAATTTTACCCCCTAAAGTAAACCCCCAAAAACCATCTTTCAAGGGCTTGTGACCATTCCGGGTTGGGATTCTAAGCAATCCAAGTAATTTTCAGACTAAAAAATTTGAATTCTTGCAAAATTTGGTTGGTCTTGGACAGAAAAAGGCATAAATAATTTTTTTAAAAATTTGGTGCGGAATTTCACAATTTGACATGACCCCTCAAATAACCCCCCCCCCCCCACCAAATAACCCCCCCCCCCCTCAAATAACCCCCTGAAATAACCCCCCACCAAATAACCCGGGTTATTTAAGGGGGTTATTTGAGGGGGGGGGGTTATTTGGGGTATGTTTTTCAGGGTATATTTTGTTTTGAAGGGAAGTCATGTTATTTTGATATTTTGACCTTTTTTCGTCCCTTATCCACCTGGAGGGCAGGTATGATCCCAAAAAAGGTATCCACTTGGAGTAGCCGAAAATATTCGATTGTAGGAAAACTAAAATCTAACCATGGTATCTCACCCAGAGTCGGGAGCTGAACACGGTTTGATAACACCAAAACAGCGGATTTACTATCCAAAACCTCAATACTAACGTACTTTTCTTTTTGAAAACGCATTTAGTTAATTTAATCAATATGTATTGAATTGAATTTCCATTGAACCATTCTCTGCCCAAATATCCCCAGGTACCCTGGAAAAGTACTCATCCTTGGGTACCTAATTCTCATCCATGTCATTACTCCGCTGAAGTTATCACGCAGACTGAGAGTAAAAAGTTTTTACTTTTTCGGGTTCCAAAACCTGCTTTCTGGACTAATTTCGACATGCTGAAGATGGTTTAACAGTGGCTAAATGCCGTTTTGTATAGCATTTCTTGAGTTTTGGTAAAATCGATTATTTCCCAATACTCGAAAAATACCATACAAAACCTTACTTAGCTATTATCAAACCATCTTCAGCGTACCCAAATTAGTCCAGAAAACAGGTTTTGGAAGATGAAAACGGTGAAAAGGTTTTTTTGCTCCAAGTGGACGACCACTTGGTTTTCTTGATGCATGGATTACCCAGTATAACTGAAGTTGGATCATAGAAAAAAAATTAAATTTAAAAATGTCATTACAAGACGAAAATATTACCACCCAGGTACCACTACACTGCTTGAGTTCCCCAACCTGTGTACGACTAGTTGGGTACAACCAAACCAAGTGGTCGTCCACTTGGATCAGAAAAAATTTACGTTCTTCATGTTCCAAAACCAGTTTTCTGGACTAATTCGGGTATGCTGAAGATGGTTTGATAATGGTAAAACGCCGTTTTCTCGGGTATTTTTTAAGTTTTGACAAAATCGAGTTTTGGTGAAACCGGAGTACGGAGAACGGAACTAGAGAACGGAGTTTTACCATTATCAAACCATCTTCAGTATGCCTGAATTAGTCGAGAAAACTAGTTTTCAAACCTGAAAAAAGTAAAAAAATTTTGCTCCAAAGCAAGTGGATGACCACTTGGTTTGGTCAGTTTAGACTTAAAAATTTCAATTCTTGCAAAATTTTCACTGAACATGAAGGTAAAAAAAACATTAGGTACACTGAAAGTGAGAGTAAAAGTAAGACTAAGAGGCGATTTTTTCCTGTTGGATACACGAAAGTGAGACATGAGAATACACGAGAGTGAGAGTCAGAGTCAGAGTGAAAAAGTAATCCACTAATTTGATACCGGGCTTCAGGGTAGATACCTACCTACCTTCCAGCTGGATAAGGGACGAAAAAAGGTCAAAATATCGAAATAACATGACTTGCCTTCAAGACAAAATATACCCTGAAAAACATACCCCAAATAACCCCCTCAAATAACCCCCCAAATACCCCCTTAAATAACCCGGGTTATTTGGTGGGGGGTTATTTCAGGGGGTTATTGGAGGGGGGTTATTTGGTGGGGGGTTATTTGGGGGTATTTACGTCACAATTTCGGTGCGGAAATTCACTATTTTTAGAACGAATTTGAATTTGGTGCGGAATTTAATTAATTTGGTGCGGAATTTCACACTTTTGGTGCGGAAATTCAATTTGATCCTATGACAAGTACAATAATTTTTCTTTTTTAGTTTAAAACGAAGTAGTGCATTTAAATGCTATTAAAAGACGATAAATATGGGCATAGAAAATTCCTTAAAAGCCTTTTTTTCAAATTTTGGGCCTGGTCTGAGGAAATTTTGATCCCTCGAATTCGGGCCCTTAATTTTTTATTGACCTATCGTGCAGAATTTGTTGTTTTAGTCAAAGTTTTACGGATTAAAACCACCTTCACAATCAGTGTGGACTGAAACTAGATATGGCGTGTTTTTAACGCGAGAAGAGGGGTACTTTTTTTTTCTTCACTGAAGCTTTTTTTCTATCGTTACCATTTTGTAGCCTAGGATTTTAGCAACCTTTAGAGCTATCGAACTCTTAACATTGTGAAACATTGTGTGTATGTAAACATTGTGTGTTCTCTTTATCGACCAACCAAACTAAGCTTAGGGCGCCGTATTAGCGAGGAATGCCGGATTAGCAGGGTGCCGGATTAGCAAAATTCGACTGCAAATAAATTTTGATGGGAATAATTTCTATTCTGAAGTTACTGGTGTGACTGACATAAGTTTAAATAGATTAGTGGTTGATAGGGATGTGTTACGCATATGTTTTGGTCGAATTTGTGAAGAGACGTTACTCGGCGAGTCGTTTATGAGGGTTGGACCGGCTTTAATGAGACGCTAATCAGAGAGCGACGTTAAGAGTCGTTAATCAGAGAGTTCACTTTACGATAATGCGACCAATTTTGTAAAAAAAAAAAAAATGTCAATTTTTAGTATGGATCATTTTTCTCCAAATTATGCGGATTTTTTAGAAATTAGGGGGCATAATTCAATATTGCCCTTTTAATACATCGTTGTCAGCAAATAAAAGACCTAGAAGCGCTTAAAATTAAAAGGTTAGGAGAAGATCATATTTTTTCGACAACTCTGACATGAAAAATTTGAAAATTTACTTGAAACTCGTGTTTGAAAGCTTTTTATTATCCCTAGAAGGTCTTTTTTTGACAAAATTAATAAACTTAAAAATTAAAGGTAATATATTTACCCTGCTCGGGAGCAGGTTAAAAATTTCATGATACTTTTACCCCTCCCCAGAGAAAGCTGTGGTTTTTACTGGTACCATTACCTGTAGCTATAGGTTAATAGTTAATACCGGTGAAGGTAAGGGCAAAGGTAATGGTAAAAGCTGAAGGTAGCGGTAACATAGTAACAGTAGGGTTATGGGTAAAGGTAACGATAAAAGGTAAAGGTAACGGTCAAAGTTCATTGCTAATACCAGCCCTGTAGTACTTTTCAACTCAACGACGGATACAAAGTTAATTTGTCGACATGCTGACAAATTTTTCAAGCATTCTATTGGTACATTCTTCAATCTAAAAATAAAACCTTGAAGACGTTCAAAGCATTTTACTGCATGTCAATAATACATTTTTACATTTGACTTAAAGAAATGGAAAAACTACTTAGGTTTAAAAATTCGGTCTCAATGGCGTAGTGGTTAAGCGTTTGCTATTCGCCCAAAATCGTGCGCAGGTTCGATTCCACGTGGTGGCACGCTATTTATTTTGGCTTGTTTGGCCAATATCTCTATATAGTATTTGGACAATGTTTGTCATTCTGTCTGTCACGTTTTTGGTTTTTTGTATTTTTTTCGCGTTTTCTGATAAGAACTCGGGAAAAGCTCAACGTTACGTTGTAGCCCGAATCCTTGGCCACATTTTAAGCTATCGCACGGCTCATTTGGCCGACACCCCTGAGACGTCACTTAATTTTAAGGTTCGTCGTGCACGGGTTTTTGACCCTTTTGGGCATTTTTTTGAATAGTAAGGGTTTTTTTCGGGGATTTTTGTACCGAAGTCGGGAAAAGCTCAACGTTACGTTGTAGCGCTAATTCTGAGCTACATTTTGAGTTATCGCACGGCTCATTTGGCCGACACCCCTGAGACGTCACTTAATTTTTAGGTTCGTCGTGCAGGGTATTTTAGGGGGTTTTTGATACTTATGGGCAAAATACCTTATGGGCAAATACCGAGACGGGGGCGCCGGTAATGTGACGAAGGGGGCGAAAACGGCGGGGGCGAAGACTACAACCACGGATGAGTCAAGCACGTAGCGGGGGCGTGTTGTCCTTATTGTTATCTTCGCTGTGCAGGGGCGCTATCGTTATTTTTGTTGTGCGGGGGCGTTGTTGCCGTTATCTTTACATAATAAAGTTGTTACAAAGTTTTGCGCCCAGCGTTTTTCCTAATGATCCGCTTCCTAAAATAATTTTTGTGTGTTAATATTGCTGTTATATGCCCAATGTTTTAATAGAGTATATTTTGTCAAATCCATTTTCGGCGGTAAATACAAAATGTTTTGTTATTAGGCGCCTGTAAGGCGCCAGTCCACCTAGTATAAGGGTAATTGGGGTCGCCGATTCCTAATATGGTGCTAAAAAAGTCGAATTACCCCGGTAAATCGGTCAAACTGAAATAAATAGTGTGCCCCCACGCAGGATCGAACCTGCGCATGATTTTGTGCAAAAGACAACGAACGCTTACCCGCTGCGCCACCGAGGCCGAATATTTAAACCTAGGTAAGTTTTCCGCCTTATTTAAAACCCTAAATTACTTTTCAAATAAATTTTTAAGTCTTCTAAAATGTTCATCCTGGCTTTGTAAAGTTGATTCAGTTGGCGTAACATAATTGCGTTTAGTAGGAAAAAATCTTCTCAGCTGCCCACTGCCATATATCAAGAAAAAAGCAGTTGGAAGGGATTGAAGGTATTGCATGTTAACACCTTCGTAAATAATCATTTGTATGCCTACTGAAAAGCCCTTTGGCCAGACCTTAAAAACTGTCTGTCAAAAATAAAAATATGATTTTTTAGTCACCTGATAGACAAAAATTTGGGACAGTATGGAAAAAAGCATCATAAAGCATTTTACAATGACTAAGGGCAGGAATAATTTAGTCATTTTTAGTGTCTCTTCAATTTGGAATTTGATGGAGAGCAAGCAATTAAATGAGAGAACACTGCTTTTTGTCTGATGAAAGCCTCGAAATTTTCTTCGGTACCACAAGCTCCAATTGTGAATAAACAGAAAGAAAAAAAGGCCAATACACTCCATTGCCATTAAAAAACAAATTGTCATCTGAATATTAGTATTTTACAAATTTAGACCCTACTATAGAATACCCCCCCCCCCCCCCCAAAATCCGACCTTTTAAAACTTAAGTAAAAAGTACCCAAATTTATGCTCCAGACCCCGGAAAATGTGCGCAAACTCTTCATTATTCACAACTTCCGTACGCTGGCCTACCCCAAGCCTAAGGGCTAAGCCTAAACTTGTTGTTTGCAGGGGTAGTTACAGCATTTTTAAAAGGTCGGATTTTTTTTGGGGGGGGGGGGGGCGGATATTCTATAGTAGCGCCCAAATTTATTTTCAATACGATTGTATCCTTCCATGGTAACCCATGTCATAAGAGCTGGTGAAAAGTCGCTATTAACGTGGAGGGCGTTTATAGGGGAGGGGAGATGAAGAATCTAGGTGTATTTGAACAATAAATAAGTCTTCTCCTTTGAGTTCTCGGCCCTATATGAGAAGCGAAATGTTTTTAGCTCAAATTGAATTTACACATTGAATTTATGAATTTTCCATTGAATTAAATTGAAACTTGCCAGAAAACCCCAAATTTTTGAATTTCCCACTAAATTTTGGATTTCCTTTATTAAGTACAGTGATTTGTGAATTTTAAGTCGAAATATTGCAGAATGTTATTTTCGCAGTCAGAAAATAAATTTGATCGCTTAGATGCCATGCCTCATGCCAGAGCTGCTAAAAGAAACTGAAAACCGTTTCGGGGGATTGTAAAAAGGGGGTGTATAAAAATCAAATTCCCGCAAAATTTTGACTCAATTTTCACAAATCTCTACATTTACTGAAACAGATTCGAAATTCAGTGCGGAAATTCAGAAATTTAGTGGAAAAATTGAGTTTTTTGAGGCGAATTTAAATTTAGTGGGAAAATTAATTGATTTAATACAGAAATTCAAAAATTTAGTGGGTAATTTCAGTTACAGCCGATGTTTTTTTGCCTTGGTCCCCCGGTTGTTATTTTGTAATTTTAAGGGCTTAAACCTTAGCGAGTCTGAAATATGTCTGAGTAAACGCTCGTCTACCCTTGCCTGAGCTTAAAAAATTCCAAAAAACGTCCCGCTTCTCAAATAGGGCCGAGTTTTCTTTGAAAAAACAATTAGATGGAGAAGAGGGTGGTCGGTGGTGGATGAAGCACAAATTTTAAAACTTTTTGTATAATGATAGCCAACAAAAATAAATAAAACGCTTGACTATTACGAAAAATAAGTTACCTGGAAATAATCCGCATTGTTAGCGTTTCTGACTGTGCTTATAGCTAGCCCTTTGGACCATTCTATGCCTGGAGAATACACCAGTACAAACACAACAGAAAATAAAATAGCCTAAAACAATGGTTCTCTTTTGTTTAAATGCTTTTTTTACAAACCATTATAGTTAGTGTCAAGGCTATAGCCGTGGGCTTGGAGCTCTGCTCATAGCTGCTAATCCGACAATTACAAACTATGCGCTCTATGCAAAGCACAATCATGGAAGAATTCATGCCAGTGACAAAAACAGAATAAGACGATCTTAGATAAAATAGCAATGGCGTCCACCACAACCTATTACACGGGTTGACAAATGGATAGGACAGTCTAAATACTTGTAATAGTAGAAAAAATAATAATTTTAAGTATTTTACCTCCAAAGTTCAAGAATGTAGAATACCATTAAATGAACAGCTATCAAAAAGGCCATCACGAAAATAAATTGGTAGATAATTTTTGTGTTAGGATGGTGTATAATCACTACCTTCTAAAAAACTTATTATTTAGTTCAAAGATTATTTAAAATAACAGCGTAACATACCGTATATTCTCTATTAGAAGGCCGGGCCTTCTATTTTTCAACCCTAAAAAAGTCGGAAAAAAAAATATTTCGATTTTGAGATTTTTGGGTGCTCAACTAAAATTTTAAAAGTGGAATCAGGTGAGCTCGTGCTAACTAAGAAAACGCGAAAAACAGATTTGCGAATTTCTTTTTCTATGCTGATATATAGGTCCTCAAGGGGGCCTTCTATTAGAGAGGGGCCTTCTAATCGAGAATATACGGTACCGTATTTTCTTTTATTGACTCCCCATGGGGAGTTATTTTTCAACGCTTGAAAATTTTTGAAATGATTAACCAAAAACGACTCCAACTCCAAAATCCTAGTCGTAAAATGAGGGGTGGGGAGTTATTAGAGCATGGAGAGTTAATAGAGGAAATACGGTATTTTTTCTGTATCTCCAATAGATGCCCTTTATCTATTTTTGACTAAGGTGAAGACCTATCATTGATTTCGGCTTTAGACTAATTTTAAAAATGTGGTTTTCAAGAGCATAAAAACTTGATTTTTTACAATTCTAATTTGTAGGCAATTAATTTTGCTACAAACAATTTATGGCACCAACCACGTCTTCGTAGCTTCGAAGTAGGCGCCCGAAATAACAAGAAAGAAAAGTTTAACAATTAGGGTTGTCGGCCGGCCGGCCAAATTTCGGCTTTTCCGGCCGAATCCCGACATTTTTTCGGTTTTCGGCTTTCGGCCCGGCCCGGAAGAGAAGGATCCCAGTCAAATCCTTAATCTTTTTGGTACTTATTACTTATCGCGGACTACGGTGAGGGTGCCGGTGCGGAAAATCTCAGATTTGCAACACTGGTTCTCACTAGATTGAAAAAAAAACATATAAAAGGTTAGTCAATACCTGTGCAGTGGCATGAAAAACAAAAGCCAGTATAGCTATAACATTAGCGCATCCTTTAAAAAAATAATAGTTTTGAAGATTATGTTCTGCGATAAAATATCTGCATTCTCACAGTAGATAAAATTTTCAACAGACAAGGTAGGCAAAGTAGATGACATCTGCAGCCAGCTGCGTGAAAACTAAAAACAACAAATCACTAAAATAAACAATTTAGGTAAAAACATGGTTAATTTACAATTCCTATAACTATGTAAATTAACTTTTATAACATTTTAAATTTTTTTATTTGCAGGTGTTAGACTATACTTACTATGACCATACTTACTGTCCAGACCAGGAATGATTTTTCAACTTAGCTTAATTACAAATGATGCATATAAATTTTAAGAAAGAATTAAGAAAAGTATTTTAATCACCTGTTTAATAAATAAACTGACAATTAAGCACCTTAGCTTATAACAAAAACTTAAAAACTCAAAAACTTTTTTTTGCATGTCTAACTACCAGTCAGAAATTTCAGCTATTATTTGATCAAATATGAAATTATTTAAAGATTATTAACACTAGGGTTGGATGCGCTAGGATTTTTTAATCGCTCGGTTTGAAAAAACCGGGTTTTTTAAAAGCCGGCTTTCGGTTCCGGTTTTTTTTTCAAAAATTTTCTTTACATTTTTGTCGTAAATAAACCGGTATTTTGCTGAACTCGGTTTTCGAAAGTCTTTTTTGAAACCGGTTTTTGGTTTCGGTCTATTTGCCGAAAAACACCATTCTCGGTTGACCGACCGAACCCAACCCTAATTAACACCTATAATCTCACGCAAAGCACTTAATTAAAAATTTCTCTCAAACTGTAATAAGTTCTTCCGTTTTAAAAATTTTGTGCTCTCTTATTATTTTTTAAATTTTTTGAGTGTCAAAGTATGTGGTATGTTTTTTTCTATCCCTGTCTACAGCTGACCTTCGATTAAACGTTACCTTCGGTAAAACGTTGCCACAAATGGTCAAAAAAATTCGGCTTGAACTAAAATTCGGCCATTATAAAAAAACGAGGCAAACTTGACGGGGCAACCCGGCATTGGGCATAGGGTTAGTGGTAATCATATTCCAGTAGCTTTTCGGAAGGTATATTTCAGTAGCGTCAAAATTTTCATTTCAAAATTATGCTAAAAAAAATTCCCTGCTCGTTAAAATAGGGAGATTCACTTATGGCCAGGGGCGTACGCAAGGGAGGGGGCAGGGGGGGGGGGGGCACGTCAGATTTTTCTCAAAACGATGTAGGTAAAATGGCCTAAAAATGGCCTGGTGCCCCCCCTCCCGTCAGGAAATCCTGCGTACGCCACTGCCTATGGTACAGTTCTCTTACGGGCGTGACTGTCTTATCAGCTATCTGCTACGGCAGCAACCCAAGTGCCCGCCCCTTCCACAGAGTATTTTTCTATAAGCTAACTTTTCTCATTTTTTCACTTATTTTACACCTTTTGCACGGACAATACAGTGCGGATAAAGACCAGCACACTCCACATTACAATAGATTAAGGTGAAAAAAATTCAAGGGAACCGAAAAAGGTAGACTTAGAGAAAAATACTCTTTGGAGGGGCGGGCGCTTGGGCTTTGACGATCTGCTACCGGTCCGACCCCCTACCTCTTGATATATTCCCTGTATAACCGCGTAGCGCCAACGTTATTATAAAACTATATACGGTGAAGACAATTGGAAGGCGACAAAAAACATGACGGGCATAGTGAAAATATTATTTAGAGATATTTATTAAATTGTACATACAACTAATTGGTCTTCATTTTGTCTGAATAACTAATAAACACACTCCTAGATTGGTACAAAACAAGCAATAACGCTCTTAAAACAACTGCAACAGACCACAATACAATAATTAACACAAAAACACCAGCAAGGATGACGTCTAAACAATAGTAAACGAAAAAGTTAAGTTCCTCCATCGGCAAGTTCAGCTCATTGAGCTCAGAGAACTCGGCTGCAAATTCCACCCATTTGACCAGCTTTTCTACTGGTTTGAATGGACTCATCTGCAGTTTTTTCTGGAGTATTCTAGCATTTTATCTGTAAATTGGCTTGTTGAGCACCCTGTGCAGAGCATCAATTATAACTTGGGGATCTTCAGCTTGTCTGATGTCCACATACTCCCCGATTGCTTTGTGCTTGACCAGAGCAGCGTTGAATAACTGATCTCCAAACAGAGGCACAGCCACCATTGGCACTCCAGCATGGGCTGCCTCATTGATACTATTCATACCACAATGTGTGATAAATGCTTTTAGGTTGGGGTGCTCCATGACGGCTTTTTGATCCAGCCAGTTGAATAAGTGTACATTTGGTGCTAAGAGGCTGGAGTCATTGGCGCCTAGCTTAAACTTCCAAATAAAGTCATATTGGGGGAAGTGGGCAAATGCTCTAAGGAAGGCTTGCTTCATGGCTATGCTCATTTTGGTAGTGTCGGTGATTGAGCCAAAAGAGAATAGCACTACACCTTTGTTGGATTTGTCTAAAATGGTCTTGACTATCTGAAAAATTGGCTATATTTTACAGTTTTCAGGCTTGATCCATAATAACTTACAGATTGTATAGGTTTGGCTTTGGACTGCACAATGCCTCCAATGTAGATAACTTTGTTAAAAATTGGGTGTGGAAACTCAAAGAACTCATTAGCATTAACAAACAATAAAGAGATATTCTTGTTGATTTCTTTAACAGAAGGAA
Source organism: Ditylenchus dipsaci (assembly GCA_004194705.1). Classification (NCBI taxonomy): domain Eukaryota; kingdom Metazoa; phylum Nematoda; class Chromadorea; order Rhabditida; family Anguinidae; genus Ditylenchus; species Ditylenchus dipsaci. Next base: position 1,121,936 of record SADC01000001.1, on the reverse strand, counting down.
AATCCGCTCCAAAGGCTTTGTTAACAATATGTTGCTGCAAATCTTTTATAGTAGTTCACAATATGATGGAATATAGCAAATGGACAAAAGTAATAAAGCTCTGAGATGCCCACATCATACTTTTCTGCTTTTAGGCTAGTCATTAGTTTTTTGTCAAAAACCAAATCTGAAATGAATTTATAATAGCGTCTGTAGAACGGAATACCGCAAATGCTTAAAACGGCTGACGCCCCTAAATTTCAAAAAGTTATTTGTAGCATTTTTTTACTTTTTTGGTTTCTTCTCTTAAGCAAATTATCACTCATTTTAAAGCTTATCTAACAATTTCAGTAGTGATTTTTATAAGAGTGAACTGAAAAAATGGACGCTACTCGTTCATAACCAACCCTCTCCCCCTATAATTTTTCAGGTACCCCTAAAACCATACTTTTTTGTCGCTCAGCCTAAGGTCTAGGTCCCTAAGCCTAAGGGCTAAGCCTGATTGCTAAGCCTGAAAATGTTTAGCAAAAAAATATTTAGCAAACATAACGATGATTTATTTGACAAATAAAATAAATGGCCGACTATAAGAGTAGTTAACCAGGCATATTTGTATCATTGATTGATTTACGACCCCCTGTCAATCTTGGTTGTGCGGAAACATTTTGCGGTAAAATTCAAAATTGTTTAGAGAGTCAGAGAAAACTTTCGGAAGTTTTTTCAGATTGACAGGGGGTCGTAAATCAATCAATGATACAAATCTGCCTGGTTAACTACTTATAAGAGAAATTTAATTTGCAAAAGGAACGAAAACAATTATTGTTGACGACGATTTTTGTAATTGATCAGCAACACACATCACAATACACGTGGTTAATTGAACACTACCTAATTTAATAAATAAAAAACTGCTTTGATCCTATCTTTTTTGCCAACTTTTTGCAATTTTGCAAAAAAATGAATTAATCTCTTGTTTGTTTTCGTCTTTTTCATTTTAAAAATCAAGCAATTATAAAAATGATAATTTTTCAAATAATTGACGTTATTCAGAAGTTGTTTAATGTTTAAAAATCATAGTGAAAAATTGAAATTATGGGCATGAACCGAATAGAAAATTTGGTTCTAATTGGTCTCACATTGTGTTTTTCGTAGTAATCAGTTATCTTGTAGATCGTAGTCGATTTTTCATACAGAATTTTAACATAATGGGCCCCTGCAAGAAAAAAAGAAATCTGGAGACTCGAGAAACATCTAGCCTAAAATTACCTTGGTCCCCCTTGGTCTAATTTCAAAAACATATTTTTCTGCAGACAGACCTCGATAGAGGGACATTTTAAATCCCTGAATATCCGCTGTTCAAGGAGAGAATTTAGATGACTCATTTTTTCTTAAGGGAGGAGGAACCATGTAGGTTTGAATAAGTGGCTTCCATGGCGCAGTGCGTAAGCGTTTGCATTTTTTGGCCAAAAATAGTTATTTTGGTGTTGCAGGTTCAATCCCACGTAGTGGCACACTATTTTTTTGGCTTCTTTGATCATTTCTAGGGGTAATTTGGGTCGCTGATTCCGAATCTGGCGTCAAAAAAGTCTACTTACCTCTAAACTGGCCAAACAAGCCAAAAAAAAGAGTGTGCTTCTAGGTGGGATTGAACCTGCAACACCAAACAACACCGTTTTGGGCCGAAAACGCAAAAAACGGAAGCCACTTTTTCAAATTTAAATGGCTTCATCCAACCCACACCCCCCCCCCCCCTTTTAAACACTGTAGCTAGAAGGATGCTATATACTTTAAAATTTCTCTTTTCTATTAAAAACACAAAAAATTTCTAATAATGATACCGACAAAAATTGTCTAATACACTTTTTAGCTCTAGAAGATTTTAGCACAGCAATATCTAATATTTATAGCTTTCGGCTTAGCACACCACATTTTTAATTAGTTTCCTATATTTGTTTACACTTTCATAATTCTTGAGAGAAAAAAAATTGCTTTGAAAATATGATTAATTTTACAAAAATTATCAATAAAGGCAACACTATTATTCAGCTACCAACAATTCCGATCATAGGAGAATCCTATAAATATAAAATTTTAGTTGGCTTTGTTTAAGCCCAGCTATCTTGAAAACATTCCACATGTGTCTCCAGACTTGTTCCTGGGTAATTCGCCTTTTCCTTTCCCACATTTTGTTGTTCTTGTTCAAAAAAGCAGTAAGGGGGGAAATGCAGGAGGTTGTTTTGTGCTTCGTCACAACCAATTATCCAAGGAAAGGGCTGGACTAATGCTAGAGGCTAAGCCATATTCCTATTCCACTCAGCCAGCCTGTATAATATGCGGAAAGAGCAAGGTTTTTGAGTGAAAGTGAGGCCAATAAGCCGGCTGCAAAGCTGAGGCACAAATCTGCTGCTAGTGGTAGTAGAACACTAATTCTAAAAAAACATTTTTTCTGGTCAAGTAGCTGCCTGTGCTCAGCTTGTATAATTCGATTTTTATTGGATACTTTTGTGTTGAGTAAGCTAGTGCCCAAATAAAATTGATTTTTATTGTGTGTCTTCGAAATGAGAAAGGCATTTTCCACAGCCAGTGCATCTGGCCGAAAATTCACAAGATTGCAACGACAGGCCTGTATTAGTGGTAAGTAGTCTTTGTTGCGATGGACTGCTCACTGCTAAATTGATGTTTATTGTTCAGTGGACAGCTTCTCGGATGGAATCGAAAAGGATTGGATTGGAGTTGCCCCTTTGTTGGATATGCAAGGCACTGCGAGAATTCTTGGTAGGAGATTTGAAAAAAAAATTGAAAAAAAAATAAAGTTATTCAAACAAACTAACTTAAAGGACCATAGCCGTCGCCGACAACGAGAATTTCAAATGTTTGAATTCGCGCGGGACAGTTCTCTTTCGTCTCGCACTGTACTCTTTTGACTTGCTTCGAGTGACTCAAAAGAGTAAAATGAAAGACGAAGGAGAACATTCCCGCGCGAATTCGAACATTTGAAATTCTCGTAGTCGGCGATAGTTATGGTCCTTCAAGTTCTATATTATAATTTCTTTTGATCTTTTCAAGTCTAAAAGTGATTTTGAGCTAAAGAAAAATCCCGACCCTACTCAAATATACACCCCCCCCCCTCCCCCAAATCAACTTTTTTGTTGAAAGTGTTTCTAAAACACCCTATATCGACCTAAAATGGCATCAGGAGTTCAAAAAAGGCATTATTTTTGAGTTTTGGTCTATAAAAATTCGAGTTTTAATCTTTTTGAAATTTCGACTTTTTACCTGTTTTACCATGTTTTTCAACATAGGACTTGGCAAAAACAGCCTCTAAATTCATTTTCGATCAATAGTCATTGCTCAAATTATGTCTAAGGTAAGTGAGTGCGCGCATCTGTAACGGTAGGGTCACATTTCGTACCGCGACATTTCATATCGCGACGTTTCGTACCGCAGCTTTTATTGGGTCCGAAAGGTATTTTTTTAAAAATATTTCAGTCAAAATTGTTTAAACGCTTTAAAAACCTTTTCCTTTCATTTCTATGTCTACCTTATAGAAAAATGACTAAAATGCCAATTTTTCCTAATTTTTGGAATTTAGTCATTTCTTTAAGAAATTGATTTTCTCCGAAAAGCCATATCTCAACATTGAGATATTAAAAAAACATTTTGTGACATAGGTTTTTCAGCGCTTGAGCTGCGCTACGATATGATGCTAAGAATTTATCCTAACGTTTGAAATTTTATTAAAATTTCTATCAGTTAAAGCAACGAATACGTATTGAATACGTATTTTTTACTTTAACTTACAGACCTTTGAAATAAAATTTCAAAGGTCACGATAACTTTTCAGCATCATATTGTAGCGCAGCTCAAGCGCTACAAAACCTATGTTACAAAATGTTTTTTTAATATCTCAATGTTGAGATATGGCTTTTCGGAGAAAATCAATTTCTTGAAAAATGACTAAATTCCAAAAATTAGGAAAAATTGGCATTTTAGTCCTTTTTCTATAAGGTAGACATAGAAATTAAAGGAAAAGGTTTTTAAAGCGTTTAAAACAATCTTGGCTGAAATATTTTTAAAAAAATACCTTTCGGACCCAATAAAAGCTGCGGTACGAAACGTCGCGATATGAAATGTCGCGGTACGAAACGTCGCGATATGAAATGTCGCGGTACGAAACGTCGCGATATGAAATGTCGCGGTACGAAATGTGACCCTACCTCTGTAACCCATCAAGCAACCAAGCCGCCTGCCATTCCCCTCTGGGGAAAAAACAGCCTTTAAATTCATTTTCGATCAATAGTCATTGCTCAAATTATGTCTAAGGTAAGTGAGTGCGCGCATCTGTAACGGTAGGGTCACATTTCGTACCGCGACATTTCATATCGCGACGTTTCGTACCGCAGCTTTTATTGGGTCCGAAAGGTATTTTTTTTAAAATATTTCAGTCAAAATTGTTTAAACGCTTTAAAAACCTTTTCTATGTTCAACATCTTCCTTTTTGTTCAAAATTGGCCTCTTTTTGGTCGAATTCCACTCAAATACAGACCTAAATCCCTTTAAAAATGGTCAAAATGGGTGATTTTGGGTGCTCCCAAAACTCGATTTTTTTATCGACCAGAGCTCAAAAATAATGCCTTTTTTGAACTCCTGAGACCATTAGGTCAATATAGGGTGTTTAGAAACACTTTAAAAAAAAGTTGATTTGGGGGGTATATCCAAGTAGCGCCAAAATCCCAATATCTAGAGTGGCGACATTTGCGTGTGGTCATGAGCAAAATGTCAGTAGTGAACTCGTTATTTCGCAGACCAACATTAATGGCGCGACTTTTATAAAAAGTTTCACTTCCTTCTTATTTGAAAAAACATGACCCAAAAGCAGCAATGAATTTTGAGCTTTTTTAATTAAAATTAAGTGAAAGTATTAATTAAGAACATCATTTCTGTTCATTGGACTCTACTGCATGAAGAAATTATAGTTTGCATGTTTTTCATGCATATAGGGTCACTTTCGAGTGAATTGTGTCCAAGCTTCAGTTGAACCTCGGTTATCCGCCACTCCAATTAACCACCTTCCCAAATTTTCATTATTATGCTGAAATTAGCCTATTGTCCATTATCTGACCCTCAAATAAACATCAGCGCCGGATATGCGACACCCTAAGACCGGTCTCATGGAGTGGCATTTAAACGAGATTTGACTGTACGTGGGTAGTCTTGTCGACGTGTGCATTTCATCAACTGCCAGATCAACCATCAAACGGTCAATTGGTACTTGGTTGATAGACCGGTTGATCAAATGCAATATTTTCAGTTTTTTCCGCCGGTTAATTGAAAATTTTCGATAATCAACCGCCACGTCAACCATCAACCGGTTGTTTGATTTTTGGTTGGTCAGCCGGTTTATGACCGGTGGCCCACCGGCGAATCAACCGGTCGATTATGCCGGTTTATTCAACAAGACTGTACCTGTGTGTGCGCATCAAAATGCGCACACATACTTATTTGTTAGATGAAACGAGCAAAATTCTTGATCAAAAAGGCAGGGAGTGTTCAGAGGCCCGAATTGGGAATTTTGTTTGCGCGATTCCAGAGGAACAAATTCATAAATTACCAGCGCGAAAGCTGTAATGTTACTAAATGGATTAGTACCAGGACTGTGTGTTGTCGTTCCCATTTTCACAATAAAAATATGTTTTATTGAAAAGCTAATTTTCTGTTTCACCATAGTTTTCACAGCTTCGGATAAGGAGAAGTGCGTCCAATGGTTAATAAGTGGAGTAAAACTGTGGTAGCTTGCATTAATGTTCATTTTGTTGATTTTCACATCTAGCTGTGTGCAATTTTATGTTTATGCAGATCGGGGCGTTGAAACAAATGGCTTTTAGGTGTTTAAAACTAGTTTGATGTCAATGTTGGGGAAAAATAGTTTTCTTGTCTATTGAAATTTGTGTCTCTTATAATAGTAATTTTTCTGCAAATTCAGTACTAATCGGTTTCCTAACTTCTCAGTTTTTGAATGAAAAAATATTTACTTTTATCAAAGGCAATTTGAAGTTTAAGAAAACGAACAGAACAAGTTATAGCTTAAAATAACGGCCAAAATATTGAATTTACAAAGAGAATATATACATTTGTGAATAAAAAAAATGCTGGATGAAACTTAACAGGAAATGCAAAATACGGGGATTTGAAAAATGAGGCAGTTTCTATTGGACACCGTGCAGAGCCCACGTACGCATATAAATAGTGTCAAATTAATTGTTTATTATCTATGCGCTTCTATTTTTTTAATAATTGATGCTCTTGCAAAAAAGGAGTGTGAGCAAACGTTTTTACTCAAATTAGAAATATTTTTTTTCTGCATATTTCATTCTTTTTCCTGATATTTTCTTTTACCCTGCATTTTTATTTTTCTTCGGCTTATGTTTGGTGTTTAGTAGTGAAGACTTGTTGTTGACAAGGAGATAATGGTGGGTCTATCTCTTGAAGTTTTTCACTGTAAATTCACGATCCTAAAAGTTTTTGTTCGTTGATAAAAAATGTGTACAAAAAGTGGAGGTCTAGGATATACGTCCCTACAACTTCCGTACGCTAGCCTACCCCTGAGCCTCATTTTTCGCTACAAACGGTAGTTACGATTTTGGAAGGGTCAGATTCTTGGGAGGAATATTGGCTTGAGTTTACAATCCCCCACGGGGAGTGATCAGATGGGGATGATAACACCATATTCGTGTTTCTCGACCCCGATTTCATGAGGAAGAAGGCTGTTTTTTTAATTCTGAGAAAAAAAATTTCGAACTACAGGGTTTCATGGTTTTTTAGACCAAATTTGAAAAATTTGAATTGGCGCCTTTTGAATTTTAAAATGAATAAGGGCTGTATAGGGAGGGGAAGGGAATAAAAGGGGGCCACTAATCACACAGGGGCTACTAACAAGAAGATGTTGAACATAGTTTTGAATACTTGGGCCTGCCGCATAAATAAACTCTGGTATGCATGCATTTTTTATGCATCCAGAGTCACTTTCGAGTGATTCGTGTCTAAGGTATGTGGGTGTGCGCATCTCGGCTCTAGGTGAATTCATCCTCAACCGATTCATCCTCGGTGAATTCATCCTCTAACGAATTCATCCTCGGTGAATTCATCCTCCTTCTTGTCTTGAGCAGAATATGTTTAAAGACCTAATCCTTATATAGTAAGAGAGCACCCTCATTGATATCGGGGCACCCTTAGAAAGCACCCTCATTGATATCGGGACGAAACCAGGGCCCAAGAATTGTTCCACCCTAACCCTAATTCCTGGGTAGGTAACTGCTGGTCAGGTGCGTGTTCACCTGGATGGCTTAAAATGGAAGTAAAAAAAAGTTTACACATAGTGGGACTCAAACCAGTAGCCTCGGTGACGGCAACCCCTCCCCAATTTGGACCAGGGTGTCAACCACTTGGATCAAAATTCTTTTTACGTTTTCGGGTTCCAAAACATGTTTTCTACACTAATTCGAGCATGCTGAAGATGGTTTGACAGTGGTAAAATCACGTTTTATCTAGAAATTTTTGAGTTATTGCTAACGATTGATTTATCAAAATCAATCGTTAGCAATAACTCAAAAATTTCTCGATAAAACGTGATTTTACCACTGTTAAACCATCTTCAGCATGCTCGAATTATTCCAGAAAAATTGTTTTGGAACCCGAAAACGTGAAAAAAAATTTTGATCCAAGTGGTCGACCACTTGGTTTGGTGCATGGATTCTCAGGGGTGATGTAGAAGTGGCTGGTTAGAATCCACCTGGCTGCATACCTTACTTTTTACCCCATTTTTAATGGGGTTTTAATTGGGGATGTTTAAGGTGGTTTTGAGTGGTTTCGGATTGTTTGGGACTACTTGGGGTGTTCAGGGTGATTTTGAGTGGTTTGGGGTGGTTTCGGATGGTTTGGGACCATTTGGGGTGAACGAACTTTTTTCGCTAAAGTTTAAAAATTATAATGACTATATTTCCTGTCAAGACAAAAAGGAGGATGAATTCACCGAGGATAAATTCACCGGAGGATGAATTCGCTAGAGGATGAATTCACCGAGGATGAATTCACCGAGGATGAATTGGTTGAGGATGAATTCACCGTCGCCCGCGCATCTCAACCCCAAGCAACCAAGCCCCCTGCGTCTTCGAACGGGGCGCAGGGGGCTTGAGAGTTTGGATGCATGAAAAAACATGCATACCAGAGTTTATTTATGCGGTAGGCCTCAGTATTCAAAACTATGTTCAACATAGAATTCGAAACTGCAACTGGAATATTCGCTACTAGCGCCAACAATTCTTGTATTTCTCTAAAGGTTAGACCAGAAGAATTTTTTTAGGTTTCTTCATATTCCTTTGTTTGAAAAAACAAAGAAAGTTTTTGATTGAAAAGAAAACTCAGCAGGACACTTACAACCTTTTTTTAAGCTTAAGTTATTTCCCCTTCCATGGCCATTAGTAGTTAGCTGCCAAAAAAATGAGGAATAATTTAAGAAAAGCTGTTTGCCCACCAAGATGTTTGTTTAGTGAAGGCCCGGAATATGCAGGAGAGAGGTGGCCTAGCTAAGGCACTGGCTTAATGATTCAATTTGGTCTTCTTATTCCACAGGCCCTTATTCATTGAGAAGAGTGGAGTAGCAGGAGGATAAGGAACTAAGCAGCCATCCAAACCACCAAATTTTATTTCTTGCCCCACTCAAACTTTTAGGTCTTCTTCCAATTTATGTGTACTGATTGCACAAATTATTTTCTTTTCAATATTCTCGACTTTTTGTTCAGATCGCTAAAATTTTTGATAAACATCAAAACTTTTTGTAAATGTTGGTCACATTTACAGTATAATCCCTAGGCTTCAATAATCTGCAGACCTTTGTCTTTTTTTGAATACTTACATGGTGGTCCAATAAATTCCTAGGAATTTTACACGGTCATAACTTTTTTCCTAGGTCGCTTTTTGAAAATTCTGTTTTCGCCAATTGATTTTTCCAACTGACAATATTCTTTTAGTGCGTAATGAAAAAACACGATTTTTGCTTAGTCCCCTGCGGTTTGGGTTCTAGTCTCTTGATGTCTCCTGAATGGGCAAGGATAAAACCGCACGGGGTGACGAATCAATAATCGTGTTTTTGACATGACGCACTAAAAATATTGTTGGCGAGAAAAATCGATCTTAAAAAAAATTCGAAAAAACGAAGTTATGGCCGTGTGAAATCATAAGAATTTCTTGCCCTACCCTGAATATTTTAGCTTACATCAAATGTTTTACATCCATTTTTCTTAACTACTGCAAGCTCTGGGATTTCGCTTCGCAGATTTTGGGTTACGCTTAAAAATCTCGATGGATGGTTAGGTTTTTGGCAATTTTTAAGGTGTAAAAATTCGATCTCATCGGCAAAACTGACTTAATCAAGTCAAAAAGTCAAAAAAGAGCGCATTAGAATAAGCAAAGTCAAAAAGAATTTTTAAAGTTTAAAAATAGAGAGCGTTAGAATAAATACAGCATTTTCAATAACAATCTATTTTCCACAACATAAAATAGGCAAAAAATTATGGCTGCAAAATTTGCGGCATAATTATAGTTAATTAACATGTTTCAAAGCACACAAAATCTGTTACTTTCAATATTCCAGAAACTTAATTGGAACAAACACTTAATAAAATTATAATTTTTCGTTTTTTACTAAATGCTATACAGTTTATTTAGTCCGGCAAAAACAAAAATTATATTTTTATCTGCTGAATATTTAATGAGGCAAGGGGCAAATTTATTGAATTTCCGCTTGTCTTCTTAATTAAGTGCACATCCTGAAAAAGTCAAGTAATTTGTGCGCCAAAGACTTAAGTGTCCCAATGTTCAACCTAATTTTATTATACACCAAATATAGCTGTATTATTTAGCCTGTAAAGCGGCGACCATCTCCTCAGCCATGCTGGCCACCCAGAGGAAGGTATCAGTCAACCCAGGATTACCCCTGAATGTGGGCGCTTCTGGAGGCAGCAATTCTGCGGAAAAGGTTCAATACACAGGTGCAGGAACTGGAGTAGGGGGTGTCGCTTCCAGCAGAGTTCAAGCGGCTAGAGAATCCGTGGCTGTGTTTGCAGAAATGCTATCCATGGACGCAGCTGTCAACAAACAGAAAATGTCAGGTAGACAAACTCAGTTTTGCGATGGAATTTCGGGATCTTGAAAACACAGATTGACGGTTTTCAAGATTCTTCTAGTGTTTACCAGATTTTGGGGCTACTCTCATTTAAGGTGTCTTTTATCGTGTTTAATTTTGGAAAAAAATCTCTGTTTCAGTTTGAGAAAAACACATTTCTAGGACTAAAATTGCACAAGGAATACAATTGGACCACATTCAGCACAAAAAAAAACAAAAAATGAGAAAAATTAATACTTATGCAAAAAGTATGTAAAACAGAATTAAATTAATTAAACACGATAAAAGACACCTCGAATGAGACTAGTCCCCAGATTTTGAACTTTAATAATAGTAAAAATAATGACCAAAAAAACCAAGAAAAAGGCTTAAAACATTTGAATAGGTATGTGAAAACTTTTTTTTTAGCTATGAGAGGGGGTGGGTGGCAAGTTGGGTGGTTAAAGTGGCTTACATGGCGCAGTGCGTAAGCGTTTGTGTTTTTTGGCCCAAAATGATGCTGTAGGTTCGATCCCACGTGGTGGCATTCTATTTATTTTTTCTTGTTTGACCAGTTCTAGGGTGATTTGGGTCGCTGATTCCGAATCTGACGCCAGAGAAGGTCTAACTACCTCTAAACTGGTCAAACAAGCAAAATAAATAGCATGCCACCGCGTGGGATCGAACCTGCAACACCATTTGGGGCGAAACAAGGATTACGCACTGAGCCCTATAGGCCACTTTTCCACGCTAAAGTAACCCCCCCCCTTTTTTTTTAAACAACAGTTTCTTTTAACCTGATACAGCAAAAATACTGCTCGAAAATGTCTTCTTACATTTTTAACAAAATGTAACAAGTTTAAAAAAAGACAATTTAATCAGATTTTCCTGTTTTAACAACTTTTTTCTGCTTTAAAGTTATTTCAAAAAAAAATTAGTCACTGGTTGTGAACAAAAATTTGCGTTAGCCATTTTTCAATAGATTTCTTTTTATTTCAGGCTGAAAAATTGCTAGTGGACTTGCACATTTCGCATTAGAAAAGAGAATTATTTTTAATGCTTCTCATTAAATTAAGTGCGGTTTTTATTGTGGGATATATAAACTTGACCCTTTTGGTGGAGAAAAGGCCGCTTTAGTTCTTTTTTGCTGAAATTAAAACTATTTGAAGGCCAAGATAATCGAGTTAATTCAGACGACATCGTCTGCATGGGACTGTTCGAATTTTTTCTCAAGCTGGCGTGCGTTTTCTCCATGGTTTCAGGTAAAAAATATAAAAAATTTAAAAAGTTATATTGTTTACAAGATAAATGCAAATCCTGATAATTTTATTTGCTCTTATATTGCTCTGGTATTCAGAGAAAAATAGTCCTTAGAAAAATAGTTCTTTGGTCCCCCAAGCTGATTTTTGCCAAACTCCGTATAGTCAAAAAAATATTTCTTGATACCAAGGCATCCAGAAAATATAATGTTGGTGGTCGAACAGAGAGATGGCTATTAAAAGCCGTTTAGGTGTGGAAACTGGGAATCGGTGGTCCAGTGGATAAGCCTTTTGTTTTATTGCTCAAAATGGTACGCAAGTTCGATCCCACCTGGTGGAACGCTAGTTTTTTTAGCTTGTTTGACCGTCGTATAAGGGTAATTGTGGTCGATGCTTCCCCCATACATTGGTCAAACAAGCTAAAATAAATAACGTACTAGCAGGCGGAGTCGAACCTGAATACCATTTTGAGCCATTAAATTTAATGATTAAACACAAACGCCTATCGAATTCGCAAAGCTGAACAGCTTTTTCGCCTCCTTTAATCGCATGAAAAAAAATATGAAGAGAAAAATATAAATATGAGGGTCTTATAAAATATCATAAGAATCCCTTGCAAAATGGAGTTTTAAAATTTTAAAACTTACAATCCTATATTTTCATTACAGTTTGCCTTCACACTCCTCAAACCATAGCCATTCTGCCATCACTGCAGTATATTTTGTTTGTGATCGATTTTCTGGTAACCTCATTTTTCACGGTTGAAGCTTTGCTAAAGGTTGGTAAAAATTACTAATAAATTGATTGTTTTATCGTTAAAATAATATTAGGAAAGTTCAGACCAACACTAAAACTATTCGAGACCGTTGGTGCCAGTTTGACTTAGCTTTGCTGTTTTTTCATTATTTGTCCATGGTCTTTCACACCTACGAGTTAATCACTGTGCTATTTCCCCAATTAGGGTTTGTGTATGCTTCATGGTATGGAGTGGGTAAGCTTTTGATTTTTCCATTTTTTCAACAGTATATCTGCTTTTTGGTTTAGTCAGGTCGCCAAGACCATTTATCATGGTTCGACTTATTCGATCAGTGCTGCGCTTTAAACTGCCAAAGAACAGAATTCAGCAGATCATCAAGCAAGTATTATTACTCTTAGCTCTTAAAATTTCTTATGACCCACTTTAAATTTGCCCAACGGGTTTTCAAAACACTCAACACCAAATTTTTTTCGCATTTTTTGATTTAATTTTTTTTTGATTTAAAAATTTAAATTTTTTTTTTGTGAAATGTAGGTATGACTTTCCTTTCTAAAATTTAATTTGCATCGAAGCTAATGAAATAATTACCAATTTTCAGACGTTCTTCTCAACAAATCCAAAATGTAACTATATTCTTCTTATTCTTCATGGTGAGCTAACTTAATTTTTGAGCTAAGTCATCACCTGCCATTTACAGGCCTTATATGCCATCATGGGTGTACAGCTGTTTGGGCGCATGGAATATCATTGTGTCTTGCCAGGCACCAACCCCAAAAATGTGACCATTGCTGACCTAGCTATTCCCGACACAATGTGTTCCAAGCAGGGATTAGGGGGTTATGAATGTCCCAACAACATGATCTGTAATTTTTTGCTTGATTGATTTCTCGACGACTTATACCCGTGTTTTTAGGTATGAAGCTTGACCTGAGCTCTCACCAAAATGGCTTTTATGGAATGTTCAATGACTTTGGCAAGTATTTTGTCGGTTTCGTTTTGTGAGGATCAAAAAAAAAGTGGTATCTTGTAGGCTCAAGCTTATTCACGGTCTATATGGCAGCCTCCCAAGAAGGCTGGGTGTATGTGCTCTATGACTGCCTGGACACTTTTCCTTCCTATGTTGCCTTTTTCTACTTTATCACCCTGATATTCTTCCTTGCCTGGCTGGTCAAAAACGTTTTCATTGCTGTCATTACAGAGACATTTGCGGAAATTAGAGTGCAGTTCAGCGAGATGTGGCAAGCTAGAGAAACCACCGCAGATGACAATTTGCACTCTCAACTGGTCTGCTACTTATTTTTTTTAGTGAAGAATCATAGTCCAATCATAAATGTTCAGAAGCTTCGAAAAAATGAAGAAGGCAATTGGCATCTGATCACAGTAGACTCAGAGATTCAACCGCAGAGCACACATGCTCCTGTATTTCTATCTAAAATGGTGCGCACAACTCTGTTCCAGATGGTCATGATGATTTTGGTGCTTCTTAATGCCTTAATAAATGCCTCCTTTGTGTATCGGCACGACAAAAGTGACGAGGAAAGAAAGGTGGTCTACTATTACATCGAGGTAGGACGAGGTTGTGAAAGAAGATCAGTTAAAACTTTGCAATTTTTTGAATTTAAGGTGGCCTTCACAATTTTATTCCTGGCCGAATTTCTGGTGAAAATGATAGGCTTGACCTGGTCAGGCTACATCAGAAGAGGCCAGCATAAATTCGAGCTGCTGTTGTGTTTTGGCAGCACTCTGAATGTGGTTCCGGCTCTATATGGAACTAATGTATTTACCTACTTTCAAGTTTTCGCCTACTTAGGCTTATCAAAGCCTCGCCTATGCTTGAAGATTTTGTCTACAAGGTTATCATAAAAATATATTTTTAATTGAAAATCTTACAAAAACATGTTCAGATTTTCGGACCAGGAAAAAAACTAGGAGGACTTGTGTTTTTTACTATGATTCTGCTGATTATTACCTCAGCTGTTTCTTTGCAGCTATAGTCAGTGCTTATATTTCATTTTTTAGCTAAAATAAGTGTAAAATATGAATATTCAGCTGCTATGTAGAGAAGCTAGATAAATTTCGCACATTTCCACAAGCCTTTATGTCCATGTTCCAAATAATTACGCAAGAAGGCTGGACTGATGTCGTGGTCGAAATATTGAGATCCACCAATGACTCTATGGTGCCTTTTGTGGTTCGGTCTTTCGCTTTTTGTAGCCAAAAAAACTGTTAAATTCGAGTTTAGGCTATTTATTTGTTGGCTACCATCTTTTTGTTACACTGGTGAGATCTGTGACACAGATTCTGTGTTATCGAAAACAAAGAAAAATATTCTGTTCAGATTGTGCTCAGTTTGTTTGTCGCTGTTATTCTGGATAACTTAGAAATGGACGAAGAGTTAAAAAAGATCAAACAGCTGAAAGTTAGAGAAGAAGTATGTTTTAGAATAAACACAGTGGTAACTTTATCGATTTTTTATGACCCTTTAGACCACCTGCATGAAAACAACTCTGCCCTGGAGGCTTAGAATATTTGAACAATTCCCTACTCGGCCTCAAATGGTCAAATTAAGAAAGGTGGGCAATTTTTTTTTACTAAATGATAACCATTATTATTTGAGATGCCCAAAATGAGAGAGTTTCCTATGCCTAAAGTACGCGACAGCTTCACAAGACAGTTTTTTGACACCGAAACAGATCATTCGGGCATCTACAGAGAAGGTTAATATTATTTGTGCTTAAAATGTACTTATTAGGATTTGAAGTTCAGACTTTTACATCACCAACAAACGGCTACTTGGGCATCAGCCTAATCTAAGAAGTGATTTGTATGATTTTCGAGCAAGACAAATTGGCCAAATGACTTCCAAATTCAGTCTCAATTGTTTAATCGAGTAGGTTTTTTGCTGTTGAAAATTGTGATCGCCATCCAAATTTCCTTAGTCTTTTTTATTATTTTTTTGGCTTTCGCGTCGAAAAAGGTCTGCCCTAAGGTACGTTTGTTTATTATGCCCCTAAGCGCAGTTCTAAACCGTAACAATAGGAGCAAGGGAAAAAGTATTATAGCCCGTAATTACAAGTTTTTAAATTAAGAGAGTCGAACAAGAACAGAGTGCTGCTCTCAGACTCCACCCAGCTGATTGCGCAACGAGCAGCCATTGGCACAAGAAGTGGCAAACGAGACTATTCAATGTATATGAGCATTATAATTGTGCTAAAATAAATGGAGTATATTTTAGAAGAAATCGTCAACGAGGATTCAGCAACAACAATTCTCTCAAAGTAAAAGCGATCTATGAACACATGAAAGAAAATGGAGACATTCGTCCTTCAGACTCTGCTCCAAAAAAGATTTGAAACAGATGAAATTGACATAAAAGCTCTCCAACAAAAGAGAGCTCAAGCTGAATTTACAAGGTCAATTTCGCAAAAAGTTTTCAAAATAGCAAATATATCTTTTTTCTGTAACTTTCGTGGGGAAAACGCCTTAGAGAGAACTATTTAGAAATTTTAGTATTATTTGGCAAAAGAAACAGTTTAGTTCATCTCCACCAATGCTCGAAAAAGAGCATCGCAAAATACTTTTTCTGGGCTGAGATATAGGTCCCCGAGGAAGGCCGTTTATTAGAGAATGGGCAATTTTTACAAGGTTATGCGCTAGTTATAAAATAAACCAGTGATAGTTTTACAGGAATCGCATTGAAGAAGAGATGAGAGAAAATCACCCATTTTTCGACCGCCCTCTGTTCACCGTTGGTAGGAACTCTAACTTAAGGCGATTTTGTCAGGACATCGTAGATGCCAAATACTGTCCCGAGGTATCGAATACAACAATCAAACAAGACTTCTCAAATCTGTTTACAGAAAATAGACTCAGTGACAGGCAAACCCGTCCAACTGAAATACAAACAGTTTCACTCTTTACTAGGCCTTATGACTTATTTGGACTGGGCTATGGTGTTAGTCACTGCTATAACCTGTGGATCTATGTTGTTGGAGAGTCCTTGGCCAACTACTGGAGAAAATCTAGTTTTCAATAATGGATATTTACAGGTAATTGTTTAGAAAACAGACAAAATTACATTTCCTTATTTATTTTTTCAGATATGCGAATACATTTTCGTTTTGGCTATGACATTTGAGCTGGCTTTCAAAGTTGTTGCCAACGGCCTGTTTTTCACGCCCAAAGCTGTTGTTAGAGGTAAAAAATACATAAAAGTTTTTAGTCTTTCAAGTTCGACCCCCAGCTGGGTCGGACACTTGTGTATTTCTATTTTGCGGCGCTGCTGGATTATACCCTTTTCAAAAACAGCTACTGGAATATACCCCACTCAATAATTTAGACTTTGGCTTAGGCCCATAGGCTTAGATTTAGGCTCAAGGCCTATCCATTACTAGCAAGGCTTTTGTACAATTTTTTTTTCAAAAATGGTGGTTTCAGGCACCTATCGAAATTATTGATGAGGGTATATTTTAATAGCATTTCGGGTGGGGTATATTCCAGTAGCGTCCATTCTGCGATCTTTTGCCTGTTTTCTATCGTTAATATTATCTAAATAATTGCTAAGATTTTTTAGTTTTCGCGTCATTTTTCTAAATGACTGCAGCTTATTTCCGATCAAATCCGCAGTTCGCCACGGCTTTTCTAAATGCCCAAAATTGTTCAGATATGTTTTTGGCCGTGTTTGTTGTCAAGAATTTTACATAGCAAGTAGGGCTATTTTCTTCGATGTCACGAGTTCAACCCCATTCGTGGTCACCTCCGATTTTTTAATTTTTGGCAAATTTTTTCATTATTAGCTCATTCGACGTGAAATCGAAAAGTGGATGCGGGTCATAAAGGTCAGATTTTCAACTTTTGCTGCCAAATTTAAGCACATGCTTGACGAAAGTTTAGACTTCTAGTCAAATAAAGGGCGAAAATTAAACTTATTGTCTAAACTGTGGTCATTTTATGAAACTCATTGAAAAATAACCAGTAAAATAAGAATTTATGCAAACTGCTCAATTAGATTCACCAAAAGGCATCGAAAACTGTGCTAAAAAGGTGTCAAATCCAGCTGGGAATTCAAATCAAGGGATGTTTTTCAAATAAGACTCAACTGTAAATTTTACTGTATTTTAGATGTGGGTGGTGTCATGACAATATTCATTTACATCGTAAGAACCACCCAAAAAGTTTAAGTACTCAATTTTAGCATTTGCAGACAAGTTTCTGGTTTCTGCTTTGGATGCCCACCCACATCGAGATCAATTCTTTTGCCCAACTAATTATGATATTTCGTGCTATGCGCCCTCTGCGCATCTACACCCTAGTGCCTCATATTCGCAGAGTGGTGGTGGAGCTGTGCAAAGGTTTCAAAGAGATCTGTCTTGTAACCATCCTGCTCATCTTGCTGATGTTCGTCTTTGCTTCCTTTGGAGTTCAGATAGTGGGTGGCAAATTGGCTGCTTGCAATGACCCCACTATAACTAGCAGAGCTAATTGCACTGGAGTGTTTGAGCAAAAGATCTTTGTGACGAGGATGGATGTGTATGGTAAAAATGATGATTTGCTGCATCCAAAATATTGGTGCCTAGAGTGTGGTTAGTCTGAAAAAACTGGTTTCGCTTTTGAAAAATTCGTGTTTAAGGACCAACCCCCGAAATTTCAACTTTGACCACATTGGAAATGCCATGCTAGCCCTATTTGAAACTCTTTCCTACAAAGGCTGAATGTTATTAGAGATATTTTGTGGGCAAGACAAGGACCAGTGGGTTTTTTTTTATTTAGTAGAGTTAATTAGGAATGAGTTTCAATGATTCTAATGATTTTAAGTGGGCAGTTTTGTTTATCCACATCTACGTGTTCATCGGCTGTATGATTGGCCTGACTTTGTTTGTCGGCGTGGTTATTGCCAACTACATGGAGAATAGGGTAGATTTTTCAGTCAAGTCATAATGTGGAAAATCCAAATGTTTGATATTTTAGGGAACAGCTTTGTTGACAGTAGACCAAAGAAGATGGCATGACCTCAAAGCCAGGCTACGCATGGCTCAACCTTTGCATGTGCCACCTAAACCAGCTGAATCAGCCAAACTCAGAAATCGCCTGTATGAGTTGACAATGAGCAGAATGTTTAAACAGGCAATTTTCTGAAATATTTCTATAATATTTTATAAACGTTTAACTGGCAAAATTTAGTTTTACGCAATTCTGGTGGTTGTCAATTCAGCTACTTTAGTAGTGCCTTGGAATGTGGAAGAAGAGTGGGATAGACTAAAATTCCTATATTTTTCAACAGGACTGTCTGCTCTCTGCACCGTGCTTTTTACTGTCGAAGTAAGTGAAATATTAAAAAGAATTCAAATCTTAGTCATATACGCCTCGTATTTCTAATAAGGTCGGCTACTTTGATTCAAAATCGTTTTCTTGGCATTGAGTTTTTGACATGTTTTTGCAAACTACTCTCAGACAGTTTACCACCCAAATTATAGCCAGTGAAATAGGCTACGATATGAGTGGTTACTTGTCTGAGAAAAACGAAAGGCGGGTGAAAAACACCATTTTTAAACCATTTTTTTCAATTAAGGTGGTCGACTTATTAGGGTCTTAAAAGTGCAATGCACTAACAATATTGGAGTAGGATTTTCCGGCATACACTTATTGGAGGCTCAAATTACTCAAACTTTGAACCTAAAAATGATATGTACAAAAAATAATATTTATATCTATCTTAAATAAAAATCGTGCTAGAAAGACGCATTCAGATTCTGCTCAAAAGTGTCGCCTTTACCTTTCGCGGGTTTGGTAGGATCATTTTAAATTTTCAAAGCAATGCTGTTAACATAATTAAACATGTTTAAGGCAGAGCAAAAGAAACCGCATAGACTTGTTAATCACCGTGCTAGGCATTGTTTGGATTATTGCCCATTTTGTAATGGCTTTTCCAGCTAGCATGGTGGCATCTCAGAACAAGTTTAAACGCTTCACCTACACTTTTGGATATATTGTTGTTATTATGAGATTCTTTACTATTGCTGGCAAGTTATTTTTTATTTCATTTCAAGATAGTTAGCTAGAAAGATGATTTTAGGCCGAAAGTCCACGTTGAAAATGCTAATGTTGACGGTGGTTATGTCCATGATCAGAAGTCTTTTTATTATCACTGCAATGTTTCTACTGGTTCTGTTTTATGCTTATGCGGGTGTGGTCCTTTTGGTATGGTCAAATATGGACAGGCTATTTCTAAGTAATTTATTTGGACTTCAACCCGTACCTCAAATAGTATTTATAAATCTCTTGTTCAGACACGTCAACTTTCGAAGTGGTAAGGAGGCACTGGTTGTGTTGTTTAGAAGTGTTACTGGAGAAGATTGGAATGACATTATGCATGATTGCATGGTATATTTCCACATTCATATTTTGAGCATAAACTAAAATACTTTTGATTTAGCGAAGTCCACCATTTTGCTACTGGAAAGAGGGAATCAACTATTGGCTCACTGACTGTGGTAATTACTTCGGTGAGATTTTTAGAATCTCTTATAGATTTGTACATGTTTTTCATATTTGAGGTGCTCTCATTTACTTTTGCTCTTTTTATTTGATTATCACCTACATTGTGCTCAATTTGTTAGTAGGTTGGTCATATCATTAGTTACCGTGAAACTTCTAATTATCGGATCCACCCTAGTCAAAATCGTGATCTTGCAATTTTTTTAACCCACATTTTGAAGAATGCTTTCAGACAGCCCTCAATTCCCCACATTTTGTAGTTAATTTCACTAACTATGAAATGCAAGGCGACTTGCTAAAGAGAAGTCTTGAAAAAGCCGGTTAAAAACACAACGCCAAGAACACGATTTCGAATAAAGTGCCTCAATAATTATGTGAAAACAAAATCGATTTAGCTATAATTATGGAGAACTTTTCTCTATTCTACTCAAGCGAAGAAGATGCTCTGCTGAGTTATGCAGACATAAGAAATTATCAACAAGTCTGGAATATGATTGACACTGAGCAAAAGGTGACTAAGCTTGACTTGAATTTTTTTCTAAAACTTTGTTTTAGAAAAGCATTCCTGTGAAAAGAGTCAAATTCCTGTTGCGACTGCTCAAAGGAAGACTTGAAGTGGATGCCAACAAGGATCGTCTACTGTTTAAGCACATGTGTTATGAAATGGAAAAGCTGAACAATGGAGATGATGCCTCTTTTCACGATATTTTGAGGTAAAGTGGCTTGCAAGCGTAAATTGTAAGTTAAGTAATTTTTTTAGTATGCTGTCCTACAGAAGTGTGGACATCAGAAAAAGTCTACAACTAGAAGAACTGCTTCAGAGAGAAGAACTAGAATATACCATTGAAGAGGAGGTGGCCAAGCAAACCATCAGAACTTGGCTAGAAGGTTGTTTAAGGAGGATCAAGCAGGAACAGGTAGTCACTATGGGAATACAAAAACTGAATTTTTAGTATTTTCTAGAAACAAGAACAAAATCAAAGTCTGATTTCTCAAATCCGGTCAACCACAACTCCTGGCTACACCCTAAATGCCAACTCCACACACTCTACTATGCCTGTGAGTGCCAAAGTGAGCATTGTTGACAACAGTTATACCACAGCAGACTCACAAGCTCAAGACAAACAAACCAAGAAAAGCGAAGAAACAAAGGAAGCTGCTGTGCCTAAGAAAACTAAAAGCTTGAGAAGAAGCAGCATTCCAGATCTACTAGTTGGGGTACTACTAACTAAAATGGCTTGTTACCTTAGCAAACAAATAAAGTGTAAAAAATACAGGAAGCCAAGAAATTCGTGTGGGGCAATAGAATGAAGTCTTTGCCGACACAAAGCAACATGCCTGACCGACCAAACATCTCTATAGTCGGCACTGACCATATGGCGACCATTGTTGAGCGAAGGGCCAATTTATTGCCTAGTATATTGACTAGAAATGACAAAGGTCAACCATGAAGCAGTTGCAGGTAAGTAGTTATAGACCATATCAAAAATTGGCCCTGCTAAAAATTGGCCTAAAAATTGGCCGAAAATTGGCCCTGTTCCCTGGATATCGATTCCTTTTCTTGGTCCCTCGTAATGTTTTTAATATCACTGATTTTTCCCTGTCTGCGAAAAATAAGAAAAAAGTTTGATTTAGTCTTCGAGGTATCTGGTCCACCCTGAGCCCACCAAAAAAACGGCCCTATCCTCAATGAGGGTTTTTTGCCTTGATCCCCCTGTTGTTTTTTGTAGTTTTTTTGGCTTTAGGCTTAGGAAAGGGTAGGCCAGCGTATGTTAGGATTGACTCAAACGTATTTAAGACTCATGTTTAAGTTCGTCCTAGCACACGCTGGAATACTTTTGCCTGAGCCTTAGAAACAACAAGGGGAGGGGGCAAGTCAAACCTCTTCTTCCATTGAAAAAAGGGCCCAAAAAACAGGGAGACTTCGAAAAAAAATTAGTGGTCATTTGAAAAATGGCTGAAAATTGTAGATAAGTGGCAAAGAACTGCCCAATGTAGAAGAGTGGTGTGAAGATGTGGAAGAGCCATCTAGTGCTACAACTGAGAGACGATGCTCTATAGAACTGCTAATACCTAGCCAGGGTGGATTTTCTAAAAAAAAGATTTTGTAATTTTTTGAAAAAAAAAAGATTTTTTTAGCCACTAGTCAAAATAGTCCAACAATGACTCTGAACACACCTACTCAAAGAGTAGCAGTAGCTCCAGCGACATCTGAAGATGTGCGCAATTGGTGGAATGAAATCAGTAGTTTGTGATATTTGAGTTGTTGTTTGTTTGATTATTGAGATTATATGTTATAAAAGTAGAAAAACATATTTTATTAGTCAGTTGGTACACAAGAAAGCATTGACGAATCTGTGCTTGTATAATGTTGTTCAAAAAGGGCAAAAAGACGTCGAAGTTGATAAGATCGTTAGTCACTGCACAGACAGATTCCAAGCTTGCACAAGTCTAAAAAAAGCGTTTTGATTTTTGTATTTACGCATCAAAAACTTCTAATTTTGGAGAAAAATATTAGCTGCCGTACTTCTTCTAATAAGGCTGGCTCTAGGCAAAATTAAAAAAACGTGTTTGTAGAATTTTGATTTTGGCTCAATTTTGAGAACTTCTGTCATGCAAGTTACCACTCATTTTTTACTTATCTAACTAGCTTCAAAATGGGTGATAACTTGCCTGAGAGAAGTCTTTAAAAATTGAGTTGAAATCACAACGCAGAACGCAAGGGGGTCTTATTGAAGGAAAAAACGGTATATTAGCCAGTGAAGAGACAGGTTCTATTTTTTAAGATTCTAGTAAAATTTTTGGGATGCTATATAAGTCTAGTACCATAAAATTTAAATAAAAGGAATTGTTGAAATATTTATTGGCGGGAAACAGCACTATTTTTCGTCTGACACGATGTTATTTCACCCACTTAGAATGTTTTTGGGCCGTATCAAAAAAGAACAGTACTAGACAAAATACAAATTTAGTAGAATTATCTAACGCAAATTGAAATGTTAGCGTTTCTGCTTTTGTTGAAGATTATTTATTTGTTCAAGGTTTAAGATTAAAATCAACTTACATCTTGGTTGGCCTCGTGAAATAGGCACCCTAGAGCACACTTAGTACTTTTCCACCAGTCACAGTTCAGATCCGGAAAAGAAATAGCACCATAAGCTGTGCTAGCTACAGCCATCAGAAGAACGATAAACAGAAAAGAATATTTGAACAGCATCAGGTCTTGGTATCTAAATACACAAAACCGGGTTAAAGTCATGAGATGCTAGAAAATATCATAATAAATCATGAGAACTTTGTCAAAATAATAGTGACTTGAAAACATTGCCTAAAAATGAATTTGACCAACCAATAAGATCACATATTGCCTTTTAAAATATATATACACTTCTTTTACAACTTTGATTGACACTTACTGACCCAGAAAATGTTGTACAAGGCAAAACATTTATGTTTAAATTATTGAAGAAATAAAATTTGTTGAAAAAAATGTAGTTTTATGAAACCGAAAACTGCCCATTTTAAGCCTTTATGCAATCAGGGTTGTGGCTGCCTCAGAAACACGAAAAATCAAACTACAGTCGAGTCCGCTAACCCGGCACCCAAAAAGTTCGTTCCCGCCTTGGGTCCGACACTTTTTTTAACCCAATTTTCGAAGTATTTTTTCAATTGTGTTTTTACAGTCTGATCGCAAATATCGTGAGGATTCCGATTTTGCCGATCGTTTTTCAAAAACCTAATATTTTTGGCTCTAAAAGACCAAAACCCGCTAACCCGGCACCCTTTTTAAAATATGGTGCCGGGTTAGCGGGTTTTGGTCTTTTAGAGCCAAAAATATTAGGTTTTTGAAAAACGATTGGCAAAATCGGAATCCTCACGATATTTGCGATCAGACTGTAAAAACACAATTGAAAAAATACTTCGAAAATTGGGTTAAAAAAAGTGTCGGACCCAAGGCGGGAACGAACTTTTTGGGGTGCCGGGTTAGCGGGACTCGACTGTAATGAATACTTTTATTGCAAAAGTTATTCATTTTGATATTTTCTGTTGTAAATTTGTCTTTTTGCGAGTTAAATGATATTTTTAGTATTTCGAGTGAACCACTTTGAGTCGGTATTTTTTCAATGAAATATTTAAGGTGAAACTTTTTTTGCAAGAAAAAAGGACACCGGATTTGTATTCGACATACAGTCAAACCATATGGCGAAACAATATGGACATACAATATGACACTATTCATCTTTAGGGGGCAATATTTTTGTCTTGCCACCGCCCCCCCCCCCCTCCTGATATTTTTGTTGAAAAATGCATTGGCCCGCCCTGCTCATTATAGTTACATTGATATTGTGTTCCTGGTGATTACATTTAACAAGATCAAATGTGGCCATAAAATTCTCGTTTTTGGGCATAGAATATTTTATTTTCGCCACAGATTTTTTGTTTTTTGGCAATATATTTCCTTTTTTTGCCATAGATTTGATTCTCGACACAAAATCAATTATTTTTTAATAAAATTTGATCATTTTTGTGTGAAATTCAGGAGGGGGCAAAAGTAGTACTGGGACCAAGTTTTCGCCCATCAAAGGATCCAGACTTTTGCCCCATACTTACGAGACAGTTTTGAAGTTAAGCCTACTACACATAAATCTAAAGCAGGCTTCGATAAAATAATTTTTAAAAAGATTCGTCCTTTTTTCGGGACCCACATTTTTTTTCGAAGTTTGTAGTCTAAATCTTTTTTTCGCTGTAAAATAGCAATAAGCACCGCATAAAATGACCTTTTTTATTCAAAAATGGTCAAAATGTTCTTTTTTCACCCAAATGTCCTTTTTTCGAAATTTTCCATTTCGAACCCTAAATAAGCCCATAGGCATAAAAGCCCGAGTGCCCGACCCTCCAAAGAGTATTTTTCTCTAAGCCTACCTTTTTCGGTTCCCTCGATTTTTTTTCACCCTAATCTATTAAAATGTAGAGTGT
The DNA here is from genome assembly GCA_004194705.1 of Ditylenchus dipsaci. Classification (NCBI taxonomy): domain Eukaryota; kingdom Metazoa; phylum Nematoda; class Chromadorea; order Rhabditida; family Anguinidae; genus Ditylenchus; species Ditylenchus dipsaci. The sequence continues at coordinate 1,097,311 of SADC01000001.1, read as the reverse complement.
GCTGGTATTTGGCCGCGAAGCGGCAAAATACCCTTGATAGTTTCAGTGAAAAAAAGTTGGCTTAGAGAAAAAACTCTTTGGAGGGGGCGGCACTTAGGCTGCTGTCCAAAAAATAGACTCGATATAAAGATTTCTTGCAGCTGATGAGTTAATTGTATGAACAAATAAATTACAACTAGAACAAAAAATTGAAACTCGCAAAAAATATAATCTAAATTAGTTTTTAGGCATACAAAGGAACTTTTAATATTGATAAAAATTTAAACTTTATTTGGATTTCATTGTTCTTTTCACTTGTGTCATGGTTAAACTGGAATCGTTGTAGTTTTTCATAAACTGCCGTTTTATTGCTGCTCTATACTCAGTGCTGAAATCAAATGAATAAGTTAATTTCATGTGCTATAATTGATACATTAACACATTTAGTTAATTTTTCTTTGGAAAACCGTAATAATGTTGAAATTAGGGTGGTTGAAATTTATCTTTTTGAGAATATGCGCGCATTTACGAGGATATTCTCCAAAATTATGCGCGTGACAAAAAAATCGAGCATAATATTTTCAAGAGAAAAATTTGTTTGTAAAATAATCTTTTAGCTGCTTTTTGAAAATTTCTCAATTGTTTATTATTATTTGTGCTCATTGTTTTTACAGTCAACTCTTAATAAAGTGCGGTCGCTGGAGGCGCCAAAAAGCGCACTGCAACGCGATTGACTGTGTAGGGGGGTTTGATGTACAGTCAACCCCTGCTACAGTCAGGATTGTTTAATCGCCGGCTACCGGCGGAGCGCCGGCTAAGCGCCGGCGCTTAGCTGGCACCGGCGCCAACTTTGAACTCGGTGGAGCGCCGGCTTAGCGCCGGCGCTTAAACAATCCTGGCTACAGTCACACATTGGTGTCGGCTAATTTGGTTTTTGCTAAAAGTGGACCCTCACTATAGTGACGCCTCGCTACAGTGACACCTCAAGGCCAGTCGCGAGATGTGTCACTGTATAGCGATAGCAAAATGTTAGGCAAGAGTTAACTGTACATTTAAAGTTGACTGTGTAGCATATGTTGACTGTACATTCAACCTTTCATTAAACTAGCCGCCCTTGGAATGGCCCTAGGGTCGTTAAATCGAAGACAGAGCTAATGAAGGTTTTATTGTGCTTTGACAAGCCAATTAAACGATTTTAATGTATAAATGAATGACTCTGATTGAATACTTAGAATTTATTTGGTAAAATTTGATGATCGATTTATTATGCTAATTGTTATGCTCGAAATTATTATGCTCGTGTTTCGAGAATATTCTCGACAATACACGCACACGTACTCAAGAATATTCTTCAAATTGTTCTGCTCAACCATTTAAGCAACTCTAGTCAAAATACCTGAACATGTAGAGAATTAAAATATCAGCAATAGAAGCAAATATGACGCCATAGCCAATAATTGAGCCAGTATACCACAGTTCAAGTGGACTCAACTTGATGTAGGTTAAGGAAGCTTTAAAAAGCATATAAATGACCCATGGCATAACAGACACCATTAAAATTATGACAAGAGATTTAAAAATCCGCTGAGTAGCTTTGTCTCCCATTTTTTTGCCCCAGAAACTAGTTTTAATAATTGTCCACATAATTCCATAGCATAGGCAGCATGCAAAGTTGACGAACAAAACAAACTTTTAAATGTCAGGAGGGGCGCAGTCTGATATAGTGCAAGGAACTTTCTGGATATTTTATGGTCAATTCCTTGAAAAAATAATTGCTATCCCGTATTTGAGACACACACAGAAACCTAAATAGTAAGGTCGCGAGAGTTTCGCCCCTCACACCAGGAACCCTTTTGACACAAACAATACCAGGACATCCCCCCCCCCTGTCCATTGATCACCTTTAAAACAACAGGTGTAAACTAAGGTATTTTCCAAAAAAAGAACGTAGATGACTTTTCGCAATAAAACAGGTAACACTTTACTTGGCCCCACCCACGGCTGACCCACTTTCGAGGTGAATTTTTAAAAACCGATTGCATATTCGTGTTTCTCGACCCGGATTTTTACGGGAAATGATCATCAGATTCTGTGAAAGTGAAAAAAATTTTTTTGGGATTTGCCTTGGTCCCCCAAGGTAAAATTTTAGAAAATTTTGAAAAAAAATATTTTTTAAATTGGCGCCTTTTGAATTTTAAAGGGATTAAGGGCTGTACTGGGGGGAAGGGAAAAAAGGGGGCCACTTTTATGGCAGAACAATAGAAAAGTAAATATATGTATTCTTCGATTGTCTCACCATGTTTTTCAACTGGGCCGTGGCAAAAAGAGACTCTATACGCATTTTTTGATCAAGAGTAGTTCTCGGAATCATGTCTAAGGTAAGTGAGTGCGCGCATCTCTAACTCAGTCTCCGAAGGGAGCGCAAGGGGGTTGGAGGCTTGGAGTTGAGATGCGCACACCGCATACCTTAGACGCAAATCACTCGAAAGTGACTCTGGATGCATGAAAAAGCATGCATACCAGAGTTTATTTATGCGGTAGGCCCCAGTATTCAAAACTATGTTCAACATCTTCTTGTTAGGGGCCTTGTGTGATTAGTGGCCCCTTTTATTCCCTTCCCCTCCCAATACAGCCCTTAATCCCTTTAAAATTCAAAAGGCGCCAATTTAAAAAATATTTTTTTTTCAAAATTTTCTAAAATTTTACCTTGGGGGACCAAGGCAAATCCCAAAAAAAAATTTTCACTTTCACAGAATCTGATGATCATTTCCCGTAAAAATCCGGGTCGAGAAACACGAATATGCAATCGGTTTTTAAAAATTCACCTCGAAAGTGGGTCAGCCGTGGGGGGTTGGGGCAAGTAAAGTCTAGCCATAAAACAATTTGTAGCAGCATTTTGTAGCGCAGTTCAAAAACTATATAACGGTAAAATGATTTTTGTAGCTCTTAATATGCCTCACAAGATAGTGATGAAATGTTGTTATTGCGCATAACAATAAATACGAATTTCTTGTCAACTTGTCAAAATCGCATTTTCGATAGCATTTGACACAGTGGTCATATCGACCTTTAGGGGGCCTCCCCTTTTTTCGGTTTTTTCTTGAAAATGCCTTGGCCCCCTGTCCATTGATCACCTTTAAAACAACAGGTGTATACCGAGGTATTTCAAAAAAAAGGAGAAGGGAACCAAGGCGAAAAGTGTCTTCTCTCGATATAACACTAAAGGTCAATAGCGCCGAATTTTTATCTGGTACCATGTTTTCTCTAATTAGCGCGTTCTTTCGAAAATCATGTTTTTGGTGTTGTGTTTTGATTTTTCAAATGCTTTTCTAAGGCAAATAACCGCTTATTTTAAAACTCATCTTAATAGCTACAAAATGAGTAATGACTTGACTGAGAGCGCTTTTCAAAAAGTTGGTCAAAACACAATGCTAAGAACACAATTTTAAACGATGGGGAGTTAGTGGAGCTCATTTCTTCGTCTTATCAAAATACTCATTAAATAATGAATACAAATGGTGTGAAATGAAACACAAAATTCCTTGATTAACATACTTATCTGGGTTCATGCTTATAAAATTGTAATTCACTACAACATGAATGGTACTGTAAACTGTAATAACCATCAAAATAATGGTGAAATACACCTGCTTATTCATTGTGGAATATCTAAAATTACTCTTAGTATGTAAGATTGTATAAAAAATTCATTTGACCTTTGATAAGCAGTGCACAACAGCCGATCTAAAGCAATAAACAATAAGATGGCAACGTTAGCTGTACTTCCTATGGAAGGCAAAAGTTGGATGTAGAAACATGTAGATAATTTCATAAGTCTGACACCGGACATTAGTAAGACCGGCCAAACAGCATAGCCAGTTTGAAAAACCAGGTTATAAAAAGCGTTTAGGCAAATTAAGATGTTGCAGATTCCGTGGAGATTCCTGAAAAATAGGTTAAGCCACTGTCTTTAGATCAAAACCAACTTTTGCTTGTAGGTGACATAAATCAGAGTGGCATTGAACACAGCTCCTATTAAGGCGGTAGACACTCTCACAAACACTATAACACTCATTGATATTGGTAATGGACCATCAACAAGAATTTGTTCTAGCTAAATAATATTTGGGTGAGAAATCTGAGGCAATTTTCATTTATAATATATTTTCGTAAGCGGCGAAACAAGTAGCGACTAAATTCAAAAAATCGATAAAAATATATTATTTTAATATAATTCATAAAAACTCGGGCTTTTTCGGAAGTCTCTAAGAGGCCCTCTTATAATAATTGGTTTGAAGGCCTATATTTCAGCCCAGAATCAATATTTTGAAAATCTGTCCTTTGAGCTTTTTAGTGGACAGAACCTTTGTATTTTTTTCACTACTACAAGGGGGGGGGCTGTTTAACCCAAAAACAGTTAGTGGTAATTTCTGTCAACTCTGACTCAGGATTTCATTTTAAACACGACCGTGTTTTTGGTTTGAAACATATTTTGTTTGAAACATGAAGAAAAATGCGAAAAATACATTTTGTAGGTCAGTCAAAATTATAGGTCAGTATCGAATTTCAAATACCTCTCGAGACAATATTCCATTATTTTATTAGCTAAAAAACTATCAAGTTCAGCGGAAAATTCCGAGTCAGAATCAACAGACATTGAACCAAACGTACTCGCGTTAATAAAGAAATCTAAAAATTAACTTACAGTTAGTTCTAAAGTAGTGTTAGTAGTGTTCATTTCAATATACATTTTAGACCATATCAAATAATGGCTGTAAGTGAAATGCAGCGGTAAAACTGTGAATTTCAACGGTAAATTAATTTTTTTTAACGGTATTTTCAAATTTGCCATAAAACAATGAAATTCAACGGTAAATTTGTGAAATTCAGCGGTAAATTTATCGTAAAGTCAACTTCACAGTCCGTTGCCTTATTTGTGTATCAATGTTTGTGAATCGTTCAGGCAGAAACAACTTTAGCACTATTTTAGATGCAATCTCAAGTCGGTCAAAGGAAGAGGCGAGGAGCGGCGCGCGTATAGACGACTGTAAAGGAGTGCTCTAGTAAGGAAGACGCAGATATGTGGATGGCTGAGAATGGAGGATCCTGGACATAGTATGATTAACTCGTTGTGTCTTTGATTTTCACTTTTTTTACTTTAGTAAAAAGTACCCAAATTCATGTCCCAGACCCCGCAAAATGTGCGCAAACTCTTCATTAGTCACAACTTCCGTACGCTGGCCTACCCCAAACTTAAGGGCTAAGCCTAAACTTGTTGTTTGAAAGGGTAGTTACAGCAATTTTAAAGGTCGGATGCTTGGGGGGGGGGTATTCGCTACTAGCGCCGAATGTGTATTTTGCTTGCTGGTAATTAATATAAGGATTTCATCTGAAACAAAATTTATGCTTTGCGCCAACTATTTAAACTTGGGGTCATTTCTATGAGGCAACGGACTGTGAAGTTGGCTTTACGATAAATTTACCGCTGAATTTCACAAATTTACCGTTGAATTTCATTGTTTTATGGCAAATTTGAAAATACCGTTGAAAAAAATTAATTTACCGTTGAAATCACAGTTTTACCGCTGCAATTCAATTTGAGCCTCAAATAATTTACAGATATTTTGTGGTAAAGCCTATCCACTACAACACATATGACAATTATTTGAAAAATAAATACTTTTTAAAAACAATAATAATAAAACCAATATGTAACTTGACTAATTATTTTTTGTAGCAAGTCTTTTTTTATCGTAAAATTTACTTTTAACACAATCAAAAGGCGGATATAACGAATAAGGTGTAAAAGAAAATCCAAAACTTAACACTATTCCAAACATATACCGTGTGTCTTTAATTCATAGACGTGGGCCATTCATTTTTTGACTTCTCTGAAATAAAAAAAAACATATTCACCCTGTAGCATGCAGTGATGTGCAAATCTCTGGCTCTGGCATCGAGCAGGAGCCAGAGCTGGAGCATATTTTTCAATGTTGCGAGCTCAGAGCAAGAGCCGTAGCAAATTTTCAAAGTTGAGAGCCCGGAACGAGATCCGGAGCAGATTTTTTCAAGTAAAGAACTCGCAGCTAGATCCGAAGTCGACTATTGGATCAAATGACAGGCACTTGCAAAACGGTAAACATCACAATCAGTGTTGTCAATTTTGGTTACTAACTTACCCTGCTAAAAGCTTTTGGTCATTTTTTAGCGGTTTCCTCAAAAAACTTTTTTGGCATACTGCTAACAAGAGTTTTCAGGAAAAGCATTCGAAAAAAAAGCTGTGAAAAGCTTTTTGCAAAAGCTTTTTGGTTCTAAACGCCAAGAAAAGCTTTTTGCAAAAGCTTTTGAAGACTTTATGCCAAGAAAAGCTTTTTGCAAAAGCTTTTGGGGTCTAAATGCCAAGAAAAGCTTTTTGTCAAAGCTTTTGAGTTCTTTATGCCAAGAAAAGCTTTTTGCAAAAGCTTTTCTTGGCATTTAGCGTTGAAAAGCTTTCTGCAAAAAACTTTTGCGGCATTCTGCCTTGAGATTAGGGTTGCTGAAATGTCCGGACATTTATATTTTGGACATATGTCCGGACATATGTCCGGGCATTTATGGACATATGTCCAAAATTTCGGACACTTATACATCCAAACTTTATTCAAAAAATTTCAATAAATGATACAATAATCGTTCATAGATACATCAAATTCATTTACAATTGAATCTTTTTACTCAGTTTCCAATTCTATTTCTTCCACTGCTTGTTCCAGTCGCGTTGGCTTAGGTTTTGCTTTGGATACCGTCTAGGTGGTCTAAATTTACAATTTATTGCTACCGGACCTGGTTCTGAAACTCTTAATTCATAGTTTTTTGAAAACTTGAGGGTGAAAAAGGAACAAAACAGAGAAGATACCTGAGGACGTGAAATCCGCGGATTTTATCCCTATCCTCGCATTTAATGCGGTGGTTATTAATACAGGTCCTGGTTCTGGAGCTATTAAGTAGTTCGTGCATCCACGTGGTTTAGGTACTATCAATGAGGTATTGGGTAGCTTCTAGGTGGTTTGGGACCCATCCAAATGATTCGGGTAACTTACAGTTGGTTTGAGTAATATCCATTGATTTGGGTAACGTCTAGGTGGTCTAAATTTACAATACTAGTGAAAGTTTCAATAAATTATATTTTTCTTTTGTCATTTTCAATCTGAAAATAAAAATCAGAAAAAGTAGTAAAACAACTGTAAAAAAATTGTGTAACAATTTTATTTATATATGTCCGATTTTGATAAGGGCGGACATTTTGCAGGACATATGTCCGGACATATGTCCATAAATGTCCCGACATATGTCCGGACATATGTCCATTCAGCAACCCTACTTGAGATGCTTTCTGTAAATTCCTCTCTGGCGTAGCGTTCGGGAAAAGCTCAATTAGTAATGCCCGAAAATTGACAACACTGATTCACAATCCTAAAGGATAGGTTTGAAGATTTTAAAGGACTTACGAAGCTACGAAATAAAAAAAGATGGTGGTCAATTAAAGGTGATACCTATTCAAAGTTTGCTTGATCTAGTGGAGCAAAATGTTAAGGCAGTTAAATCATCGTTAGAAAATGTATGGTGATGGTGGGTGACTGTTTCAACGTCTCTAACGACCATCGTTGCAATCGTTTGGGCATTCTTTTTGTGTACTCCTTGCCTGGCAAATTACAACAGGAAGAATATTGAAAAATAAAGGTCGTGACTGAGAATTTGAGCAACACTCTAGGTTAAATCTGCAAGATTGAGTAAGAATTAACACCTTCAATTCCGACCTCGCACTTGAGCTCGAACTCGAATATCTATCTACCCGGGTAGTTTTACCCGAATAATTTATGTACGTTTCCATGTACGCCAGTGGCCGTGCACGGCTTTTGTACAGGTATCCCGATATCGATATCTCACGATATCCTCCTTGCAAGTCGGCGCTCTAACCATTTGAGCTATCGGGTCGCCCTTTAATCAGAAATATTTGGTTTTCTCTATTAGTTGAATATTGATAACAGAGTGTTTGTCCTTCTCTAGCATCCATTTTTCGACAACAGCTCGATCCAACTTTTACAACATGGTCTTCATAACTCACCAAACACGAATTTTTCCATACAGATTCTTCCGCCTACAAAGTTTATATATAATCTGATCAATAATCACATTATTATATTTGACTGAAGCATGAAAAATTCCTCGTCTTTTTTTATAAAATATTTTGCTTTCGGTATTTTCAGAAATACAGAAAAGGGCCTAAAATCGGTTTAATTTAAAAAATATAAGTCAAATGTATAATCGACTGATAAGAAAATTTCCATAAATTGCTCGAGAAGTTTTTCGATTTACCTAGAGCAAAATCTAGATTTTGCTCGCTCGATTAAAAATTATTTTTTGTCATCCCTTAACTTTTCAGCTAAAAATATTGTTTATTCATTTAAAAATTATCTTTATAGACAAGAGAAGGTTATGCTGATTGAAGACTTAAATATGGCAGACATTCTCAGCCAGTCTACCCTGTCGATAGCTGTATCATAAGTGTGCAATTCTGCGTATAATACAGTTATGGCTTGTTCACGTAGTTCGAGTTCGTGTTCGAGTTTAAGTTTAAGTTCCAGTTCGGATCAAAGGAGTTCACATAGCCAAAGCTCCGAACTCGAAGGTGTTATCTACTTCGAGTTCGACTCCGAGATCGGACTTGAAGTTATTCATTTATATAACTTGGATCACTTGGAATGTTCTGCCAAAGCAAATTTAAAGTTCATAGCGGCAATCACCTTAGTACAATACCCGGTAATTTAACTCTCATCTTATGCACGTTCCCAGGTGGTGATACCCGGGTGGTGGTACCAAGGTGGTCTTACCTAGGATATTTAGACATAATATTTAGCCTTAAAAAAACCATCACCGCCGCCACTCTTATATTTACCGCCGGCGGCATTTTTTTGCCACCGCCGCTGCCTGAAGTCGCCGCCGGCGTCGACTGTGACAGCGATCAAACTATGTTACCCAGGTGGGATTACCGGCAAAAGTTTTCTAAAATTGAGGTAAACAAGATGTCAAGCAGGTTCGTTGCTTGGTCCCTTGAGTGTCACAAGTAAAAGCGTATCATCGGCAAAAGTCACAGAGGTTTTTGACGAATATATTTTATTGAGGAAGTGGAGTCTTGTTTAACATGACTGGATGAGCCCTCGAGGCCTCTATAAGAATAAATACGGCGATTTAACGCAAATTTCAAATTATAGCCCAAGTAACATACTAAGTAACATAACTTCTTACACGTAAAATGTGACAAAACACATACCCTTGTTGTACAGAATTTCGAAAAACGCATGTGAAAAGGGACAATACTTTTTTTACAGATCGAAACACTTTTTTTTTCGATTCAAATGGGCATTCTCACCGCCGATGGAAATATTTTTTGGGATGGGATGGGAACATTGAGAATGAGAATTGTTGCAAAATGAGAAATAGATAACACAATGATAATGAGAATGATTCTCACTCTTATTATCATTGTGAGACTGTTATCATTCTCATTTTTAAAAAAACTGACCCTTTGCACAGATTTTACCTGATTTCCTTACAGCGGGTAAAACCTCTGGGTATATAAATAAATATCGGTTATTAACCCGGGTATTTAGCCATCGGTCAACATTACGAAAAACACAACTTACGGATACTTACTCGGTCTTCTATTAAGTGGTAAGGAGTCGTTATATGGATAAAAACCTCGGGTAGCTGAACAACTTCCGCTAAATCCAAAAAAACAAGACACGACAACAAATCAACCCAGGAATATTTTATTGTTTTCAGAACAATAGACGATACAACTGTACGAACATTTATTGCCTTACTGAAGAATCTTTGTCAAAGTAACCTTCATCAAGTCCGGCTTTTCCAATACATCATCGACGACCAAAGACCAATTCTCATCCTGCAACGCGACTGGCAAGCTGATCTCACGAAAGAGCAGCAGAGTTGAGTCACCAACTAAAATAAAATTATAGGCTACAACAAACAGGAGTGAAACTAACAATTTGCAACCGCCTTCACTTCGATCTTCCCGAAGTCAACAATGAATTTGACGTCAGCTTTTTGAGCCCGCCCGTGCTGATGAAAAAACTGGCCTTGCTTCCCCCACCTTCCATTCTGAACTGAGGCTGCTTTTCGAACTCCGCGAGCTAAAAAATTATATTTCTTTTATTTGATTAACAAAAGGAAACCAAATCTACATAAAGAGGCTTCGCTGAAATAGCATTCCCATGAGATTGCTGGAAACTTTGTATTTCCGGGTAACATGGCTTCTTGCCTCTAAAAATGCGAACATAAAAGATCGAATTGCGTAAAAGAGAATTGTTCATACTCAGGTACTCCAATGAACATAATATAATTTCCTTGACCCTTCCATTCCAACGAATCTTCATAGAGATCTTTGGGCGGCTTGATGTAGCGAACAAGAGTCAAAAAGTCACCTTAAAAATCAATAAAAATATATTTCAGAAATTATTTGAACTCACAATCGCCGGCAGTCTTTCTGGCCACGACAGTGATGACCTTCTCCTTCTCATGATAGGTGACTTTTGTGTTTCCCACCCGATTCCTGCCACATCGATCAGCGCAAAGTTAACGCCTTCTTCGCAATTCTCGAAAAGTGGCAGCTTTGCAAAATCCATCAACTAAACAACGGCAGTAAGAAGATTGAATTATTTAAAAATCATCGGGATAAGAAGAAACCATTATAGACTTACAAAGCTTTTGACGGAAAGTTTTTTCTTCTGGCGTAAAATCAGCACAGATAATGTTTTAGAAACAAACAAATTTTTTTTGCATTGGATGTCTCCAAAAAAATCAACGACCGAAGCAAGGGTATCAATAGAAAGAAGCATTAGGATTCAGAAGGAGAAGCTCTAGATTTACTCATGGTACTAGTACTTTGAGTATCTAGGTTTCGTATAATCAAATCAATTATAGCAAGATAAAAGCCGTTCATCAATGTAAAGATTGATTGACATTGAAGTACCATTAAATGACAAAACCCTTTGACAGTCTTATATTTAGAGTCACCTCTTGTCCTTTAATTATTACGATAAAAAGGCCTTACAGAATAGGAGTGCAGCGTGCCCTGAGTCATATTTTTCGAGTCTTCAGAAGTTTTCAGAGCTGAAATTTGTGTAATAATAATCGATGATACAAGTGCAGATGTTCGTTGTTTCGAGCGTCGACTGTATAGAAAAAATGAAGCCGCATTTAGTTATTGACCGTATTCTCTCTAATTAGATCCCTTGTTGTTAAAAAAAAATTGAGAAATACCCGTTTTTATGACAGAGGAGTTGTTTCATAAAAACGGGTATTTCTCAAAAAAATTTCTACAACAAGGGGTCATTTGATAGCTTATAAGAAACTAGAGATTCAGGACTACATGATGGCCAAAAGAAAAAAAATTCCCGACATAAGAACACCGAGAAATACTCATTTTTACGATTTGGGGGGATAAATGAATGATTTGGAGGGGTAACAGAATAATTTGACGGGGGAAAGTACTTAGAGCCTTTTTTTTAAATACGTCAACCGGCCTAAAATAGGCCCGCGCCAATTTGAATTAGACTTAGGCCTAAATAGGCCTTACTTAGACCTAGGCCCTAATTTTAGGGGCTATATGATAATTCGTAAAGTCGTTTTTCGAAAAAAGTATGTTTCGGAATGCGTTTAACTTGCAAAAAGAATTTTCGAAAATTGTTATGGGCTGTACCCTGAAATTTAAGCGGCATTTTGCTAAGTGGTCGATTTGCTAAGCGGACGTTTTGCCAAAAAAAATTTTTTGCTGAGCAACAAATTGTTAAGATTTTTTTTGTTAAGGCGCCCATTTGCTAGGAATCACGTTTTTCTTAATATTATTTATTCGGTATTCTTTTCAGGGTATTCTTTTCTTAAATCCCGATTTGCTTAGAGCTTTTCTACCTTTTTGTACTTTCCCTTTTTCTCGATGTTCTGATAGGTGGTTGGAAATTTTTCTGACGAACATTTTTCCGCTGATTTTTTATTGTTTTTACTGATTTCAACGTGGGATCTCGGTAAATCGATATTTTCAGATTGTGTCCAAACTACCTCAAACCATCCTAAACCACTCAAAGTACTCTAAAACCACTCTAAAAACCCAAACCACACCCAAACCTGAAAAAATTAAAATTTCTTGAAAAAAAAAAGACATTTTTTTTCTAACTAAAAATTGTGTGAGAAATTGTGTTTGTTAAGCCCACAGTTGCGATTTTACACACCCAAATTTAAATTCAATACCTGGTGTAGGTATCACGTGGCCAGGTAGATTTCCACCTAGATGGCCTAGAAATAAAAAGTTAATTTAAATAACTAAAGTCCATTTTTCCGAACTAAAAAAATTGTGAAAAGTTGGGCTCGTTGAGACCAAAAGTGCAATTTTACTTAACCTATCCAAATCTAGGGTTGGCTACCACCTGGACAGGTTGATATCCACTGGATATTATCCAGTTACTCAAAAGTAGGCGTATATTCACCATGGATGTCAAAACTGATAAAAGGCCTATTTAAAGGCCTATTTAGGCCTAAGTCAAATTCAAATTGGCGCGGGCCTATTTTAGGCCGGTTGATGTATTTGAAAAAGGCTCTAAGTACTTTCCCCCGTCAAATTATTCTGTTACCCCTCCAAATCATTCATTTATCCCCCAAATCGTAAAAATGAGTATTTCTCGGTGTTCTTATGTCGGGAATTTTTTTTCTTTTGGCCATCATGTAGTCCTGAATCTCTAGTTTCTTATAAGCTATCAACTGACCCCTTGTTGTAGAAAATTTTTTGAGAAATACCCGTTTTTATGAAACAACTCCTCTGTCATAAAAACGGGTATTTCTCAATTTTTTTTAACAACAAGGGATCTAATTAGAGAGAATACGGTGAATAACTAAATGCGGCTTCATTTTTTTCTATACAGTCGACGCTCGAAACAACGAACATCTGCACTTGTATCGTCGATTATTATTACAGAAATTTCAGCTCTGAAAACTTCTGAAGACTCGAAAAATATGACTCAGGGCACGCTGCACTCCTATTCTGTAAGGCCTTTTTATCGTAATAATTAAAGGGACAAGACGTGACTCTAATATAAGACTGTCAAAGGGTTTTGTCATTTAATGGTACTTCAATGTCAATCAATCTTTACATTGATGAACGGCTTTTATCTTGCTATATTGATTTGATTATACGAAAACCTAGATACTCAAAGTACTAGTACCATGAGTAAATCTAGAGCTTCTCCTTCTGAATCCTAATGCTTCTTTCTATTGATACCTTGCTTCGGTCGTTGATTTTTTTGGAGACATCCAATGCAAAAAAAATTTGTTTGTTTCTAAAACATTATCTGTGCTGATTTTACGCCAGAAGAAAAAACTTTCCGTCAAAAGCTTTGTAAGTCTATAATGGTTTCTTCTTATTCCGATGATTTTTAAATAATTCAATCTTCTTACTGCCGTTGTTTAGTTGATGGATTTTGCAAAGCTGCCACTTTTCGAGAATTGCAAAGAAGGCGTTAACTTTGCGCTGATCGATGTGGCAGGAATCGGGTGGGAAAACACGAAAGTCACCTATCATGAGAAGGAGAAGGTCATCACTGTCGTGGCCAGAAAGACTGCCGGCGATTGTGAGTTCAAATAATTTCTGATTATATTTTTATTGATTTTTAAGGTGACTCTTTGACTCTTGTTCGCTACATCAAGCCGCCCAAAGATCTCTATGAATATTCGTTGGAATGGAAGGGTCAAGGAAATTATATTATGTTCATTGGAGTACCTGAGTATGAACAATTCTCTATTACGCAATTCGATCTTTTATGTGATCTTTTTTAGAGGCAAAAAGCCATGTTACCCGGAAATACAAAGCTTCCAGCAATCTCATGGGAATGCTATTTCAGCGAAGCCTCTTATGTAGATTTGGTTTCCTTTTGTTAATCAAATAAAAGCAATATAACTTTTTAGCTCGCGGAGTTTGAAAAGCAGCCTCAGTTCAGAATGGAAGGTGGGGGAAGCAAGGCCAGTTTTTTTATCAGCACGGGCGGGCTCAAAAAAGCTGACGTCAAATTCATTGTTGACTTCGGGAAGATCGAAGTGAAGGCGGTTGCAAATTGTTAGTTTCACTCCTGTTTGTTGTAGCCTATATTTTTATTTTAGTTGGTGACTCAACTCTGCTGCTCTTTCGTGAGATCAGCTTGCCAGTCGCGTTGCAGGATGAGAATTGGTCTTTGTCGTCGACGATGTATTGGAAAAGCCGGACTTGATGAAGGTTACTTTGACAAAGATTCTTCAGTAAGGAAATAAATGTTCGTACAGTTGTATCGTCTACTGTTCTGAAAACAATAAAATATTCCTGGGTTGATTTGTTGTCGTGTCTTTTTCGTTTTCAATTGTTATTTAGGTTTTTTTGGATTTAGCGGTAGTTGTTCAGCTACCCGAGGTTTTGATCCATATAACGACTCCTTACCACTTAATAGAAGACCGAGTAAGTATCCGTAAGTTGTGGTTTTCGTAATGTTGACCGATGGCTAATACCCGGGTTAATAACCGATATGTATTTATATACCCAGAGGTTTTACCCACTGTAAGGAAATCAGATAAAATCTGTGCAAAGGGTCAGTTTTTCAAAAATGAGAATGGTAACAGTCTCACAATGATAATGAGAGTGAGAATCATTCTCATTATCATTGTGTTATCTATTTCTCATTTTGCAACAATCCTCATTCTTAATGTTCGCATCCCATCCCAAAAATATTGCCATCGGCGGTGAGCATGCCCCTCTGAGTCGAAAAAAAGGTATTTTGGTCGGTAAAACAACTATTGTCTTTTTTCGAATGCGTTTTTGAAATTCTGTACATCAAGGGTATGTGCTTGGTCACATTTTACGTGTAAAAAGTTATGTTACTTAGTATGTTACTTTGGCTATAATTTGAAATTTGCGTTAAATCACCGTATTCATTCTAATAGAGCCCTCGAGGGCTCATCCAGTCATGCCAAACAAGACTCCACTTCCTCAATAAATATACTCGTCCAATACCTCTGTGACTTTTGCCGATGAGAATGACCAAGTAAGTGGCACCTGAACAAATTTAACGTATGCTAAGAGATTATTACAGATCCACAGGTATAAAAAGCAATCAGTGCAGGAAACAGTTCAATGGTGCTTCCTGGAGCACGTTTACTTTCCACTGCTACCAATGCTGGCAATAGCAGCCTCAAAAGCCAGGAACAGCAACAACAGTCTCACTTGTTGAGACCTGGCATCATACTAACAGCAGCACTCAATTCACGAGGCTATAAAAAGCACACAAAACTTTCATTAATTTATGATTGAGATTTAGAAAGTTCATAATAATATTGTACTAGGGAGACTGTCGCCTTGAGAGACGCTAAATTATGAAAGCAATGTGTCGATTTTCATGATACAGTCTACGCTCTTACTTATGACACTCAAGGGACAGGCATCTCTTGACATCCTTTTTACCTCAATTTTTGAAAACTTTTGCCTGTAATCCCACCTGGCTAACATAGTTTGATCGCTGTCACAGTCGGCGCCGGCGGCGACTTCAGCAGCAGCGGTGGCAAAAAAATGCCGCCGGCGGTAAATATAAGAGTGGCGGCGGTGATTTTTTTGAAGGTGTCTCAATATCCTAGGTAAGACCACCTTGGTACCACCAACCGGGTATCACCACCTGGGAACGTACATAAGATGAGAGTAAATTACCCGGGTAAAGCTACCCGGGTAGATAGATATTCGAGTTCAAGTTCAAGTGCGAGGTCGAAACTGAAGGTGTTCATGTGCAAAATGTGGACTTTTTCTATAGTAAACCTCCAAAAAGCAACTTTAAGTTGCCTTTGGCCACTCTGAGCTTAGAGCTTTGGCTATGTGAACTCGTTTGATCCGAACTGGAACTTAAACTTATACTCAAATTTGAACACGAAATAGAACTCGAAGTACGTGAACAAGCCATAACTGTACGTCAAATTTATTATACGCAGAATTGCCCACTTATGATACAGCTATCGACAGGGTAGACTGGCTGAGAATGTCTTCCATATTTAAGTTTTGAATCAGCATCACCTTCTCTTGTCTAAGATGAATTTTTTGGATGAATAAACAATATTTTTAGCTAAAAAGTTCAGGAATGACAAAAATAATTTTTAATCGACCGAGCTAAATCTAGATTTTGCTCTAGGTAAATCTAGAAACTTCTCGAGCAATTTCTCGAAAATTTTCTCATTAGCCGATTATACATTTTACTGATATTTTTTTAATTTAACTGATTTTAGGCCATTTTCTGTATTTTTGAAAATACCGAAAGTAAAATATTTTATATAAAAAAGGGAATTTTTCATGCTACAGCCAAATATAATAATGCGATTATTGATCAGATTATATATAAACTTTGTAGGCGGAAGAATCAGTATGGAAAAATTCGTGTTTGGTGAGTTATGAAGACCATGTTGTAAAAGTTGGATCGAGCTGTTGTCGAAAAATGGATGCTAGAGAAGGACAAACACTCTGTTATCAATATTGAACTAATAGAGAAAACCAAATATTTCTGATTAAAGGGCGACCCGATAGCTCAAATGGTTAGAGCGCCGACTTGCAAGGAGGATATCGTGAGATCACACTTTTTCCCAGGCCTGTACAAAAGCCGTGCACGGCCACTGGCGTACGCTTACTCTTCCATAAAAATGTTATTTTGAGCAAAAAATGGAAAGTTAAAATCTACTGTATTAATGTTTCAAGCATAAGCCTAAGAAACATGAAATAAACTCTAAAATAAACGTATATTAAAATTTGTTCGGTATAAAGTTTATATTACCGTATATCTTCTAATAAGGACCCATGGGCCCTTCTTTTTCAAACTTATTTGGGCCTTATTTTTCAGAAGGTGATGTCTCAAAAAAGGTGGGGCCTTATTGGAAGATGCATTTTTGGCCCTATTAGGCCTTATTTTGAAGAGGCCTATCTAAAGAGGTGGGGAACTCTAAAGAGGTGAGGCTTTATCAGAAGGGGGTCTCAAAAGAAAGTGGGGTCTTATAAGAAGATATACGGTAATTAGTTTGTCATAAGTTAGGGACGAAGTGTAGCTCTTCGAACCCTCAAAGTGCTGCTAGAATTAGCAGCTGCAATATTGTCTGCTAGTGTGCTGTCTCTTTTGTAAACTTCTTTAGGGTCGTTGAGTACATAAGGGCAGCAATAGTAACATCAAAAGAGTTGAGCAAGACATTGTATGGTCCAACATAAGGTGCAATGATTATGCCAGTCGTCTAAATTAGTCAAACAATTGATTCTTTTTGCTAATAGCAGATGTTATTTGAAAACCAAAACCTGCAAAAGAAGTAGCACTCCTACTTGGGGCAGGAAGTTAAAAGCTATTTCTGTGCACACCATTAATCCAGCTATTGGTTAGCCTAAAATATTTATAAATAATATTACAAGAATTTTAAGTTAAAGGACCATCGCCGTTGGTGACAATGGCAATTTAGAGTTTTTGAATTGGCGGGGGACAGCTCTTTTACTGCGAAAATATATTTCGAATTATTTTGTTCAAAATTAAAAACCATCCACTAGTCGAGGCCAGCGTTGCTTGACAATGCCAGATCGGACGACTTAGCCAACTCGCATCGAGCCATAACCATATTGTGCTAACAGTTAATTCGTCTCATCTAATACATAAAATTTAAAAATTTCAGATGCAAAAAAAATAATTAGCAAAGACATTTTCCGCATTTTCTGCTTCCCCCGCCAATTGAAAAACTCTAAGGGCGCTCTCAGAAAAGTTCTTCCCCAGCTGGGTAAGACACTTTTTTGAACATATTTTTGAATGTTTTTGCAAATTCTGTTTTGACAGTCTGGTTCCAAATATCGTGAGGATTCCGATTTTGCCGATAGTTTTTTAAAATCCAAAAACTTTTCACTCCAAAAAAGCAAAAACTCGATAAATTTTTGAAATAGGGTGTACGTTTATTGAGTTTTTGTTTTTCTTAGAGTGAAAAGTTTTTGGATTTTGAAAAACAATCGGCAAAATCGGAATCCTCAGGATAAATTGAACCAGACTGTCAAAATATAATTTACAAAAACATTCATAAATATGTTCAAAAAAGTGTCTTACCCAGCCGGGGAACGAACTTTTGCGGATGCGGATGCAGACGTGTTGTGAGAGCGCCCTAAATTGCCATTGTCATCAACGGCGATGGTGCTTTAAAAAATATTTACTCTTTGCTTTTTGCCACTTTGATTAGCGGCAGAGGCGGCAGATTGGTTAAAACTATTAAATAAAATAGCTAAGAAGATAAATCCAGCTAGTATAGTTATGCCACCGCCAAATATTTTTGTAATTACATATACTAAAAATAAATAAATTTATGCTCGATATTAAAAAAAACTTTTTTATGCTCAATGACTCAAACAATGGTTTTCTTGAGAAAAGTATTTAGCGAAATATGATTTTCTGCTCTGGACCCGTACTAAAAACAGAAAAAAATTAGACTAATGCTAATTCGACCATATCTCGCCGATTAGTCAATTTCACGAAAAAAGGTTTCTAGGAGTCGAAAGAGAAACTCAGTGGCTTTCAGATGAGATATAAATTTCTTCCATAATATATAACATGGCTAAGATATATGAATTTTCATAATTAGACTCCGAATTAGACTTTTAGAAATCCACTTTTTTAGTTGGGATGCTAATTGGTTGATCGTGTGGAAAAAAAGTTTGTACTCATTCTTGCTACTTTATCGGTAAACAATATGTCTGCGCATTTTGGTATATGACAGTCAAAGCACTGGAAAACGGATAAAAATTTTACGGACAAAAGTTTGCTGAAAAATGAAAATTTAGACTTTAGACTGCCCTAGAGGTGGCTAAACTATAAATTTTCATTTTTTAGCAGACTTTTGCCCGTAAATTTTTTTTTCGTTTTCCCGTGCTTTGACTGTCATATACCAAAATGCGCCGAAACATATCTTTACGTGATAGAAGTAACCACAAGAATAAGTAGAAAATATTTGCCAAGCAATCAGCCAATTAGAATCCCAACTAAAAAAGTGGATTTCTAAAAGTCTAATTCGGAGTCTAATTATGAAAATTCATATATCTTAGCCATGTTAATATATTATGGAAGAAATTTATATCTCATCTGAAAGCCACTGAGTTTCTCTTTCGACTCCCAGAAACCTTTTTTCGTGAAGTTGACTAATCGGCGAGATATGGTCGAATTAGCATTAGTCTAATTTTTTCTGTTTTTAGTACGGGTCCTGGGACTTAAATATGTCAGACATGATAATCTTTATAGTGATTATAGATTAGGGTCGTCGAATTTTAGCTCCAACAGCTCAGAGTTATTTTTTTTTACCATTTTTGAAATTTACTATATATATATATATACAAAAATTTTCATGGTCACGGCGTTCAATTGGAAGCGTAGTGAGCTCCTTGGCTCAAACATGAAGGTATGTTTTAATTATACTTGAAACTATATATGATGGCATACCGTATTTCCTCTAATAGAAGCCCCGGGACTTCTATTTTATGGATGTCCTCCAGGGGGGGGGGCTTATATTAGAGGGGGGGCTTGCATTAGAGGGGGGGGGGTTTTATTTTTTTAAACTCGCCGCGATGAAGGCGCGGAAAAAAATTTTGAGTCATAATTTTTTCACGCCATCCTCTGATCGCTTCTAATTTTCCACATAACATTGTTGAAAAAGCGTTTAAACATCAAAAGCACTGATTCTATATCCATAGTTTACCCAATGTTTCTTTCGGAGGCGCTCTAGCTAAATTTATTTTGAGCGTATTGGAATTTCGCAGCAAATTATCTTAACTTTTCAGCAAATTTTGTTTCAACTTTGCTATTAATTCACATATTCTTTTCTGAAAGTATTAACACCATTGTGTAGCTAAAGTGTCATTTAGAGTTTGCAGAATGTCTGAGAATAGCCTCTGGATGGCCAAGGCCAAAACACATGGGGGACCAGCGAAAATTGTGTTTTTCACATTATATATGAAACTAATTCCTACAGAAAATTAAGTTGTCCTGCGTTCACATAATTTCAAAATCTGTCCTAGACAAAAGTTATGGCCTATTAAAAAGTGCGAATTTCTCGACTCACCCTGTAATTTTCCAAAAAAGGCTAGAAAATCAAAAAGAAAAGAGCAAGACAAAAATTTGCTGCGAAATTAAGATAATTATCTGCGAATATAGTTATGCCTTCTTTTATCTGACCTATGCTGCCGACTCATTTTCTTGTTCCTCAAACGTAAACCGACGTCACTTCGTATCGTTTGTTGCTGATTTTCTGCTGATGATCACTGCATGAAGAAATTTTTTAAACCAACAAAATACCCGCTAAAATAGTACTCGATGTAGTTTTTGCTTTGAAATTCACTCATTCACAAGTATTCCAGCGATCCAATTCGAAAGACGCGCTTGGCAAATACATGAAGACATTCTTTATATCTTGTACCACCTTTAGCAACACCTATTTATCGAAAAAAAATTGATTCTGGGTTTATATAGAAAAGGGGGCTTATATTTTTAGGATACCCACTAGAGGGGGGGGGCTTATATTAGAGAGGGGGGGCTTTTATATTGGATGACCTCCAGAGGGCTTATATTAGAGGTGGGGGCTTATAATAGGGGGGGGCTTCTATTAGAGGAAATACGGTAATTATCAACAGACTGCCTTAATTATGCTAACGAAAAATTAATATTTTTAATGAAGATATATTGAATAACTTTAGAGCCTGTCTTCACAACTGTACAAGCAAAGTGCAAACAAACTAAATTCAATTGTGAATAATTATAGATGGTATATATTAAAAAAAGTGTTTTAAATATCAGTTAGTTGAAGTTTTCATTTAATTTTTAGCTCTCTTACCGTATTTCTCTAATAAGCGCCCACTCTCTCTAATTAGCGCCCCACCCCTAATTTCCACTGCTCTGAAACTTCTGTTTTCATTAACTTTTTAAGCTCTGTAAAAAGGGACTGCGAGGGAATGAAAACAGAACTTTCAGACCACTTAAAGTTGAAAAAATTGCCACTCTCTAATAAGCGCCCCGGGTCGCTAATTAGAGGAAATACGGTAATTTATTGTAAAGCAGTTTTCAGGATTATCAATGATACAAAAATTACTTGTTGTTTCTGGGATAGGCAGTTCTTCTAGGTATGCATAAACATTGATAAAAAATGAATGACCAGCACCATTATTTCAATTGATACAAGTGCTTTTTCTGCTTCCTAAATATTCTAGGTTAACGAAACAAAAAATTAAAACAAATTAAGACCTTAAATAAGTTGCCGCAATTTGATGCAAAATATGCGATCTAATGTCAAAAAGAAGACGGAAAATGATACAGTTGTATTAAAACAGTTTGACCACATGCCGCTCCAGAAAATTATGCTTGTTTTTTTGGTGCTTGCTGAATAATTAATAATGTTTGTTGATAGTCAGTCTTAGTTTCGTACGCCAATATTTAATGTTTGGTCGATTTTTTTTAATCACTGGTTTTCATTTTAGACTTCATTTTTATTAATTTTGCTTTGAAGTTGGATAATTAATAACTAAAAAAACAAAGTAACCAAAAAACATTGAGTAGCAGGAATTTTAATCTTTGTTGTCTCGAGAAGAAGCAAAAATTTATCAGTTAATTTTGTATTTCGATAGCTCAATGGAATACACAAATTGTTAGAGTCGAGAGACGAGATGTTAGAGTCGAGAAAAAAATACCTGATACCCAACAACGCTAAACCCACCCACCCACTATCTCACTGCTATCTAACTATCTCAAATACCCCAAACCACTTCATTTTAGTCTATATCACCCGAAAACCCTTCACGACTCTAAACCGTTGAAACTCAACTGAAATTATTCAGAATAGGCAGGAGTGCCTATGATACGGTTGCGCTAAAAGAGGTTTCACCACTTTTTGTGCGTTTTAGCTGCTGAAACGTGTAGAGAACATGTTTTTAGGCCCCGGTCGGCAATTTTTGGAAAAAAATTTGACCGAAAATCGACTTTTCGCTTGGGCGACCAAGGTTAAGGGTACTACCAGAGATACTTTAATAAAGTGACGTTGAGGGGTGGTAGTTGCCCGGGAACGCACACACAAGAAAGGTGAAACTTTGGTGTTCAAAGACATATTTAGAATAAAACATTTCATTTTTATCACTAAAAAGGGGGATGTTTTCCGAAAACAATTAGGCGCTTGCTTACCATTCTATATAAGAACTTTAATAGTTATGATGAAATAAGATCATAAAAATTCGATTACCTTCAGGACTCCAGTTAACAAGCATCAACAGACATAGGGTAGACAACTAGCCACAGCTAGTGTCCAACATATCATATTCAACACAATTGGCATGGATATGTTAAACTTTGGTTTGTTGTACTTCTGTGCAATCCAAAACAAAGCCGAAGTACGAGAATTAGTGAAAATGATTCGATCAGCAATACAATAGAAATTCAATAAGTACTAAGAGATTAGTTAAAGACATTCATGGGCTAATTCACTTTTAATCTATTTACTTTATATTTCGTTAATGAATAATACTTTTCAATAAAATTCGAATAATTTCTCAACGCAAAACAACTGTAAGTATTGCAAATTCAAGAAATATGCTACTTGCAATGAAAATAACTACCTAATAGTTAACAAAATTTTAATTGACAACAAAATATTAAGAAGCGCCAATTCATATTCACTTGATCAAAGAAATTGAATAAAGCTTTTAATGAGTACAAAAATTTCATTAATAACTTTATGTTTCACCTGTTTGCCTCGATGAAATTAATTGTTTTTGGTTGCCACCTGATAAATAAAAGCATGTTTTGAGACAATTTGAAGTGTTTCGATTATACAAATACAAAAAAATAAACTCTAAAATTTGTATTTAAATTTGTATCAATCAGTCATGAAATTGCAGCACAAATTTATTGGGCTGTTCAATAAGTTTGGTTATTTTCATGATTTTGCCGAATTTTCAAATTTTTATATTCAAGACTCACATTATTTTAGTGAGTTTACTCATGAAAAAGTCATAAAATCGAAAAAGACTTTTTTGCCTTGGTCTCTCTTGTGGTCTGAAAAGTTGAAAATGTTCACATCCCCGCCAAAATGAAATTTCGCATTTTATTTCGCATAAAAGCGAGAATGTTTCCGAGTGATCTGCGATTTTTTTTAAATTCAAAATCGAGCTGATTAATGAAAATGGCGAGATCAGCCCTTTTGAAGTTGCATTGAAATCTCGACTTGGATGGTTCAGAGGGGCAGATGACCGCAGATAACAATTATTTTTTCAAATTTTTTTTCACCATTGTGTTTATCGCAAAATTCTGCGCTAGGAGCCATAAAGGTCGCGCACCGGAGTTTTAACAATGCCAAATTTCAGGACAGTTGGAAAAACTGGTTTTCGGTCATTTTTTTAAGAAATTGGTTTTTTCAAAAGGGACCTTATGTAGTTTGGGGGGGGGGGGGGCCACCCATTTTGTCCGGAACGGAATTGATACAAATTAATGTTTTTCAATTGTTGAAGAACAGGTGGATGGTAGTCTGACTTAGCAAGGCGAAGTTTAACCAAATGCTCAGGAATTGCAGCCATTATCCTTAAAAATAATAACAAAAAACTTGTTTGTACACAGCTTCAAAAACAAAACTGAACAAAAACTAAAATCACAAAAATGGGTGGCCCCCCCCCTCAAAACTACATAAGGTCCCAAAAGGCCATACAGTCAAACCTCCCAATAACGATCACCGAAAAAACTTTTGGTTGGTCTATTTTAAATTAAGGTGAAATGACCTCCCGATAACGATCACTCCCATTAGTGATCACCTCTCCATAACGATTACCTGAGGCCGGCCCCGGTTCATAATAGACACTCTCAATAACGTTCACTAACGTTCATTGTTTGAACTGCCGCCATGAATAATTCACAAAGTTTCAAGTTTTTGGGCTGACTTTTGTCATTTGTCACAGTTTCCATATTTTCTACAAGGGGCAAAACACTATCGTTTCCCTTTTTTTTAGCTCAAACTATATCAAAATCAATTTTTAAATTCTAAGGCGAAATCTCTGCGCATCTCAACTCCAAGCCCTCAAAGGGGGCGCAGGGGGCTTGAGCGTTAGAGATGCGCACATTTGAATTTTTAACCTTCTACCATAAAAGTGGCCCCGGATTCGTCACTACAACCATAATTTTGCTTTTTATTTAAAAAAATTAAATTTTTATAAAAAACATGATTAAAATTCACAACTAACTTTTTATGCTCATTAAGTTTTAGACGAAAAACTTTTACTGTTCTTTTCACTTGCGTTTCACTTGAAGTAGAACTAGTGTCATTTTTTATTAGTCGATGTTTTATTGCGGCTTTATACTCAGTGCTAAAAACAGATAAATCAGTTAGGCTCTAGTCAACTTTAGGTGCCCCCCCCCCAAAATTTGCCTTGGTCCCCCTGTTGTTTTTCTTGAAAAATGCCTTGGTCCCCCCTGTCCAATAGAGTTATAATAATGTTGTGATCATGTTGATCATGGTGATTATCAGGGCCCCAAATTCTATGCACTAAAAAATGAAATATGCGCATAAAATATGCGCTAAAAATGCTTAAATATGCGCTAAAAACGTAAAATATGCAGTATAATTTTTAGACTAAACTTATAATGTACCGCATAACATTTGTGAAGAATCACTATATGTCGTAAAATTACTCTAAAACATGCTTTTAAACGGTTTGGCAGCTTATACATGATTCAAAGATAGTTTTTGGCTAATGCTAAATTTTTTCGCAAAAAAAAATTGACCAAAATTTGGCATATGGCTTTGCTGAAGCAAGGTGAGTTAACCTAAGGATTTAATTTATTTGACTTTAGAATTTAATTTATTTGACGTCCCATTTGACCTAGGATTTGAACATAGCTTTAAAAAAACTTTCTGCTCCATGAAGATGCCGCAGGATTTCAGTCGAAAAAGATTTATCAAAAGTGTTGACCGCCATTTACTAGCTAAGTTGCAAAAAAAATATATTTTGTAAAGCAATTTCGAGACATCTAAGGCTTCTGTACTCCTGCCACTCTTTCGCATCTTCTCGCAAATATAAACAATGTGCATTTTGCGATTTTCGAAATTAATATCTTTTACAAACTGAAACGTTAGCTACCTCAATAAAGGTTATTTAGTGAAAAATCTCTTTCTTACACGCTTGACAATAAAGTGTCCTGGTTTTGGAAACTAAGAAATTGACTTATTTATACACAAAAGACGAGATTTGGCATACTGCAACATCTTTAACCCAAAAATTTCTGAGATTTCTCACAATATGCAGAAAATATGCGTCAAAATTGCAAAATATGCAAAATATGCACTAAAAATGGAAAATATGCAAAACATGCTGCATAAAAGTACGAAAAAAGTACTCAAACAGGGCTAAAAGTGCGTTTTTGTGCATAACTATTGCTTGCATATCCGCAGAAAAATGCATTTGCATAGAATTTGGGGCCCTGGTGATTATGGTTAACATGATCACCTGAACATGATCACCTTCAAAACGACAGGGGGACCAAGGCAAATTTGGGGGGGGACCTAAAGTTGACTAGGGCCAACATCTTTAATCTTAAAATAATCTTTAATCAGCTTATTTTTAACAACACATTTTGGCAATTCCACAATGTGCGGGGGTTTTGCTTTGGTCCCCCTGCTATTTTTTCAAAGTGACTTTTTTGGGCTAAAACTTAGGCAAGGGTAAGCCAGCATACCGTATTCACTCTAATAGTAGCCCCTCCCCCAAAGAGGGTGGTTAAAAAATAGTAGCCCGGGCTACTATTACAGTAAATACGGTATGTGAGGATGGACTTAAACACAAGTCTAAATATGTGTTTGAGTCCGTGCTGGCCTACCCTTGCCTAAGTTTTAAACCTGAAAAGTCCTAAAAAACAACAGGTGGACCAATGGAAACCACGCCTTCCACCATTGTGGAATGAAGTCCCAATTTTTGTGAAATTTAGAAAACTGCATTAGTGTTGTAGATTATTTTAAAAAATACCTGAAATTGTAGAGAATTAAAATATCGGCAAGAGAACCAATTATTATTCCATAGCCAATAATGGAACCAGCGTACCACACATTAAGTAAACTTACTTTCATGTAATTTAAAAAAGTTTTCAAAGAATTGTGAAAGCCCATGGCATAACAGATACCATTAAAATTATGATGAGAGATTTGAAAATTCGCTGAGTAGCTTATCTCCCGTTTCACTGCCCAATAGACTAGTTTTTAAAATAGTCCATATAACCGCGTAGCAAAGACAGCATGTAAAATTAATGAACAACACAAAATTGTTGATGTTGGAGAAGCGCAGTCTGATATAGTGCAAGAAACTTTTCTAAATTCGGTTTTATTTTTTTATCACCTAAAAATTGTGAACCAGGAATTTTGAACTTTATCAAAACAACACAAAAACACTCTGAGTTAGATGTCTTTTGTGGTATTTTAGAATAATATCTGGGTGATTTATCACGTTTCTCTTTCTGGGACTGGGCGAAGAGCCATACAGTCGAATTTCGATGTAACGTAACATTTGACCAGCACCACTCGCAGAGGCGTATCCACAAAAAAAATTCGGGAGAGGGGTGGTTGGTTAGTGGTGTTTGAAAATTTTCGAGGGGGGAGGGTGTGGAGTGGTGGCTAAAGCCCCCAAAAGGTCATTTCATTGCACATTTTTTGACTTTATTGTGTTTTTACAGGGAAATATAATTTTTTAGGGGGGAGGGGTTAAACCTAAATGCATTTATAGACTATTTTTGCCCAGCACCAGTGACCAAAACATGCCAAAACAGCCAAATGGTCGAAATTTCAAAATGTCCAAAACTCAATTTTTTATAACCAGATCTCAAAAATAATGTCTTTTTCGAACTCCTGAGGCAATTTTAGGTCTATATAGGGTGTTTGGAAACACTTAAAAAAATTCATTTGGGTTGGGGGGAGGGGTATACTCCGGTAGGGTCAAAAAATCTAATTAGGGGTCATTTGAAGCCATTTTTAATAGTGCATTTCAGTCGAACAGGCACCTGTTAAAGTGGGCACCAGTTTTTAAGAGTGAAATTCTTAAAAATTTTCAAAAAGGTGTTTTTAAGGTGTTGGCATGCTTATTGTTGCTCTTATTGTTAATTGCCGATTTTTGCTTTTTGCCCTATGATGACCTTGCGCTAGTGAACAATCCGTTGCTCCCAAACAGCTTGGTCTCCCTGTTGTTTAAATTTGTAAAAAACAGCTTGGTCCCCCCTGTTAATTTCAATTGTTTTCAGTAATTCGGAGGTGCCGAACGTGGAATCACCGGTAAGGCGTTACCTTTCCTGTGTAAACGATCGAAAGAAAAAACACTGCTTAATCAAGTGTGGCAAAACAATCATCTTAGTTTGCTTACTGTAAACTGGCAAAAAGAGGAAACCTGTCGGATATAAGCACTATATTATCTGACATAAAAAAATCTACTAGGAAAGGCTTTTCGGAGCAAAAAAAGTCTTTTCGCAGCACGAAAAACTTCACTCATATTATTTATGCAGAAAATGTCCAATTTTCGTAGTAAATTTTAGATATTTGCATGATGCATTGGTGCGAGTTGTAAATAACATACTTATCTGGATTAAACATCATGAACTGATATGTCAGAATACCATTCAAGGAACAGTAAACCGTGATAAACAATACAATAATGCTAAATACATATGCTTATTTATTGTTGCATATCTAAAAAAATTTAGTGTGTAAGGTTATGTTAAAAATTCAAAATGAATAATTTACAAAGTAGAAACTAAAAAAGTACAAAAATAGATACAAAAAGCGCCCTGAGCCCTCTTTGGCTTGAGAGTTAAAGATGCGCTCACTCACTTACCTTGCACATAATTCCGAGAAGTACTCTTCATCATAAAATGCACATAGGGTCTCTTTTTTACGGGCCCAAGGTTTTTAACATAGTAAGTCAGCCAAAAAATAAGCATTATCGGCGCTAGTATATAATAAAATTTAAATATCGAGTAAAAAAGTGTCAACCCCTAGGCGATAACGAACTTTTGGCGAGTGCCGTAGACGACTACAGCGCCGTTGACTGTAGTCTAAAATATGCAAAATATATGCTTTAAAGGGGCATGCCCACGCTAATAAGACGTTGTGCCCGGGAATTCAAATTTTTTTCCGAATCATTGAACTTCTGTACTGTTTTTTTAACTCGGTTTCTAACAAAACTATACCTAAAATTAAATTCTAGGCCTTGTTTTGTTAGAAAACATGTTGAAAAACCAGTACAGAAGTTCAATAATTCGGAAAAAAAATTTGAATTCCGGGCACCACCTCTTATTAGCGTGGGCACACCTAGGGTTGCTGAAAGGGTACACGACATTTTTCTACCGCGACATTTTTCTACCTACGACATTTTTCTACCGCGACATTTTTCTACCGGACATTTTTCTACCGCGACATTTTCTACTGCAAGAAATTTGTTTATCACTTTTGTAGGGCAACTGCTACTATTGGTTGATAAGCCCTGTTTATGATTATTTTATCACGTTCTGGCCTTTCAGATGGACGCTCTCCTTGCTCAGCCTCATTCTTTAAATTCAAATTGTGGCAACAAAAAATTTCTTTCACGATGGAAGGTTGTATTATAAGCAGCGGCTGCTAAGAGGAATCAATCATGGAAAGGTTTCAACAGACTGTGATCAAAAAATCTCGTCAAGCGTATTCAGAATGGTGATGACAGGACGGACAATTTTGCTGGTTTTTTTTAAGAATTTAGAGTTGGTTAAATTTAGGATATTTTAGAAGCTCATCATCGAAAAGTTGCTTGCAAGCTTGGTGTATCACATCTTTTTACAAATTTATCGATTCAATGAAGGCATCTTTGAGCTCAATAACTAAAAGATTTACATATTTTTTTTAGAAAGTCCAGAGAGGCATGATGAAGTGTATTACGAAATGGTGATCGGGCACGCTCCACCAATAAAGCGGCGAAAGTATCAGATGGCAGACACAAGAATGAAAGCAATTCTAAAGTTTTAGTTTCAATTGATTACTGCGATGCAGCAAGAGCTAAACTTTTTGAATATGAAAGTTGTAAATGAACATCTGGGTTGTCAGCTTTTGACATCAGACAATGACTCAGTAATTTTTCAACACCCGAATAAGGGTATAACCCAATATAATGGAAAGAAGTTAATTCTAGGTGAAATGACTTTCAGAGAAGATTCAAACTATACAATTGAAGAATTTGTTGGCAGCTGGACCTAAGCAATAACGAATTTGAAATTGAAGGACTCAAAAGGAAGTAAACGATACTTAAAGTACGAGTATATGACCCTTGAATTCTATAAACATGTTCTATTATTCACCTATGACGCTTTAAAAAGACAATGTTAGACAAGACTCTCCTATTGTATCTGAATATAATAGAATTCTACAAACAAGCAATCCACAGTAATATCAAAAAGCAGTCTAAAAAGTACTCTCCTTGTAATCGAAAAGGCTATATCCTCAGACTACAGGATTTTACCTTTTGGTTACGAATAAATTTATTCACCAGAATTGTAAAAAATTAAAACCATGAAACAGTAAAAATAAATAAAAATTTGAAAAAAATATTTATATGATCCCCTTGATCAGTAACGTATTCCGGTGCATGGACTGGCTTCTAATATAGCATGGAATACGGCGGTTTAAAAAGCTAGAATTATACTCATGCTAGGTTTTTTTTACATAAGTTCTGAACTTAGAGACCTTAAGTCCTGGAGCTAGTCTGAATATTGTTTCATTGTTATAAATATATTGGGTATAATTGCTTAAATAGGCAACAAATGGAATTGCTCTTACAAAGAGCTATTTCAGACTCAAATTATTACAAGAGTTCAAGAAATAACTTGTTTTCAATTAAATGATTTAGACTTGTGTTATTACAAAAAATCAAAACTAACTCATGCTGCCATATATAATTATTTAGCGCTTGGGTTATCACAAAAAAATTAAAATAACTTAGGCTTGGCTTTCAAACACTGTTCAGCTTAGACTAGACATTTCAATATTGTATTAAACTGAACAATTCTCGAAATTTGATTTCAATTTGACCTTCCCGAATCATAGAATATTTTCACTCTCATGCCGCTCTCATAATCTCCTTCCCTTCCTTAGCTACCGCCGAAAAAGGGGTACTATACTACTCACACCCCTTTAAAGGACCATACTTGCTGATGACAACGGGAATTCGGCAAATTCAAATGCGCGCGGGACACTTTTTTTTTACTCCGAAATTATTTTTTCAATCATTTCTTATGTGTTGATAATAAATGATCATAAATAGTAAGTCAGACACAGGAATCAAACCTGAGGTCTACAATCACCACAGACCGCCACTATGTCACTAAACTACCCAGACCACTTCTAGAATTGCTGAAATGTCCCCAAATCGCTAAAAAATATCCCAAAATATTTCTGAAATGGTTTCCCGAAAATTGTCTCCAGAAGAAAAACAGAAAATAAAAAAACAAATTAAAGGACATATTTTAGAATATTTGGGGACATTTTTCAGCAATTCGGGGACATTTTTCAGTGAATTTGGGGACATTTTTTAGAAATTTGGGGACAGAATAAAATATTATCAAATTTTCATTGCTATCAGCAAGTATGGTCCTTTAAAAGAGCTATATTTGTATTAAATAATCAAGTGGGTCAAACGCAGTAGTTTTCAACTATAGAGCTAGGTATATATCAGTATGTAAAAAATCCATGTGAGGTGGATCACTGAGGTGAGCGTGATTGGATATTAATTTAATTATGCTTTTCTTCGTCTGCGCATTAAAATTTGTATATTTTTCACAAATCACTTGCTATGTTATTATTCATCAAAATTCATTTTAAAACATAGGTGCTGCTTGAGAGTAGAGAATCGGTATCCTCTTGTTAGTTCTTTGCAGTTCTCTGCCATTTTTGACAATTTCTTTGCCTTGAGGGTCTTTAATTTTTCTCAAAAGACTCAGCTGTTCTTGTGTAATTTGCACTGGCTCAGTCAGCACCACCCACTCCACTATTCTGGACAGAACAGTTTGTTTAATACTTTGTCAAATCTTGGTGTGGTCAATGATCCTTATATCTCATAAAATTAGTAGTGGAAGATTTAGGCAGCTTTTCGGTTAATCCATCAATTTGGATATGTGTGGGATGCTCGTATTCAGTGATCAAAGAAGCTGTCTCGGCCTCCACTTTTAAAGCACTTCCATCTGTTCCAGCTTGCAAGAAGACAGCTAATACAGCATCTTCGTCTGAGCCATCTATGGCTTCATGAACTATGTGTAGTTCCCCGTCATATTGCTGTCCGTTGAAATAGTGCTCGGATCCTTTTTGGCCACAGGACCCAGTGAATGTGTGTTGGACATATCGGTAACTTGATTTCGGCAACATTCTCCACTGATGCTTGTAGATTCTCTTAGGAGTCTTTTGTTTGGAATGAACTCAGCTAAAAAAGTTATTTTAATGTTGTAAGAATAGCGTTACTTTTACTCTAAGGTTTTATATCGATCATATCATTGAGGCCTCAAGCGTAGCACATGCGCCAAGTTCTCGATTTTGAAAAGATGCCACTTCGTGCCCTATACCTATGGAACACTTCCAATGGACCATATTTCGCAATATTATTGCGAAATACGTGGTATTGCTCTATACCTACAGGAAAAAAGAGGGCCGAGCTCAATACCCTCCCATACCTATTGGCTTATGTTTGAAAGTACCCCATAGGTATGCGGCACGAAGGCGGCATCTTTTGCAGATGGAAAATTTGGTGCAGGTACCACTCTCAAACACGATAAAGACTGTTTGCGAATGATAAATTAGATTTTTCAGTCGAAAACGGCTACGATTTTGTTTGTTTTTCCAAAAGTTCATGTAATTGTTTAAGTAATCGTTAAGAACCTTGTAGTTAAGTTTCAAGACTACCAGTTGAGATATTGATGAAGTAGATTTTGTTTCAAAAATTACGAAAAAAAACATCCGTCCGAAATCCTGACTTACATTTGAGCATATCATTTGTGTTCTCACCCACGTTTAAAAGATATTTTCATTGGGGGGGATTGGGTCTTTAAAGTACCATGGTTTTTGCGCGCAGTGAATTGGCGGGGAACACTCCTCTTTTATCTCAAACTTTACTTTTTGGAGTCGTTCGACATTACTTGAAGAGTACAGTGCCAGACGAAAGAGAAATGTCCCCCGCCAATTCAAATTTTGCACATGCCACTGCGCGCAAAAACCATGGTCTTTTAAAAATTGATTACAGACACAACGCCAAAAACACGATTTTGAACGGCAGGCGGCAAATCCGAGTTTTTACCGTAAAACTTTTTTGAAATTTTTAAAAAATTATCTTTTGAAATTTACCAACCGTAAACTCCATTGTTGACCAGTTGTCCATCAAGCACCTGTCGTAGTTTTGCAGTCGTAAAAATTTGGTTTTACTAAGCTGTATGGCTGGTGCAAAAGTATTTAAGGCAATAGGAGATTGTTTGGCTTCCGGGTCGTCAATAAACAAACTCTTGAATTTTAACTTGCTCATGATACCATCTATCACTTCAAATGGCATCGGAAAATTAGGAATATTTCTTGTGCGCCCAGCTGAAATAATTTTTTTTTGATCAAACAGCTTGAATCTGTTAGGATGGGATTTTTCAATTTACTTAGAAAATTTTTGGCCCTATCCAACAAAGGCGGGGGTTCGCCTTGGTCCCCCTGTTGTTGTTTTTTGTTATATTTTAGGCTTGGGGCAAAGGTAGGCCAGCTCATGTTTAGACTAACTCAAACATATTTTAGACCTGTCTTTGAGTCTGTCCTAAAAAATGGCCTACCTTTGCCTGAGCCTAAGCCTTAAAAAAGCAAAAAAATTCAACACGGGGGACCAAGGCAGAACCACCCCCCCCCCTATGTTAGATAAGGCCAACTTTTTGATAATGCGTTCATCATACCTATACCAACAATATTTTTAACAATAGATACCTGTAAATCTGGCTGGAATTCTTGAAAACATTGGAGCACATGTTATAGATGAAAGAAGTAGGGCGATAGCTAATAAGGCAGAAAGCATATATTTCCTGTTTTATAAAGGAAATAAGAAATCGTTCGACGGACTCCACAAACCTGGTACACCTTAAAGTATCATTATATACTTTCATGGGTGTCCTTTTTGTGTGTGATTCAAAATCAGTTTAATATTAAAATCAAAAGGTTTTTCAAACTACAAATATTTAGACTACGTAATTCAGCAATGATTCATTGTTTTTTATATAACAAGGAAGAGTTATTTGCATACTAATAATACTGGTCCAGTTCTATGAAGTCTTTAACTTTTTCCCTATTTTGTGGCTCAGTGTTGTTACGAGCTGTCGAGTGGAGGCTAAAAGGACAGTTTGCATCGATGCCAATTGTCCATTTAGTTATGTTCGGATGACAATATCTATTTTTCAGTAATTTTTTTATTCTGAGTCACCTTGGTGGCCGAAAATTCCTAACAAATCTGAATCACGAAGCAAAAAATCAGAGGCAAATAGTGTCTGTTTTCCAAATTTAGCTTATATCCAGCATTTTTTCGAAATTCTGTTAAGCAATTCGGATTGCCGAGAAAATTTCAAATACTGGGGCGGCTTAGAATAAAAAAGTTACTTAAAAATAAGTATTGTCATTAAAACATAACTAAGTGGATAGCGTCGATGCGAACTGTCCTATGTCCGAGTCGAGTATTCGAAATCGAGTAATTTGACTGATTCTGACACCTAATTCGTGCTCAGCATGCTCAGAGTGCTCAGCATTGGTCAACATGCATATAAAACTGCTCTTTTAATTTTAAAAATCCAATGAAATTAACTATTCCGTTCAAGATAATAAACAGAGTTATCGATATTTTAGTGGTACAGTCAAACCTCTATATAACGCCCCCCCCCTAAAAGTTCGTTCCCACCTTGGGTCCGACACTTTTTTTAGCTCGATTTTCAAAGCTTTTTTTAAATTCTGTTTTGACAGTCTGGTTGCAAATATCGCAAGGATTCCGATTTGCCGATCGTTTTTCAATATTTGAATAATTTTACTATTAAAAATACAAAACCTCTATATAACGGCCCTCTAATTTTTTTTTAGAGGGCCGTTATATAGAGGTTTTGTATTTTTTAATAGTAAAATTATTCAAATATTGAAAAACGATCGGCAAAATCGGAATCCTTGCGATATTTGCGACCAGACTGTAAAAACAGAATTTAAAAAAGCTTTGAAAATCGAGCTAAAAAAAGTGTCGGACCCAAGGTGGGAACGAACTTTTAGGGGGGGGGGACGTTATATAGAGGTTTGACTGTAACCTTAGGACGACACATTAAACATGTCAGTGCTGACCACGCTGACCACATTGTGGTCATATCTAAAAAATTCGATTATGGACACACACTGTCGCTATGCGTTCCATCTGAATTCTATTAATGACAGAGAAAAAAAGAACAAAAAAGCTCTGCAACGGTGCAACCTATCATCGCTTAAAAATTGTGGTCAACGTGGTCAGTGGCCTACGTCACTATAAATCGGTTTATTTTCTGCCAGGCGTTGTCGCATAAGCCAAAAGATATCTCATTTTGAAGCTGAGATTGAGATCTACTTAGATTTTCCAACTTTTTTTCTAAACGTGCTCTGTGATAGGCAAAAAAATTAACAAATATGACATGACACTTTGCGGTCAATGTGGTCGTCCCAGGGTTAAAAACAGGGATATCCAAAAACTGCATCTTTGAGGGAAAATTATAAACTCTCAGATCTCCTCAGTATTGACTAAACTTTTAAAAATTATTGCACCCTTCTCCTTAATGTGAAATTCTGAGTCAGAATCGACAGAAATCAACCAATTATTCTTGTGTTGAAACGATATAAAACACGTTTTAAGATGTGACAAGAGACGTCTGGAAAAAAAATTCACCCAGAAGTACCGTATTTTCTGTATTAAGTCCCCCTCTCTAATAACTCCCCTCTGTAATAACTCCCCCTATATGGACCTTATATCTCAGCCTAGAGAAGATATTTTGCATATCTGTTTTTTGCGTTTTCTTAATTATCACGACTTTTCATGATTCTACTTTTCAGATTTTGGTTAAGCACCCGAAAATTTCAAAATCGACCTCAAAATTTTCGAACTTTTTTGAGGTTGAACAACAACTCCCCCGGGGGACTTAATACAGAAAATACGGTATCATAGTTTTTAGTTGGTTAAAATTTGATGGAAAAAATGAGCGAGTGTGAAGTTGGAAAGCTCCTTCTCCAAGAATGATTTATCAGCTTAAAAGTAGCACAATTACAATGTGCATGAAATATATGTTTGTCCTACTTTATAAATAATAAACAGCTGTATCGCAAACGAGCTTTTTACTCTGCTTTTTTTATTTTTTGGATTTAAATTAAATTCCGATGAATAACATTTATACCACTAGCATAATTTAAAATCTATTAACAATATATTATGCAAGCTATTTTTGTTCAGATCTTTGTGGTTTCTGTTTTTGCACAAAGCATATTAATGTAGTAAGGCTGTAAATTTCGACAAAGAAGGCTTCAAAATTTGAAAGAAAGCTTTAAAAGAATTTCTACGACACGATAAAGTTTTATGCTTTTTTTACTCTGCGACAGCGAAGAAAAACCAGAATTTTTGATCTGACGCCGATAATTATTTTTAGCTATATATGAATATATCTCTTTTTCTGAATAAACAATATTGGGAGACGATAGTCACAGGAGACGTCACTTCTTTTTATTTTGTTTTTAGCCCAACGAAATTGCTTTAAAAATAATGTCAAAATTTGACTTTTTTAACGACGAAGGTAATTTCCCTGAAAGAACCCCAGACAAACTAGAAAATACAAACTTTAATCATAGTTAGCACAACGAAGGCCTATCTGGTATGTATGCTTTTTCATTCATTTAGAAAAAAAGGTATGTCCAAAAGCTTTTTGTGGCCTCAAAAAGTGCACGAAGCTAGAAGGAAAATGAGGATAATCATATCCCACATTTTACAAACAAATATACAAGGTCAGCGTTCAGGAATTTTTAAAAAATTTTCAAAACAAATTGATTCAATGCAAAAACACAATGGAGGCTGCTTGCGCATGCTGAATCAGATTTGTCATACGGAATGACCAAAACTTTTTTTTTATTTTCAAAAAAGTTTTTATTGGTGCCATTTTGAAGATAAGATTCAGGGATACCAGATGAGCTATTGATAAAGTAGATGCTGTTGAAAAAATTAAGTTAAAAAGAAAGACTCCGCCCAAGCATTTGCAGTGCAAATTTTGCACTCAAATTCGAGTTGAGATTCTCGGCGGATTCTCAAAATTTTATTTGAGCTTTAAAAGCAATATTCACTCAATCAATAGTTCATTTGATAGCCCTAAACCTCAACTATATGATGTGAGAAGATACATAAGCAGCTGCTAAAATAAATAAAAACCACAACAATTGAATAATTTTGAGGAAAAAATAAAAAGCAAGGATTCTGTTTCCGAGATTCTTAGTTAGTAGTCTGTTTTAGCATCCGCAAACAGACTCCTCACTGTGAATGCGCCTTTAACAACATTGGGTCTACTGGAGAACATGGTGCTCCAAAACGCCTTGGTCCCCCTGTGGTTTTTCATGATTTCGCCTTGGCCCGCACTCACTGTTGATTTTAGGGAGCATTTTGGGAGTACCGTGCTCTCCAGTAGGACCACAACATTTGTTTGCATGTTTATGTGCATCTTTGTGCTCTTATTGACGGCAGGAATAAGAGCTACAATACGAGTGTAAAGTTGTTCTCTGTCTTATCAACTAAAATTTAGAGAAAAAGGCTAGTTTTGAAATAATTCTGAAAAGTCTTTGGAAAATGCTGAAACAGTTTTGCTTGTAGAAGATATGGGCTTTTCTAATTCTAAATACATTTTATCACCTTACTTCCCTCTTCTTATTATTCTCTGGCTGTTTTTATTAGCAAAGTGTAATATTTTTTTACTTTTCCATAGTTATATAGTTTGAATAATAAAAGTTGCGAATCCGAGCACCTCATTAAAATTCAGGCTCACCCCGAAAAGGATACAAATTATTATGGAAACAAATTCGAATGAGAACAAATTTGTTCTGGCACGATTTGTTTTGAAAAAATTATTTCTAAATTGAATTAAGTGAGAAAAATCTGTTGAGAAAAAATTGATTGTGCATTTTTTACCTTCCTCTATTTTGAGCTGTGTGGCTGTATTTCAATCAATTATTGAATTCACTTGTGTTTTACTTAAAGCGTCCCAATTCCCAATTTCAGTACTATATTCAATGCTGTAGGTACCATTTGGCCAGGATAGCGAAAAAAAAGTTTATTTAAAAAAGCCAAGTGCGATTTTACCTACCCAATCCCAAACCTGGGTGGGTACCACCTAGACAGGTTGATATCCAGGTAACTCCAGCGTACGCATATATTCACCCAAACGTCCTGAAAAGTCAAACCTTAGTCTTTTCATATATAAAATTATGGTAAAAAATAAGGTACGCACCCGGGTGGATTCGAAGCAGCAACCGCGTCGTCCACTTGGATCAATTTTTTTTCACGTTTCGGGTTCCAAAACATTTTTTCTGCACTAATTGGAGCATGCTGAAGATGGTTTGACAGTGATAAAATCACGTTTTATCAAGAAATTTTTGAGTTATCCTAAATTCTTGATTTTGAGAAATCAAGAGTTCAGAAAAACTCGAAAATTTCTTGATAAAACGTGATTTTACCACTGTCAAACCATCTTCAGCATGCTCCAATTAGTGCAGAAAAAATGTCTTGGAACCAAAAACGTGAAAAAAAATTTTGATCCAAGTAAACGACCACATCAGTGTTTCCAAAACACAGAAACAGAATAAGAACATAACAGAAGTAACACATAAAACAGAAATTTTTGAAAACAGAACAGAACAGAATTCTGTTATGTTTCTGTTTTCGAAAATTCTGTTTTCTGTTCTGTTTCTGTGATGTAACAAATTCTGTGTCTGTTTCAAAATTCTGTTCTGTGTTTTGGAAACACTGGACCACATGGATAGCCACCGCCGAGGTTGCTGGTTCGAATCCACCGGGCTGCATACCTTATTATTATTATTATTATCATAATTTTGAGTGTTTGAGTGGTGTATAGCTCCATATATTCATCACCAAGGTTACTGTTTTGAATCCCTCTGGGTGCAATCAGTCCCGAATAGAGGACCCTGGTTCAAATTTAACCGTTTTCAGAACACAATTTTGGATTGAATCATTTGGGTTTTTAGCACTTACAGATGATAAAAATTTGTACACGAAATGATTTGTGGACGAATTGATTTAGATGGTTGTGAATAAGGTACCATTATTTTAATTAATTTTAGCTAAATCTAAAATTATGGATTCTAGATGTGGATGCTCGCTTCGGGTAGGTACCACGGGGTCCCTATATCCAATCTGAGGTTTAAATGGTCCTATAAAAATAAGTTTATGACTACTGGTCAAGGAAAAATAATGTCTGCTACCACAAGGATTCGAACATGATCATACCTGAAAGCATTGTGTAGGCCTTTTTACTGGACACCCTCACACCTCGCACCTCGACCTCGCACCTCACACCTCCATTGTGAATAAATTGTTCTCAATTCGTTTTTTCCAAAAAAAAATATTTCTAAAAGATTTAAATGTCAAAACGATATTTCCAAAACAAATCGTGCCAGAACAAATTTGTTCTCATTTGAATTTGTTTCCTAAAGAATTTGTTTCCTAATCGATTGTTTCCATAATAATTTGTATCCTTTTCGGGGTGAGCCAAAATTCACATGCGTACCACAAATGGTGAATGATGCTTTCTTCACTACAATCTGACTAAACTAGTGCTTTTTTACAATTCTTAGGTAGCCTCTAGTTTTAATCCTAATTTGTTCATAGAAAGTAATTCTGGTTATGATTATTTTTTTTTCATTGCTATTTTCAAAAGCTCTATTTTTTTGCTCGGGCTAAATCAGCAGAAAAAAATCGAATCGCTTTTTCTCAATTTAAAAGACAAATGGGTAAGGATGGACCAGTGCCTTTCCATGATAGATAAATTACATTTTTCTTTTGTTTCTATCTTGCAGCCTGAACGCTGCGGAGCTTAAAACAACTGGTCTACTTTTAAAATTATACTAAAGAAGCCGAGCATTAACCGTTTAAAGGTGCCGCTTGCTTCAATTCTTAACTTGAAATCTCTCTAACTTCAAGTTTTCAATATCAACCCCACACTATAATAGCTCTTTTACTTCTTTACTGGTTCCAATTTTTAGATCTCGATTCAGCACTCGATGATCTCAACATGGAGCCATGTTTAGAGAAGTCGAAAAATAAATGGCCCGGGTCTATCAATAGAAAACACGCGCTATATATGTTTGGAATAGTGTAAAATTTTAGATTTTCGATTTCTTTTACACCTTGTTTGTCATATTCGCCTTGTAATTGTGTGAAAAGTAAATCTGAAGATAAAAAGACTTGCTACAAACAATAATTAGTTAAGCTACATATTGGTTTTATAATTATTTGTTTTTTGAAAAGTATTTATTTTTTCAAATAATTGTCATATTTGTTGTAGTGGATAGGCTTTAACACAAAATACCTGTAAATTATTTGATATGGTCTAAAATGTATATTTAAATGAACACTACTAACACTACTTCAGAACCAACTGTAAGTTAATTTTAGATTTCTTTATTAACGCGAGTACGTTTGGTTCAATGTCTGTAAATTCTGACTCAGAATTTCCCGCTGAACTTGATGGTTTCGATACTTATTACGCCGCTTACAAAATATATTACATGTGAAAATCATCTTGAATTTCTCACACGAATATTATTTAGCTGGAACGAATTCTCGTTGATGGTTCATTACCAATATCAATGAGTGTTATAGTGTTGTGAGAGTGTCAGGAGCTGTGTTTAATGCCACTCTGATTTATGTCACCTACAAGCAAAAGTTGGTTTTGATCTAAAGACAGTGGCCTAACCTATTTTTCAGGAATCTCCACGGAATCTGCAACATCTTAATTTGCCTAAACGCTTTTTATAACCTTCTTTTTCAAACTGGCTATGCTGTTTGGCCGGTCTTACTAATGTCCGGTGTCAGAATTATAAAATTATCCACATGTTTCTCTTTATCCACATGTTCTACACCCAACTTTTACCTTCCATAGGAAGTACAGCTAACGTTGCCATCTTATTGTTTATTGCTTTAGATCGGCTGTTGTGCACTGCTTATCAAAGGTCAAATACATTTTTTATACAATCTTGCACACTAAAAGTAATTTTAGATATGCCACAATGAACAAGCAGGTGTATTTCACCATTATTTTGATGGTTATTACAGTTTACAGTACCATTCATGTTGTAGTGAATTACAATTTTATAAGCCTAAACCCAGATAAGTATGTTAATCAAGGAATTTTGTGTTTTATTCTGCACCATTTGTATTCATTATTTAATGAGTATTTTGATAAGACGAAGAAATGAGCGCCACAACTCCCCATCGTTTAAATTGTGTTCTTAGCATTGTATTTTGACCAACTTTTTGAAAAGTGCTCTCAGTCAAGTTACCACTCATTTTGTAGCTATTAAGATGAGCTACGAAATAAGCGGTTATTTGCCTTAGAAAAGCCTTTGAAAAAATCAAAACACAATGCCAAAAACACGATTTTCAAAAAAGAGCGCTAATTAGAGAAAACATGGTAACAGATAAAATTTTGGCACTATTGACGTTTAGTGTTATATCGAAAGAAGACACTTTTTGCCTTGGTCCCCTTATTCCCTTTTTTTTTGGAAAATACCTTGGCTTACACCTTACACCCACTTAAAAGTGATCAATGGACAGGGGGCCAAGGCATTTTCAAGAAAAAATCGAAAAAAGGGGAGGCCTCTCTGAAGGTCGATATGACCACTGTGTCAAATGCTATTGAAAATGCGTTTTTTGGACAAGTTGACGAGAAATTCCTATTTATTGTTATGCGCAATAACAACATTTTTGTCACTATCTTGTGAGGCAAATTAAGAGCTACAAAACTCATTTCACGGGTTTATAGCTTTTGAACTGCGCTACAAAATGCTGCTACAAATTGTGTTATTGTGGAAAGTCATCTACTCATCGTGCTCATTGAATAGTTACATATGAAGCGAAATTTGCACTAATATACTATACTTTGAGGGGATATATATATTTTGAGTTTTCTTATATAATTTTTATTTTATTATATATATTTTTGAATATACTTTGAGGGGATGTCACTATATTGAGATTTGAATGTACAACGAAATGCCAGTTAATTTGAGACAAAAATAAACGGTTGTTACACTTTTCGACCCTGAAATGCCGCCTTTTCTGCCGGAAATGGCACTTTTCCTGCCGCAAATTTTATAAAGCTTTTATTCTCAGGGGTTCCTTATCATTTTTCAAAATTTTTTGACCAACGTGTAGCCCAGAATCTCAGCTTTCTAACAAGCTATTGACTGACTGAATAAAATTTCAAAAAATTAGAGAAAAAAGTTTTTTAATGAAGCAAGTTTTTTCAAAATGTAGTCCATTAAAAAACCGTTCTTTCCAACTTTTTGAAACTTCATTCAGTCAGTTAATAGCTTGTTAGAAAGCTGAGATTCGGGGCTACACTTTGGTCGAAAAAATTCGAAAAATGGGCGCTACTTGCATATACTCCCCCCCCCCCCAAATCAGCTTTTTTAAATGTTCCCAAGCACCCTATATCGACTCAGAATCGCCTCAGGAGTTCAAAAAACATTATTTTTGAGTTCTGGTCGATAAAAAATTGAGTTTCTGGACCACCAAAAGTACCCATTTTGACCGTTTTCGAAGGGATTTAAGGCTGTATTAGGGTGGAAATAGACTAAAAAGG
This sequence comes from Ditylenchus dipsaci, assembly GCA_004194705.1. Taxonomy (NCBI): domain Eukaryota; kingdom Metazoa; phylum Nematoda; class Chromadorea; order Rhabditida; family Anguinidae; genus Ditylenchus; species Ditylenchus dipsaci. The sequence continues at coordinate 1,055,339 of SADC01000001.1, read as the reverse complement.
GGCTAATTTTAAACGAAAAGGAAGATGTTGAACATAATTTTGTTGACTGGGGCTTACCGCATAAATAAACTCTGGTATGCATACATTTTTATTCATCCAGAGTCACTTTCGAGTGATTTGCGTCTAAGCATCTCAACCCCAAGCAACCAAGCCCCTGCGCCCCGAAGGGGAAAATTCAAAAGTGCCCAAAACTCAATTTTTTATTGACCAGAACTTGAAAATAATGTCTTTTTTGAACTCCTGAGGCAATTTTGAGTCGATATAGGGTGTTTTAAAACACTTTTAAAAAAAGTTGATTTGGGGGGGTATATGCAAGTAGCGTCAAAAAATGATAAGGAAACCCTTGAGAATTAAAGTTTTATAAAATTTCCAGCAGGAAAAGTGCCATTTCCGGCAGAAAAAGCGCCATTTCAAGGTCGAAAGGTATTTCGACCAAAATAACAGAAACCCGGGTGCAAGCCGGTTTGCCGATAGAAACAAAACTGAAAAAACTGTAGCCTAAATCCAGAAATTCCGATTTCGTGAGGGAAAGAAATTAGCAAAAGCATATCCGTAAACGTAACCCTAGTTTGCACCCCGATTGTCATGTGTAAAATTATTCGACCGACGAGCGTTTGAGACCAGTCTGGACAATTTTGAGTTCATGTTTCGGTGCGATTACTCGTCTGTGTGCTCCTGCTTCGCAAGTCTTTGTAGAAAAAGGGGAGCTCTGCTGGATCCCCGCATCAAGTTCCGCCAACTTCCGGGTGTGTCATGAAGACCGAAGCTACAAGATGGAAAAAATACTACGTGCCTGCTGCAAGTCGGAGCTCTGGAAGAAGTGGACTGGAAAATCATGTTAAGAAGTGCAAGGACCTGCTTTTGTGGTCTATAGTTTCTTTGTGATTTAAGTTCTTGCGTGTGACTGTGTGGCAGACAGTTTTCTTTGTGTCTTCTTTTCTTTGTGACACTGTGTGACACAGACAAAGGATTACTCGTCTGAGGGGCGAAACTCTCGCGTCTTTACTATTTAGGGTCGGCTGTAAGTACTTTCCCCCGTCAAATTATTCTTTTACCCCGTCGAATCGTAAAAAATTTTTCTCTTGCGTATTTTTAAAATAATTTTCTCGAATTTTTTTAAAGTTTTCATATCAAAGTGTAGCCCTGGATCTCGGCTTTCTAACAAGCTATCGACTGAATTTCTCAAAATTTTAAAAGTTGGAGAAAAACGTTTTTGTATGCACCAAATTACTGGACCAACTTTTTTCTCCAACTTTTTGAAATCTCAGAAATTCAGTCGATGGCTTGTTAGAAATCCGAGATCCAGGGCTACATTTTTATATGAAAATGTTGGAAAAAAATTAAAAACTTTTGGATATAAAAACATATTTTTACGATTCGACGGGATAAAAGAATAATTTGACGGGGTAAAACAATTTGAGCCTTTAGGGTTCTGTGTGTCTCAAATACGGGATAGCAATTAGTTTTTCAAGGAATTGACCATAAATTATTTAGAAAAGTTCCCTGCACTATATCAGACTGCGCCCCTCCTGACATTTATAAGTTTGTTTTGTTCGTCAACTTTGCATGCTGCTTATGCTATGGAATTATGTGGACAATTATCAAAACTAGATTCTGTGGCAATAAAATGGGAGACAAAGCTACTCAGCGTATTTTTAAATCTCTTATCATAATTTTAATGGTGTCTGTTATGCCATGGGTCATTTATATGCTTTTTACTTCTCGTAAAGGCCAAGTGCTCGCCCCCTCCAAAGAGTATTTTTGTACAATCAACTCTTGCTATACAGTCAAAATTTGGGCTTGACTTTACTTGACCCCCCCCCCACGGCTGACCCACTTTTGATGACAATTTTGAAAAACCGATTGCATATTCGTGTTTCTCGACCCCGATTTAGGCGCGAATTTACCAGTCGTTTCCGGTAAAGTGAAAAATTTTTTTTTGTCAAACCATAGGGGGGTATCATGGATTTTAGTCAAAATTTGAAAAATTTGAATTCGCGCCTTTTGAATTTTGAAGGGATTAAGGGCTGTATAGGGAGGGGAAGGGAATGAAAGGGGCCACTAATCACACAAGGGCCACTAACAAGAAGATGTTGAACATAGTTTTGAATACTGGGGCCTACCGCATAAATAAACTCTAGTATGCATGCTTTTTCATGCATCCAGAATCACTTTCGAGTGATTTGTGTCTAAGGTATGTGGGTGTGCGCATCTCAACTCCAAGCCCCCAAGCCCCTGCGCCCCCTTCGGGGCGCAGGGGCTTGAGAGTTAGAGATGCGCGCACTCACTTACCTTAGACATGATTCCGAGAAGTACTCTTGATCATGAAATGCATATAGAGGCTCTTTTTGCCACGGCTCAGTTAAAAAACATGGTAAGACAGCCAGAATATACCAATATATGTTTTTTCTAACGTTCTGCCATAAAAGTGGCCCCTTTTATTCCCTTCCCCTCCCTATACAGCCCTTAATCCCTTCAAAATTCAAAAGGCGCGAATTCAAATTTTTCAAATTTTGACTAAAATCCATGATACCCCCTGTGGTTTGACAAAAAAAATTTTTTCACTTTACCGGAAACGACTGGTAAATTCGCGCCTAAATCGGGGTCGAGAAACACGAATATGCAATCGGTTTTTCAAAATTGTCATCAAAAGTGGTCAGCCGTGGGGGGGGGGGGTCAAGTAAAGTGTTACCAAAATTTGGTAAAGGGACCTTTCATCGACTTATGCAAATGCATAAAGTCAAAAAACGTTCAAAAACACAGGGGCGACCAAGGCAGTTTTTTTACGTTTTTTCAAAAAATTTAGATTGCGTCCGAACCACCAAAAACCATCCGAAACCACCCTAAACCACCTAAAACACCCAAAATCACCCCAAACCATCCGTGGATATGCAACACTTTCATGAACACTTTCATGTCATCCACGTGGATGACATGAAAATCGAAAATTTTTAAAAATCTCAACCAAACCATCTTATCATATTCAAAATCGTCTAGTTAATTGGGTTTGATAAGACCAGAACTTCGAGTTCACCTACCAATACCTGCAGCATTTGTAGCACGTGTAGAAGGTGGCTGTTTCTTCTTCCTGCCGATTTCGTAAAGCCGGTAAGTGTCTTTGCTCTCGCACCTCCTTCACCACAACATCGAAAAACTTTGATTTGATTGAGCTAGAGCGGAAACTCTTAACATACTACGAAAAATAAAAACTGTAGACAAGTACTAGCAAACGGAATGATTTAGAAACAAACGGAATAGGAAAAATAATTTCAAACAATGTAAATGAGCGATATTCGTTAACAGAATGATCGCTGATTTGAAAATATTGCTTGTGTACAGTTGTTATCAATTCGTAGTATTTTAAGAGTTTCTGCTTTAGCCCAACAAGGTGATTCGGGTGGTTTTGAGTGTTTTAGGTGGTTCAGGGTTGTTTGGATGGTTTTTGGTGTTCGGACGCAATCTAATTTTTTTGAAAAAACGTAAAAAAACTGCCTTGGTCCCCTGTGTTTCTTGAACGTTGTCCGTCTTTATGCATTTGCATAAAGTCGGACAAACGTTTCATCGACTTTATGCAAATGCATAAAGTCGTTGAAACGTCAACGCACCAAAATTTGCCACACAGTCAACTTTAAATGTACAGTTAACTCTTGCTATACAGTTTGCTATCGCTATACAGTGACACCTCTCGCGACTGGCCTTGAGGTGTTACTGTAGCGAGGTGTCACTATAGGGAGGTCCACTTTGATCATTCTCTTTTAGCCAAAACCGAACTAGCCGACACCAATGTGTCACTTTAGCGGGACGTCACTATAGCGAGGCGTCACTGTAGCAGGGGTTGACTGTATATAAACCCCCCTGCACAGTCAATCGCGTTGCAGTGCGCTTTTTTGGCGCCTCCAGTGACCGCACTTTATTGAGAGTTGACTGTAAAAACAATGAGTACAAATAACAATAAACCATGGGAAAATTTTCAAAAAGCAGCCAAAAGATTATTTTACAAATAAATTTTTCTCTTGAAAAATATATGCCCGATTTTTGTCACGCGCAAAATTTTGGAGAATATCCTAGCAAATACCGTATATTCTCTATTAGAAGCCCGGGCCTTCTATTTTCAACCCTAAAAAAGTCGGAAAAAATTTGGGTCGATTTGAGATTTTCGCGTGCTCAACCAAAATTTTAAAAGTGGAATCAGGTAAGCTCGTGTTAACTAAAAAAACGCGAAAAACAGATTTGCGAATTTCTTTCTAGGCTGATATATAGGTCCTCAAAGGAGGCATATATTAGAGAGAACCTTCTATTAGAGAGGGCCTTCTAATAGAGAATATAAGGTACTCGCATATTCTCTCGAATATTCTCAAAAAGATATATTTCAACCACCCTGATTTTAACATTATTACGGTTTTCTAAATAAAAATTATGTGTCAATTATAGTACATGAAATCAACTAATTCATTTGATTTCAGCATTGAGTATAGAGCAGCAATAAACGGCAATTACGAAAACCTACATCGACTCCAGTTTAACCATGACACAAGTGAAAAGAACAATGAAAACCAAATAAAGTTTAAATTTTTTGTTTTCAGAACAGTAGACGATACAACTGTACGAACATTCATTTCCTTACTGAAGAATCTTTGTCAAAGTAACCTTCATCAAGTCCGGCTTTCCAATACATCGTCGACGACCAAAGACCAATCTGATCCTGCAACGCGACTGGCAAGCTGATCTCACGAAAGAGCAGCAGAGTTGAGTCACCAACTAAAATAAAAATATAGGCTACAACAAACAGGAGTGAAACTAACCTTTGCATCCGCCTTCACTTCGATCTTCCCGGAGTCAACAATGAATTTGACGTCAGCTTTCTTGAGCCCGCCCGTGCTGATAAAAACTGGCCTTGCTTCCCTCACCTTCCATTCTGAACTGAGGCTGCTTTTCAAACCGCGAGCTAAAAAAATTATATTGATTTATTTGATTAACAAAAAAGAAGCAAATCTACATAAAGAGGCTTCACTGAAATAGCATTCCCATGAGATTGCTGGAAACTTTGTATTTCCGGGTAACATGGCTTCTTGCCTCTAAAAATGCGAACATAAAAGATCGAATTGCGTAAAAGAGAATGCTCATACTCAGGTACTCCAATGAATATAATATAATTTCCTTGACCCTTCCATCCAACGAAGCGTCATAGAGATCTTCAGGCGGCTTGATGTAGCGAACAAGACTCAAAGAGTCACCTTAAAAATCAATAAAAATATAATCAGAAATTATTTGAACTCACAATCGCCGGCAGTCTTTCTGGCCACGACAGTGATTACCTTCTCCTTCTCATGATAAATGACTTTCGTGTTTTCCCACCCGATTCCTGCCACATCGACCAGCGCAAAGTTAACGCCTTCTTCGCAATTCTCGAAAAGTGGCAGCTTTGCAAAATCCATCAACTAAACGACGGCAGTTAGAAGGTTGGATTATATAAAAATCATCGGGATAAGAAGAAACCATTATAGACTTACAAAGCTTTTGACGGAAAGTTTTTTCTTCTGGCGTAAAATCAGCACAGAAAATGTTTTAAACAAACCAGTTTTTTTTGCATTCGATGTCTCCAAAAAAATCAACGACCGAAGCAAGGGTATCAATAGAAATAAGCATTAGAATTCAGAAGGAGAAGCTCTAGATTTACTCATGGTACTAGTACTTTGAGTATCTAGGTTTTCGTATAATCAAATCAATTATAGCAAGATAAAAGCCGTTCATCAATGTAAAGATTGATTGACATTGAAGTATTATTGAATGACAAAACCTTTGACAGTCTTATATTAGAGTCACCTCTTGTCCCTTTAATTATTACTATAAAAAAGCCTTACAGAATAGGAGTGTAGCGTGCCCTGAGTCATATATTTCGAGTCTTCAGAAGTTTTCAGAGCTAAAATTTGTGTAATAATGATCGACGATACAAGTGCAGATGTTCGTTGTTTCGAGCGTCGACTGTATAGAAAAAAATGAAGCCGCATTTGGTTATTGACCGTATTCTCTCTGATTAGATCCTTGTTGTTAAAAAAATTCCAAACGCCGCCGCCGCCACTGCGGAGCCGCCGCTGCCGGCGGCGCCGCCAGGCGGCGGCGGCAAAAATATGAGGTGCCGGCGGCGGCGGCTGCGCCGGCGGCTGAAAATGAGGTCGGCGCGGTGGCGGTGCGGCGGAGTAATTAGGCTGCGGCGGCGGTGGCGGCACCACCAATTACACAGTACCAAAACAATGCTTGTTTTGAATGGTCATCTTACGAAAATATGATAAAAGGATAATATTTTTTCTTACCGCAAAACACTTGAAAATTACCGCAAATCATTTTTTATTACCGCAATTTGATTTTCCCGCAAAATACTTTTTTCTTACCGCAAAATACTTTTTCTTACGCGAAATAACTCGGATCCCTCAGAATCCCACCCGGAATGGCCAGAAGCCCCTGAAAGTTGTTTTTTGGGGTTTACTAAAGGGGGAGTAAACTTTTCGAGAAAAATCGATTGAGCGGATCAGATTTCGGGTCCGATGGGCTTAATCGCTCAGAATTCCAGGTTTATGGTGGTTTCGAGTGGTTCAGGTAGAGTTGTGGGCGATTAAGCCCATCTGACCCAAATTCTGATCCGCTCAATCGATTTTTCGCAAAAAGTTTACTCCCCTTTTAGTAAACCCCAAAAAACCAACTTTCAGGGCTTCTGGCCATTCTGGGTGGGATGCTGAGAGATCCAAGTTGTTTCCTGACTGATAAATTCAAATTCCCGCAAAAATTGACTAAAAACGACGAGAAAATTTTTGCGGTAAGAAAAAAGTATTTTTGCGGTAAGAAAAAAGTATTTTGCGGTAAGAAAAAAGTATTTTGCGGGAAAATCAAATTGCGGTAATAAAAAAATGATTTGCGGTAATTTTCAAGTGTTTTGCGGTAAGAAGAAAGTACCATCCGTGATAAAATGAGTCATTTTCAAAATGAGTCATCTAAATTATGTCATTTTAAATGACATAATTTAGAATTTTACTGTTCTCTTGAAAAAATTTTATTCTATGACAAACATAAAATTAAACAGAAAAATTTTTTGACAGTGAAGCGTTAGCTGGCGGAGGCGGTGGCGGCGATGGCAGCGCCGGCGGCGGCGGCGAAATAAAAAGTGCCGCCGGGGGCGGCGGTGAAATTAGCAAGATTTTCGCGCCGCCGGCGGCGGTGGTTTTTCATAGGCGTCCAACTATGGTAGGGGTATATTAACCATGGATGTCGAAACCGATAAAATGCTAAAAATTCGATAAAATTTATGGCATTTTGCTCATCTTAGAAATCGATAAAATCGATAAAATGGTCGATAAATTTTTTTATCGATCTCGATAAAAATTTTATCGGTCATTATATCGATTTTTATCGATTCCTTAAGACGATTGTTACAGCCATTCATTACCGTTTCTAGGCCTTTATTTTACCATTTTCTACTTCTATCGCATTGATAGTGATCTCCAACCATTTTTTTCAGGTTTTAGCACCACAGTCCAAGGTACCACAGTCTAAAAACAGGTCAATTGATCTCGGTACGTGAGAAAATTTGCTCGGGCTTAATTTTCTCGGATTAATTTTCACTCAATCTTGCAGATTTAACCTCGAATGTTGCTCTAGTTCTCAGTCATGACCTTCATTTTTCAATATTATTCCTGTTGTAATTTGCGCCAGGCATGGGTACACAAAATGAATGCCCAAACATTTGCAACGATGGTCATTAGAGACGTTGAAACAGTTACCCATCACCACCATAATTTTCTAACGATGGTTTAACTGCTTTAACAATTTGCTCCCCTAGATTAAGCAAACTTTGACTAGGTATCACCTTTAATTGACCACCATCTTTTTTTTTCGTAGCTTCGTAAGTCCTTTAAAATCTTCAAACCTATCCTCCAGGATTGTGATGTTTACCGTTTTGCAAGTGCCTATCACTTGATCCAATAATCTGCTTCGGATCTGGCTGCGAGTTCTTTACTTAAAAAGTTTGCTCCGGATAACGTTCCGGGCTCTCAACTTTTAAAAACTTGATATGGTTCTTGCTCTGAGCTCGCAACTTTTAAAAATTTGCTACGATTCTGACTCCTGCTCGACGCCAGAGCCATAGATTTGCACATCACTGCATGCCACAGGGTGATATGTTTTTTCGATTTCAGAGAAGTAAAAAAATGAATGGCCCGCATCTATGAATAAAAGACACACAATATATGTTTGAAATAGTGTAAATTTTGGATTTTCTTTTACACCTTATTCGTTATATGATATATACATAACTTATAGCCGCCTTTAATTGTGTGAAAAGTAAATCTGAAGATAAAAAAGACTTGCTACAAACAATAATTAGTTAAGCTACATATTGGTTTTATAATTATTTTTTTTGAAAAGTATTTATTTTTCCAAATAATTGTCATATGTGTTGTAGTGGAAAGGCTTTAACACAAAATACCTGTAAATTATTTGATATGGTCTAAAATGTATATTTAAATGAACACTACTAACACTACTTTAGAACTAACTGTAAGTTAATTTTCAGATTTCTTTATTAACGCGAGTACGTTTGGTTCAATGTCTGTAAATTCTGACTCAGAATTTCCCGCTGAACTTGATAAGTTTTAGCTAATAAAATAATGGAATATTGTCTCGAGAGTTATTTGAAATTCTAAACTGACCTTTAAATATTTTTTGTAATGTCTTTTTTGCCTAAAATGTTTCAAGCCAAGAACACCGTTTTGTTCAGCATGAAATTCTGAATCAGAGTTAACATAAATAACAACCAACCGTTCTTGTGTTGAGCAGGTTCCTTTTGAAGTATTGAAAAAAAATACAAAGGCCCTGTCTACGAAAAAATCTCAAAGAACAGATTTTTAAAATAGACTAATTGACTCTGGGCTGAGATATATTCCTTCAAACCAATTATTAGAAGAGGGTGACGTTGAGCGAATTGATCAACACCGAATTGATCCACAAAAATCTGTCCGACACGAAATGCTTTTAAATTTTTGTCTTGAAGACATTTTTTTGTGAAAAACCGAATATCCCATGCACCAACTAAACCAAGTGGTCGTCCACTTGGATCAAAATTTTGTTTTACGTTTTGGGTTCCAAAACCTGTTATCTGGACTGATTCAGGCATGCTGAAGATGTTTTATTTGATAGTGGTAAAAGGTAACACTTTACTTGACCCCCCCCCCCCCCACGGCTGACCCACTTTTGATGACAATTTGAAAAACCGATTGCATATTCGTGTTTCTCGACCCCGATTTAGGCGCGAATTTACCAGTCGTTTCCGGTAAAGTGAAAAATTTTTTTTTTCAAACCACAGGGGGGGTATCATGGATTTTAGTCAAAATTTGAAAAATTTGAATTCGCGCCTTTTGAATTTTGAAGGAGTTAAGGGCTGTATGGGGAGGGAAGGGAATAAAAGGGGCCACTTTTATGGCAGAACGTTAGAAAAAACATATATTGCTATATTCTGGCTGTCTTACCATGTTTTTTAACTGAGCCGTGGCAAAAAGAGCCTCTATATGCACTTTATGATCAAGAGTACTTCTCGGAATCATGTCTAAGGTAAGTGAGTGCGCGCATCTCTAACTCTCAAGCCCCCTGCGCCCCCTTCGGGGCGCAGGGGCTTGGGGGCTTGGAGTTGAGATGCGCACACACACATACCTTAGACACAAATCACTCGAAAAAGACTCTGGATGCATGAAAAAGCATGCATACCAGAGTTTATTTATGCGGTAGGCCCCAGTATTCAAAACTATGTTCAACATCTTCCTTTTTGTTCAAAAGTGGCCTCTTTTATTCCCTTTCCCTCCCTATACAGCCCTTAATCCCTTCAAAATTCAAAAGGCGCGAATTCAAATTTTTCAAATTTTGACTAAAATCCATGATACCCCCCCTGTGGTTTGAAAAAAATTTTTTTTCACTTTACCGGAAACGACTGGTAAATTCGCGCCTAAATCGGGGTCGAGAAACACGAATATGCAATCGGTTTTTCAAAATTGTCATCAAAAGTGGGTCAGCCGTGGGGGGGGGGGGGGGGGGTCAAGTAAAGTCAAGCCTGGTAAAATGCCGTTTTCTCGAATATTTTTCGAGTTTTGGCAGTAATTGATTTCAACAAAATCAATTATTGCCCAATACTCAAAAATACCTGAAAAAACAGCATTTTACCATTATCGACCCTCCAAATTAATTTTTTACCCTTCCGAATTAGAATTTTGAGCAAAATATTCGTTTACCCCACCAATTTATTCATTTACCCCACCAAATTTAAATTTTAGGCAAAATATTTATTTATCACACCAAATCATACGTTAACCCTCCAATTTATTCATTTACCTCACCAAATCATTCCTTTATCCCGTCAAATCAATTATTTTGCCGTCAAAGTTTAACCATACCTAGGGTGTTCATATTCTGCCCAATTTGGTTTTTATCTTAAAATATTAGCTTCAGATGAAAAGAGGACCTGCTGCTTTTTCGGAAAGAGGAGAAGATTTGCCAAAATAAAGAGGAATCGATTCTCGGTTGGCCGAGAATTCAATCTGGCGCTACGATTCTCCTCAAGAAATCCTGCAGTTCCTCTTTTCATTCTAGGTATGGTTAAACTTCGACGGCAAAATGATTGATTTGACGGGATAAAGAATCGATTTGGTGAGGTAGATGAATAATTTGGAGAGGTAAACGAATAATTTGGTGGATAAATGAATATTTTGCCTAAAATTTAAATTTGGTGGGGTAAATGAATAATTTGAAGTGGTAAAACAATTTTAGCCATTAAAATAATATATTTATATCGGTTTTTTTTAATTTAGTCGCTACTTATTTCGCCGCTTACGAAAATATATTATAAATGAAAGTTGCCTTAAATTTCTCACACAAATATTATTTAGCTTGAACAAATTCTTGTTGATGGTCCATTACCAATATCAATGAGTGTTATAGTGTTTGTGAGAGTGTCTACTGCCTTATTAGGAGCTGTGTTCAATGCCACTCTGATTTATGTCACCTACAAGCAAAAGTTGGTTTTGTTGCGAAAAAAATTATATACCGTATTTTTCTAATAGAGCACTCGGGATTTATTTTCGGCCTATAATATGGACTATAATATGAGTGAATCGCCCAAATGGTGTTTTTGCAACTCCTATCAACGTTTTTGGCTTAAAATGGGTATAAAACACGAAAAAACTATCGAGAAGGTCATTTTTTGTCATTTTTTGACATTATTTTGGTTTTTACCATGGTAATCCACAGAAACAAAACTTACATCACGACATCCGACGGAAGGGAAACTAGATTAGAAGAGGCGGATGACACAGTCTTGGCTATCTTCTGGACTGCACTGATCTTGCGCAAGTTCAGAAAACCAGGATCACTCTTCATGGATTCACCCAGCTAAAAAAGTTAGTTCGGGAGCCATTTGAATTAATGAGTCTCTAGATTAACATCCCCCAAGGACGATCCCTCGGGTTGCAGTTAATCTAAGCGTAGACTACCGTATTTCCTGTATTAAACGCCCCGGGCGTTTAATTAATTTTTCAATCGACCTCTAGGAGGAGGGGGGGCGTTAATTAGAGGAGAGCGTTAATTACAGGAAATACGGTATACTATAAAGAGCTTATGACTTACCATATGAGCAGCTTCAGCCTTCTCTTCAGCGTCATTTCTTTACGATGGCGCGAAGCGCGACCCACCAAAAAATGCAGAAAGACGACCGACTGAGCGATTGGCGAGACGTTGATCAGCTGGTGCAGTTGAGCGCATCAATTTTCAACGGAAGATTGGCATCTCTGCGATTCAACTGAAGGTGCTCAATCAAACGAAACAGTATTCAGTAGAAAAATTACTTACACATTCTTTGTTCAACTCAGTTACGGTTAATTCTTCACCAAGGACAAACGAGAAGCACGAATTTCCTCTCATTCCGGCTCTTGATTTGCTTGTTCCTTATTCTTCCATCTTTTCTAGATTGCGGCTGAACGAATTTTGGAGAGAGACAGTACATTTGGCTTGGAGGACATTCTTCTGGTGGAGACCATCTTCAGCCCTAAAATCACAATAAATTTATTTTTGTATGAGGATCGCCAATTTTGTATTTTGAGAGCTTCTCTATACACCAAAAGATAGCCTATATACATTCAGCTACAATAACAGCCAGTCCAAATTTTTTAAAGATAAAATTTCAAAATCTAGAGACCATTTGAAGCAAACAAGTAGCATTTTCCCGAGTAAAAATAGGGGTTTTTTCGTTTTTTATCTAACTTTTGTATAAAACACCCTAAATTTGTATTTTTTGCATACTTCCTTGGTACCAAAATGTAGCAAATTTACTTTTCTATCGAGCTCTCGGTTTATTTTTTGAATGATATGAGAGAATATGGTGGCAAACCCTCTTATTCTTATCAACCCGATATTTGTTTGAATATTTTTTACATAAAATTTATTGTGGTCACAAATTTTTTATGTTTTATAGACGAGTGATAGCTTCTTCGATAGCTACATCCAAGGCAAATCTAATCCGACAACATTGAACAGTAAAACATTTAATATTTATTGACCACCGGTAGAAAACATGAACCAATAGGAAATCAAGCTAATTTTAAAATTTTTGATTTGGCGCAAAAATTTGAAAGTGATTATGTTTTTGAATTTTAAGTTCCTGTGACCTTAATACCACAAAGAGGTTTTTTTTATCATGTTTTCCCACTAGTGCTTGGAAAAAAAAGAATTTTTGATCAATATTCTTTCTCGGATTCATGTCTAAGGTAAGTGAGCGCGCGCATCTATAATCAACCAAGCCCCCTGAGCCCAAAGATAGTTTTTTGGTGTTTTCTACCCATTTAGAGTACCAGAACGTTAAAAGGAGTTGATTGAAAACAGCATTTTTGGCGAATCACTTAAACTACAGTTTAGCCCTATTTTTAACTACTGAAAAATCTTAACATTATAAATCAAAAAAGCCCTCACTTTGAAATCCTAGTAGAAAATGAGGGGAGGCCTCTATTGATAGAAATATAAAAATTTATGTTTAAGGAATCTTCATGGTATCTGCAACATCTTAATCGGCTTTAATGCTTTTTCTAACCTGCTTTACCAAACTGGCTCTGTTGTTTGGCCGACCTTGCTAGTGTCAGGCGTTAGACTTATTAAACGATCTTTGTGTTTCTATTTCCAAATTTTTCCTTCTATAGGAAGTGCGTCAAATACTGCGACCTTATTGCTCATAGCTTTAGATCGGCTGTTATGTATTGCTGTTCCTATGAGGTTGACTCAACTTACGCCTACAAAATTGATCAATGAAAGAACTATTTAGATATAACACAATGAACAAGAAGTTTTATTTCAGCATTATTGCAGTGTTTGCCGCAGCTTTCTCTTTTACAATGGTTTTATATCATATCAGTTTTTACTAACAAGTCCAGATAAGTATGTTAATTACAGTCGATCTTTAATAAAACAGCTTTGAAAGCAGTTAATCCGATGGTCCTTTTCCGCAATCTTATGTTATGCTTGACTAAGTACTGAGCTTTAATCTTTCGAGCATGTTTTGTGAATAAATTCTTAGGACTAAAGATGGCATCCGGGATTCGGGATTTAATGAAAATGATTTTATAAGCCTGGAGCACTTGCCCCCAATTTCGGGGTCACGTTCACCCGGTTTTGGGGGCACTCATGCCCTAGTTCATTTGGTACGGGCAGGGGTAAGTGTCCCATTTTTAATTCAGGGTAAGTGTCCTCGAGGGCAGGGGCACATGACCCCATTCATTCGGTACCAGCCATTTGGTCATTGTGAAACGACTTCATGGGTTACAAATTCTAAAAGCCTCACCATTTTTTAGTTATCCAAATTCAGAAAAGTTACCTGTGTTGTATCCGACGTCATTTCTCCTGCACCTAATAATTATGTGGCGCTCGTCATTGTTGCATGCTGTCTCTGTTACTGTGTTATATGGACTATTTTAAAAACTAGTTTATTTGGCAGTGAAATAAAGGACAAAGCAACTCAGCGCATCTTCAAATCTCTTGTCGTGATTTTAATAGCGTCTGTTTTGCCATTGGGCATTTACCAGCTTTTCAAATATATCTTAACCTACATCAAATTCACTTCACTTGAATTGTGGTACGCTACTTCCCTCACTAGCTATACCATCGTATTTGCTTCTATTACCGATATTCTGATTCTCTACATTTTCAGGTACTTAAAAAAATTCTGTGGAATTCTCTAAATTCGTACAAATGTGTTAATCAGAACAGCTTTAATTAATTGATTTTTGTTGTTTATAGCACTGAGTATAGAGCAGCCATACAACGCCAGTTTTTCAAAAACGTTACTGCTTTTAATTCTGGTTCAAATATGACGCCAGTGACAACTTAGTCGTAATCAGTAAAAAAGTCTTTGTGAGTCTTTAAATTTTAGTTATGGTTTAATTTATTAATTGTAAGTTTTTTTGACGCTAGTAGCGAATAAACCCCCCCCCCCCCAACGATTTTCACCTTTTTACTTTAGTAAAAAGTACCCAAATTTATGTCCCAGACCCCGAAAAATGGGCGCAAACTCTTTAATAGTCACAACTTCCGTACGCTGGCCTACCCCAAGCCTAAGGGCTAAGCCTAAACTTGTTGTTTGCAAGGGTAGTTACAGCAATTTTATAAGGTCGGATTCTTGTGGGAGGGGGGAGGGGGGGAGTGGTATTCGCTACTAGCGCCGTTTTTTGAATAAAAAATTCAAATTCAATTTGCTTATATCTACAGTCAAGCCTCTCAAAACTCACATTCCTTTCACACCCTTATTTAGACAAATAAACATCTGCTTGAAAGTCTCAAGTTTCTAATAGTATACAGTCAAACCTCGATAAATCGACACCCCAAAAGTTTGTTTCCGCCTGTGGTCCTACGTCATTCCTGAACGTTTTTGCTAGTTCTGTTTCGATTGTCCGGTCGCAAATATCGCAAGGATTTCAATTTTCGTTCGTTTTTCAGAATTACAAAACATTTTCCTAAAAAAGCAAAACCTCAATAAACCGACACCTTTTTTTGAAGATAGGTTGTCGTTTTATGAAAGTTTCGCTTTTTTAAAGGAAATTTGTTTATAATTCTGAAAAACGTTCAGCACAATCGTAATCCTCACGATATGTGCGACCAGACTGGAGTTGTGGAATTCTCCGGAGAAATAGAAACCAGAGAATCCTCCAGAGAATTCTCCGGAGAATTCTCTAGAATTCTCCGAAAAATCGGAGAAATAGAACTTGAAAATTCTCTTGGTCCCCCTTTGGTGTGAAAAAATGACCAAAATATTTCATATCCCCGCACTTCTAAAATTCGGTTTTTCCATATGGTTTACTTTTGAATGACGATTCCTAGAGAAATTACGGAAGATTTGACAGAAAACAAAAAAATCATTGAAATAGACTAAATTTGTCTGTTCATCTGATGAATTGTTACTTACAAGACGATTCTCTATTTCTCCGTTTTCATACGGTCGGAGAAATAAGCGAAGAATTCCAGAGAATTCTCCAGAGAATTCTCCGGAGAATTCTTCATTCCACAACCCTAGACCAGACTGTCAAAACAGAACTATCAAAAACGTTTAGGAATCGGGGTGAAAAAGTGTCAGACCCTAGGCGAGAACGAACTTTTTGGGTCTCGGTTTATAGAGGTTTGACTGTATTCGGTTTTGTAACATGTTTTAGTTCTTGCCATTACACATAAGTTAAAAAAAGTCATTTTATTTCCTGAACAAATTTATAAGTCTGAACAGTCTAAATACCATTTGTTTCAATGCAAAATCGAAGGTAATAGTAAATAAAAGCGTTCTTCATTATTTTAAAGTGATTATTTAGACGCGGGCCCAAAATCAACTTGCAATCCCGCTCTAATCGCCTGGACTCCTCACTCATTAAACGATTATTGGCGCCGTCTTTGCCTTTGCATTGAAAGGAATCGTGTTTAGACTGTTTAGACTTGAAATTATTTAGGAAATAAAATTTCTTTTTTTGACTCATGTTTAATGACTAAAACTAATCAATAATACAAAACCAACATACTGTTTGAAAAATGGAAACTTAGTGCTTTCTAACGAATGCTCATTTGTCTAGGGTTCTGCCTTGTTCCTCCTGTCGCTTCTTGTGACTTGGCAGGCCTAGGGTTCGAAAAGGTTTCACCGGCATATGTCAGGACAAACTCAACACTGTGTCTTGCAATAAAAAAAGGATCAAAATGAAGTTTGAGCCCGTTTTAACGTCTTGCTTGTACGTCTTCCGCTTGGTGCAAAAATTTTATGGGAAGTGCAATGAATGTTGCCACCTTATTGTTAATAGCTTTAAATAAGCTTTTATGTACTGCTAATTCTACAAGCTTGACTAACTTGTGCACACAATTATTTCGTGCTTCAAAAGACGTTAAGTGCGCATGAAAATTTTAATTAATAATTCCGCAAAATACAATACAAAATTCAAATCTGATCACAAAATATCAAATGTTTAAAAAACACTATAAAAGTGTATGAAAAAAGCGAAATTCAAATTTATTTGTCTCCATACGAAAACATGAAAGCTTTTAATTCAGAAATATAGGCATTAATATATGCAATTTTAGATTAAGGCTATGCTGTATATACCGATACTTATTTGCCTGCGATCTCATTTACTTTCAATATTTTGTCTCGGCAAATAATTATGTGGCTATTTACTATATATCCTCGATTTACTGGCCCCTTATACTAATAGGCTTAAAGGTCTATATCTCAAATTAAAGTCAGCATTATGCAAATCTGTCTTTTGAGTTTTCCTAACCACCACGAGCTCTACTGATTCCGATTTCAGATTTTAGTAAAGAAAATCTCGAGATTGAAGCAAGATTTTCTTTTTCATGAAGAAGACACAAATGGCCCATGCCTATCGATAGATTTTACATGGCATATATTTGGAATAGCGTAAATTTTTAGTTTTTTCGTATTTGTTTTTTCAAGCTGCTTCAGATGGAAAGCGAATATTCAGAATTTCTTGGTAAAATAATTAGTAAAACCACATCTTGCTTTTATAAAATTATTCGTTTATAAAAATATCTATCTTATTCAATAATTGTCATACGTGTTGTAGTCCACAAGCTTTATTACGAGAAAATCTGTGAATTCTTTTGTATGTGCTGAAATGAACGCCACTGACAGTACTTTAGAGCCAACTGTAAGTTGAATTTTTTTAAAAGAAAAATTACTTTCGAAAGAGAATCTCTGTAATTCTGTAGTTTGGTCCAACCCCTCAGAAAATAAAAAATTGATTGTTTGGGCTCAAAAGAAGGCGCAGGTGAGATAAAAAAGCACCTAATTATGAACTTTTTGTTGGTAATTCGCAGAGCTTAGGCCTCCCAAAGCTTGAAATTCAGAAAAACGAGTAGATTTCTTAATACAGATCAAAATTAGTGAAAATTGGATGATTTACAGTCGTTTAAAAAAATTAATTGACACAAAATGAGCTGCTTTTTCTAACAACCACAAGAACGCTACAATCTGTATTAAATGTGCTTTTTCAAAAAGTCAGCACTTTCTGAACACAAATTTTTGGCGAAAAAAACCGCCATAAAAATCGGAAATCGGCCTGCTCCTTCTCAAAATTTTGTGCAAAGAGAACTCAATTCATGCCTTTTTGCACGGAAATTCCAGAAAAGTTGTGGGGTGAAAGACGAATAAGGCTTTAAAGTTTGCTACTCGTCCTAACTGCTTTCAGTTTTTGAAAGTCAACCCGAAACTTCAGCGTATCAGCTTTGCTTTTAAAACTTTTCTTGAAAGTGCAATTTGTTTCAATTTCAAATTCCTCTCAGGACAATAATTATTCGAGTTCCCAATTATTGATTTGTTTGAAAGTTTATTGGGTACTTGTCTAGTTGGGTCAGAGATGTAGCTACGGAAAACGGATCGATGAGTCCCATATTCATACTTGTGTCGACGTTTGAACTTCTGCCACGTAGATTCTACAGTCTGTTCGGATCTACGAAATTGTACGAATGATTGACGGTCAAATAACATTTTGAAAAATAGTATATAGATTTCTTAGAAATCTGGTCTGTTTTCGATAACTGGGCGGGGGGTCCCAACTAGGCAAGTACCGTTTATTGTCCTGAGAACCAGAATTTATATATTTTTTCTCGTGCACTCAAACTTGGGAGCGTGTAGCGTTGTGAAATTTTCCGAAGAAAGGAAACCACAGAATTCTCTGGAGAATTCTCCGAAGAAATTTACAGAATTTTCTGAAAAATTGGAGAAATAGGAACTCAATCGCAGTTTTTAGCAAAAAAAAAGCTTAAAAAGCTAAAGTTAAACAGCTAAATCTCAACATAGAGGCTTAAGTGACCACTAAATTAGAGAGCCACTGTATTGAAAGTAAAAAACGTAAGAAGGCCACTAAATCAAGATTTAGCTCTATGGTTAGCTGTTGGTACTTTTTCGCCGAAAATTGGTGTTCGAAAAGTGACGAGTTTTTTGAAAGAACACTTTTTGCCAAAATGAACCACAGATTGTAGAATTCTTATTAGAAAGATCAACTCATTTTGCGTCGAATTAGTTTTTAAACGTCTGTAAGTCATTAATTTTGACTGAGAAATTTTTTTTAAGAAATATACTGGTCTTTCTGAGTGCTTAACTTTGGGAGGGCACAGCTCGGTGAATTTCTTAAAAGTAGACTGCATTACGTGCTATCATAACCTACTCAGCATATAGCAAGCTTTTGTTTGAGCCGAAACACTTAATTTCCCATTTTCTGAGGGGTCGAGGTGGAAAAGTTTCCTCGAAAATGAAAAAAGTTTCATTTTCGAGGAAAGGTCCCCTACACCGAATATACTTTCCCCAATAATTTTTTTAGGGTATCTGAAACCACCATTTTCGTAATGGCTCATTTATAAACGTTGTCGTTGTCCTCGTCGCTGTCGTTGTCGTTTGAATATTTTTTTATAAAACCCTTTTTTTCGCCAACGACAATGACGACGCCAAGGACAACGACATTTTTCATTGAAAATTGGACAAATTTCGCATTTTCAGTCGAGATTTCGAGGGAAAACGTGTGGAGAATATAGTTAATCCTTATAATTCTCACTTAAAATGCAAAATTTGTCTATTTGGAAGAAAAATTTCTGCACTGTACCTTTTTATAAACGAAAATTGCCTTAAATTTCTCACACAAATTTTATTTAGCTTGAACAAATTCTTGTTGATGGTCCATTACCAATATCAATGAGGTTTATAGTGTTTGTAAGAGTGTCTACAGCTTTAATAGGAGCTGTGTTCAATGCCACTTTAATTTTTGTCACCTATAAGCAAAAGTTGGGTTTTTTTTTGAAGACAGTTCTTAATCTTTTTTCAAAAGAGGCTTAACCGTGCGTTTCAAAAAGTTAAGGCGCAGACCACCAAACCTTTTCTAAACGTTAAATTTTTCACTCGTTTTGCTTTTAACCTGATATTGATGACCTGTTACTACTTTTAAAAGTTAGGCAGAAAAGTTAAAAAATCTAGAAGGAAGCGCATGAAAAACATTAGCAAGAAAGAAATAAACTGTTGGTACTATTCCCCTGTCTTTTCTCCATGTAACGCACGGGCATGCTCCTTTAAGGAATCTTCATGGAATCTGCAACATCTTAATTGGCTTTAATGCTTTTCTAACCTGCTTTACCAAACTGGCTCTGTTGTCTGGCCAGTACTACTAGTGTCAGGCATTAGGCTTATTAAAAGATCTGTGTGCTTCTATTTCCAAATTTTTCTTCTATAGGAAGTGCGTCAAATACTGCGACCTTATTGCTCATAGCTTTAGATCGGCTGTTATGTATTGCTGTTCCTATGAGGTTGACTCAACTTACGCCTACAAAATTGATCAATGAAAGAACTATTTAGATATAACACAATGAACAAGAAGTTTTATTTCAGCATTATTGCAGTGTTTGCTGCAGCTTTTAGTTTCTTTACTGGTTTTCAGTCATACCTGTTTTTACTGACAAGCCCAGAAAAGTAAGTTGATTGCGATCAAATCTGGATATAACAACATTCAGTCAATTTTCGCCAAAACGTGATCCCCTCAAGTTCGTTCCCACCTAGGGTCCGACACTTTTTTACCCCAATTTTTGAAAATTTGATCCGCCAGTCTAGTCCGAAACATTGAAAGGATTCCAATTTTACCAGTCATCAAGACAGTTATTGTAATGAGAATAGTTATTTTTTACCAGTTGTTTCGGTAAATGTAAATTGTTTTGCCGATAGGATCCGCGGAACTTTTACAATTCGGAGCACTTGAACCTGAGCAATCGGGGTTGCCCAAAAAGCAGTTTTAACCACTTTTTGTGGGTTTTAGCTGCTGAACGTGTAGAAAACATGTTTTCAGGGCCCGGTCGACCATTTGAGAAAAAAATTCACCAAAAATCGACTTTTCGCCCTGAGGGATCAAGGTAAATGGGTACGGGAAGGTATATAGATTCTTATAAAAGATGGAATTTGAGCATATTTTTTTTAACCGGGGCCTATTGCGTAAAGAAACTTACGCATCCAGAGCCGCTTTCGAGTGATTTGTGTCTAAGGTATGTGAGTGTGCGCATTTCCAACCCATCAAGCTCCCTGCGCCCCCGAAGGGACGCAGGTTGCGATTTGACAGCCC
Source organism: Ditylenchus dipsaci (assembly GCA_004194705.1). Classification (NCBI taxonomy): domain Eukaryota; kingdom Metazoa; phylum Nematoda; class Chromadorea; order Rhabditida; family Anguinidae; genus Ditylenchus; species Ditylenchus dipsaci. The sequence continues at coordinate 1,034,682 of SADC01000001.1, read as the reverse complement.
TGATCATAAATCTTGAGAAGTTCTGAATTTGTTATATGTGTGTGTTCAAGCCTATTTTTTGCTTGAATAGCTACAAGATGGCTGTGAAATTCACCAGAAAATATTAAAAATTTTGGACCTTTGACCAACTAATTTGCATTCATGTTTTTTCTCAAAAAATGAGATTTTACCCGTGACGCTAACGAGGTACAAAAAATAAATTGCATTTTTTGAAATCTAATCAAAAAGCTGCATCTAATAGCATCAAACGGGTGCGTAATATCGAATGCAGCTCAGACTATCTGGAGCTCTGAAGTTGAAGAGTCAAATAAATTTCAATCAGAAACACTAAGACACATTTTTTAAAATATTACGATTACAACCTGAAATTCTGACACCAGGTCAGTATGGTGAGTTTGGTTGTAAAACTGCTCTCGAAATTTAAAATGATGCTTTTAAAAGATGATTTTTTTAAGGCCTCATCGTGTTTAGGCAAGGTCGCCCAAAAAAATTTAAAAAATACGTTTCTATTCTCCTCCCCCCCTAAACCGCATACCGTTCTTCCTTGAATTAGGCAGAATGCTCTACCAAGGCCCTCTCATTTTTTGACTAAGATTGTAGACTTAAGGACTTTTTTAGGAGTTAGAATAATAAGGCGGCATGCCACCTTATTATAGGAAATACGAAAGTACTTGAGTTTCTAACGAAATTTGTTAATTTTTTCTTATTCACTTGCTTTAAAACTAAATTTTATAAATGGCCATGGCAAGGCGTTCTGGATTGTCTCCCGGCAATTCAAAAATTTTCGCCTAATCATTAAACTTTTGGACGGATATTTCAGCTTGGTTCTCAACAAAACAAGGCCTTGAATTCAACTTTAGGTATGGTTTTGTTAGAAACCATGTTAAAAATCCGTACAGAAGTTCCATAAAAAGGAATTTTTTTTTGAATTGGTGTGGAAAAACCGTTGTCGAAGACGGCAATGGCCTTTCAACCAAAATTTAGAAAAGTTACCTGTGTTGTATCAGACATTATTTCTCCTGAACCAAATAAGCTTATATTATTTATCAATTTCGCATGCTGTCTCTGCTACGGTCTTATATGGACTACTTTGAAAACCAGTCTATGGGGCAGCAAAATGGGAGACAAAGGAACACAGCGGATTTTTAAATCTCTTCTTATGATTTTAGTAGGTACTGTTTTGCCATGGGTACTTTACCAGTGTTTCAAAGCTCTTTTAACCTACATCAAATTCACTCCACTTGAATTGTGGTACGCTACTTCCATCACTAGCTATACCATTGTGTTTGCTGCTACTGCTGATATTTGGATTCTCTATATTTCAGGTATCTTTAATTTTTTATTTATTTGAAAAAAAATTAGCGGAATTCTCAAAATTTGCACAAATGCGTTAATCAAAGAAGCTTTAATGAATTGATTTTGTTGTTTATAGCACTGAATATAGAGCAGCCATACAACGCCAGTTCTTCAAAAACGTCACTACTTTAAATTCTAGTTCAAACATGACGCCAATGACATCTTAAAAGTTTTTGTGAGTACAGTTGGATTTGTAAATTTCAAGTTTTCCTTGAATAAAAAATTAAAATTTACTTGCCCTACAGTCAAACCTCGTCAAACTAATATTACTTAAAAACAATATCGTTAGTGCGGCTTACTTGGGTGTGCGTTTAGGTCTGGTTGCTGTGTGCAGTGCGTCCAAAAATATTTTTTGAGCTTGAGGATGAAAATGTTTTTTGAGCTTAAGAAGTTATTAACGTATTTATTCTAATAGAAGAGCAACCCCCTGATTCAAAATATTTTTTTTGGCATTGTGTTTTTGACCTGCTTTTTGAAGACTGCTTAAGGGCAAATCACCAGCTATTTTGTAGCCAGTGAGAGGAGCTACGAAATAGGTGGTAATTTGCCTAGGAGAAATTTCTTAAAATGGCTCAAAAACACAATGCCAAAAATATGATTTTTTATCAGGGGGTGTGTGCTCTTCTATTAGAATAAATACGGTAATACGCTTTTTTGTCCTGTCGACTATATTTAGTCAACATGGCCTCCGATCCATTCTGACATAAGATGAATTTAGGTGACATAATTGGTAATCCAAAATAGTAGCTAGATGAGAATCGGTTTTTTCTTTAAAAAATCAACAGGGCGTACCAAGGCATATTTTTGAAAAAAAAAAAAAGGGGGACCAAGGCAAAATAGGAACCCATCCTCCACTAGTAACTCTTCTAGCTTTTTTAGTGAAAATTTCGTATCGCATAATTATCTTAAATACATGGCCTTGTAGCCTTTCTCTTTCTCTTTAGAAAATGGTGTAAAAAATTGTTACAGAACCGACTGAGTTGCATGTTCCAGAACTGACTGGAGTTTCTTATCAAGAATTTTGACACTACCGTAAATCCTCTAATATAAGACCCCCCCCCCCCGTGATTCAAAATCATGTTCTTGGAATTGTATTTTCGACCCACTTTTTGAAGAATTCTCTTATACAAGTAACCACTCAGCTTGTAGCTAGTGAGATGAGCTACAAAACAGGTGGTAATTTGCCCGAGAGCAATCTTCAATGGTAGGTCAAAAACACAATGCCACAAACACGTTTTTTGAATTTAGGGGGTCTTATATTAGAGGATTTACGGTATTTGATTTTGTTTGCCCACATCCCAAGAAAATTTTGAGCAAGTAATATTTTTTTAGCAATTGTAGCTTGATTTTTGACTAACAAACAAACCCGAATAATTCTTATGGTTGTGGCAAGTGCTCGGAAAGGTGCCAATTGATTTTGTGTGGTCATTATGCAACACTCCCATAACCACCCTTTAATTAGCCAATGCCCTCATTTAGTGCTCGAAAAAAGGCATGGAAGAAAAAGAAAAGAGCCCGCTTATCTTCAACAGGCTTCAATGAAGCATTGTCCTCATGTTTCTTTTTGGCTATTGTTGTTATTATGTGCTTAGCAATTTGCTGTTTTTTCTACTATCAAAGAAGTGCCGCCCAGTCTGTAGGATTACTTTATCCAAAAACCATGCAATTTTTTTCTATTTTACATAAAGCTAAAAGCCCTGAATAAATATTTATTTAAACTAAACATGTGATTCCACAAATTAGTAGTAGTAGCTATGGCCCAGCTGCATTGAGCAAAGGTCGGCTTTGATTGACAAAAAGGAAGGCCGAGATGACACTCGTCATCCTTGTTTCAACCGCATCAAACCTCATTGTTAGCTATTAATTTTGGGCAAGTAGAGTTGGTGATTTCAACAATGCTAATAATATTGCCAAATGCCATGTCAATCACCTGAAAGCTAGCAAATGGTCCCATCCAACCACTTGTTGAACTTAAATATTTGCTGTTGTTAAAAAAATGTTTTCTAGAAAACAAACTTCTTTTCAAAACAATGAGCATCAGCTGTTTGTCTAAAGTCGTTTACCTGCCTACAATATTTTAGTGTAATGCACATAAGCAGGAGCACAAGATAATGGTGGTAACCAACAATTAGTGAAAAAGAAATGCTCAGGTCACTTTGCTTGTACACTAGACTTGCTTGTTTATTAGACGTCTTAAAGTCCACTTAATTGTGGTAGTGGCTGGGTGCTGACACTAATCTCTCTAATGAACTTAATGGAAAGTGCAAACAGACCATTGGATTTACTGAGCTTAATCACCACCCCTTCCAAAATCAGTGTTTATAGATATAATATGACTTGCATAGTTTCTTATTACATGATGGCAGGGTTCTTGACTAAAAAAATTTAAGTAAAGCGTACTTTATTTAATTTGGTCATTTTTCGTCAAAAAGTGTTATTTCATCCAGTGCTTGTTAAGTTGTGACTTCTGGCCTAAAGATTTTGGTTTTGACCTGAAATTTTAATCCTAATATGACCAGATGGCCAGCTTTGACCAGATTTTGACCTGAAATTTTTAAACTTCTAAAGATTTATAATTAGGGTTGTCGAGTCGAGGCCTCGATTTCGTGTTTAGAAAAAAATATTTCGAGGTTCGCGTCCTTCTTTTAAGGTTCAAGGCCTCGATGAAAAATTTCGATCGAGTTGCGAGGTCTCGATTTCGAGTTTTGGACTTAAAAACTCGAAAATATCGAGGCTTCGACAACCCTAGTTATGATCCTAAATAAACTACAGATGAGAATCTTACACTAAAGCCAAATTGGGGGTTTTTTGTTTAGAGCAATTTCTTTTGTTTGGAAAAATGTTTATAAAATTGAAGTTGGCCATAATAATAATATTAAATATTAGCTTACTGTGCTTCTGCCATGTCTTAAGCAATTTTGGAAATAAAGAAGACAAAGAAGTGTGTTTATTTATTTTTTCTTTACATAAGGCACAAGTTCAAGTGCCTTTATTCGATTAAATGCCAAACATTTCTGGAAGTTGTCTATTGGTTTGAACAAAAAATATTTTTTATTAACCAGTAGTCAGATTTTTTTATTTCCTTGTAAAATAAAATATGGCTTTTAGCTACTTGCTTTAAGAGTCGGAAAATGAACGACAAAGGACCCTAACTGAAAGCGAACCCCACTTTTTGGGGGATTAAGCAAGTGTTAATCTCTTTCTCATCCAATTCCAAAGCATAAAAAGAGAGCGAGAAAAAAAGAGTTGCCCTAAAGGCCTTCTTCTTCTTCTCGATTATTAATCTCTGAATTACGATACTTTGCCTCTGCCTAGAGAACTGCTTTCAAAGGCATCAAAAATGTCTCTTTTGATGGTTAGTGAAATCGGAAGTTCTTTTTAGATGAGCTCTTTTGTAATAATATATGGGAAAGCAGAAGCTAGTAGTATAGTCGGTAAATCAAATAGTTACGTTTTTATTTGTTACACACGACAAAAATGTTTATAAACAACAAATAATGTCAGATATTATAAAAGCAAGTGGGAGGACAACAAACAATGTATATAAATTAATTGCTTTGGTCAAGAGCATGGCCAAAGTGTATCGTATGTCAACCTTTACAAATTGCTTACTTCGGCATTTTTGGCGCCTCAAACGATAAAAAAGTGATTTTGACGAATCAAAGTTAATATCTGGTGCTTTTCAAATTCTTTTTGAAAATATTTTGTCACTATCAGACTGGCCATTGTGCCCTATTTATAAGACAATTGCTTGATTTTTTGAGAATTGATTTTTGATTTTTGAGAATCCACCAATGAAAAATTTCAAGAGTAGGGCGAAATTACTAGAATATGTTAAAAATTTGTCATTTTTGTGAAAAAAGATTCCTAAATGTATATACTGTTTTTGAAAATAAATTTTTTAAAAGAAGTTACGGCCGACACTCGATTTAACGACTCAGGAAGTTCGTTCCCGCCTAGGGTCCGGCACTTTTTCAACCTTATTTTTAACGTTTTTTCATTTCTTGTTTGCCAGTCTGGTGTAGAACATCGTGAGAATTCCTATTTGTGAAAATAAAATAACTTTGCCAATAATACCGGCATTTTTCGATTTAACGACATCATATCTACAAAAGGGTGTCGCTAAATCGAAAGTTCCGAGTCTAAGTGGCAAAAAAATATTTTATTCTTTCAAATCTGAATCCCTACGATGTTCTACACGAAACTGACGAATAAAAACTGCGATTTTTAAAAATAGGGTTGAAAAAGGTGTCAGACCCTAGGTGGGAACGAACTTTTGAGGAGTTCGTTATATCGAGCGTCGACTGTAATTTGTTTCAAGTCCAGCAGTTACCATAATACCCGATTTACTTGTTTGAAAAAAAAACCTTTCTATTAATTTTTTTTTGCAGTTTGTAAGTTCTCGATACAATGCATTTCAGTTATGGGCTTCAGTTAGAGTTCGTTCTCAACAAAACTGGCTCTATATGTGTTCGTGGAACTCCCAAAAAAATTTGCCTTGGTCCCCCTGTTGTTTTTTTTCGTAATTTTTTGAAATTTGTGCCTTGGTCACCCCTGTTGATTTGTTTTGATATTTTTTTTCAAAAGTCTTAAAAAGTATCAAACAGCCAAAAACCTTTTTTTAAAGTATGTGAGCCTTGTCCATTTACTACGGTGGACAGAAAGGTGAACTTCCATTGAATTAGGGGTCGGCCGAAGGCCGGCCAGGTAAAAAAATCATTAAAGAGAAAAATTCCTTAAAGGGTTTTTTACCTGGCCGGCCTTCGGCCGACCCTTAATTCAATGGAAGTTCACCTTTCTGTCCACCGTAGTAAATGGACAAGGGCTCACATACTTAAGGCTCAGCCAAGAATTTTTAAAGTACGAGTTCTTGCATACAGTGTTCTTTATTTCGAGAAAAACACATTTTCAGCCAACTATTCGAATACATATTCAGATTGGTAACCTAAATTTTACAGTTTACAATTTTACTTTTTAAGACTTTTGAAAAAAATATCAAAACAAATCAACAGGGGGGACCAAGGCACAAATTTCAAAAAATTACGAAAAAAACAACAGGGGGGACCAAGGCAAAATTTTTTGGGAGTTCCACGAACACATATAGAGCCACAAAACTTATTGCTAGTATATCACAGAAATAAGAAACATAATTTTTTTGGAATAACTTAAGGATTTTTTTAAATCTTACAAACGCTAATTTGTACTAATCTGAAAAATTATGTCAAAAAGCACTACAGAAGCTATCAGAAGGGCAAAGGTTAGGATGGCAAAGATTGTTGTTGTTTATGTACTGCTTGTTGTTCTGTTTGTTGCTGTTGCAGCTGCAATTGCTGCTGTTGAATCAATTTCATAACAAACTCTTCTGAGAAATTGGCTGGTGAAAACATAAAGAAGGGGGAGGTCGCCTGTTGAAGACGGTGCATTAAAGGAGACTTCAGAGATGCTGAATTTACAGCTCCAGCCAAATTTGCTGAAGGTGGAAATAAATTTCCTAAAAATGAAATACAGTTAAATCTTTTTATATGGGAAAATATATAAAATCCTAACCATTTTGAATCCTAGTGTCAACAGCTGGATTTTGAGGGCAGGAATTAGCTACACTCTTCGCCATGATACTGTTGTTACTATTACTAGTAAAAGCGGAAGGGCTTGGCTCTGAGCAATACGGTGGTTTACTAGCAGTCGCTGCTGCCGCCGCAGCTACCATAGCAGCTTGCTGTTGACTACACAATGCAGCTGCTTGCAACTGCTGATGGATAAGCATGGCAGTTGCTGTAGCTGAGAATGGCATCATGGGGCTGGCAGTGCTGCTTGGTGGGCGAAGTCCACAAACATGGGGTGGTCCTGAAAAAGCAGTTTTTGGTAGAGCTTGGTTAAAAATAGTATTAGAATTAGAATTTGGAGATGCCGAAATGCGGCACATTGCTCAGGCCGAGGACCTGCGTGATAAACACGCTTCAAAAAAAAGTATGCTACTACCAGGATTTGAACCTGCGACCATACTTTGGCCCTGCAAGGAAACTAATAATTCACCCTAAAAATGCCTTGGTTCCCTCTGTGGTTTCAGCTAAACTTTGAAATGGCCGTAATTTTTTTTGAATTTAAGGACCCTAACTTTTGAGAATTTTTCACTTAAATAAATCGGCTATGCTGCGTCGAATAATGTTAACATAATCCTAATCTGATAAGCGGAACACCCCTAACATTTTTTGTGACCAATAACAACAATAGCCAGCCTAGAAAGAGCGGCACCTACGCTGGTGCCGATAGTGTGTTATGAACACGGGTTTTGTTATTGTAAAGGAAAAATATTGCAAGCTAGCATCATGCTACCCCTGACTTTAAAATATACAGTCGACGCTCTTACTTAGGACACCCCTCACTTAGGACAGAAGTTCGTTCCCACCTTGAGTCCGACACTTTTTTTAGATCTATTTTTAAAACTTTTTCTAGTTCTCTTTTGACAGTCTGGTCCCAAATATCGCAAGGATTCCGATTTTCCCGATCGTTTTCTAAAAACTCTAAATTTTTTGCTCTGTAAAAGCAAAAGCTCTTAGTTAAGACAGGCTCTATCGAAATACCTGTTTTTTAAATAGAGTTTTGGATTTTTTAGAGCAAAAAATGGGATTTTAGAAAACGATCCGCAAAATCATAATCCTTGCAATATTTGGGACCAGACTGTCAAAAGAGAACTAGCAAAGGTATTGAAAACTTAAGGTAAAAAAAAGTGTCAAAACCGGTAAGTTGGCTAGTCCCTTAGGTGTCCTAAGTAAAAGCGTCGACTGTACCTCTAAATGCCTCTGTCCCCCCTGTTGTTTTTGGCAAACTTTGAAATGGCTGTGACTATGACAACCAGAACTTTTGAGAGTTTTACATTTGATTAAATCGACCATGTTAACAGATTTTCTATGCGATCAACGGAACACCCCTAACATTTTTTGTGACCGACGACAGAAAACATCATGAAGTAAGGGTGAAATAGTATTACATGTAAGTTCATGCCCAATCGATGATCTGCATTGGCCCGCATTGCTTCATTGTTGCTGTGCATAGGAAATGGAAAGTGGGTTGAGGTATTGCTGTTGTTCATAGGCTGATGTGCCCCACCATTAGACGAAGACACAGAAGAATATGTTTTAAAAGCCTCAAATCGATTGGTCCTTCTAGAGTTGGGCCGTCTCCGCAGTTTGCCAGTGGAACTTCCAATGAAAATTCGTCTTGAGAAGCTGCATCCAACATCCAGTAGTTGCCTGAAGTAATAATATTTTTCTTTGAACTCTAATTTAAAGTACGGTAGCTGTGCTGGGCTAACTCATTAATTATATGGTTGATCTTAGAGAAGGGAAAGAAAGAGAAGAAACTAGTTGTACAAGGGAATTTCCGACTACTCTAATCCATCATTGCTTCAACTTATTAGTCTATTAATACTTTCCTCCTTCCGTTGTTCTTCGCAAAATAGCCATAAAGAATCAGTAAAAAGTCAAAAATAGAAATTTTCTTGGGATGTATATACATGAACCGTACATGCTCTATTAGTTTTTCCTCCTCAAAAAAGATAAATCAACCATAATATTTGAAAACGCATCAAGGGCAACCTGACAAAAGCCCCGAAAAAAGGCTTTTGTCGCCCGACCACAAGTTTTGAAAAAGGTTTTGTAGGTTGACCTGTTTATCATGGTATATACTAAAAAAGCTAAGGATCTGAAATTGATTTAAAAGACCACGGTCTTTGCAAGCTGTGGCATGTTCAAATTTGAATTCGGGGTGGGGACACTTCTCTTTCGTCTCAAACTTTACTCTTTGCAGTAATTTCGAACAAACCCAAAAAGTAAAGTTTGAGACGAAAGAGAAGTTTCCCCGCCGATTTAAATTTTGCACATGCCACTGCGCGCAAAAACCATGGGTCTTTAAGTACCGTATTTACTCTAATTGTAGCATCACCCTGTAGATCTTCAAAGTCGATTGAGGACCGCTTTATTATCGAAAATAAGATATTTTGAGTAGAATTTGTCATTTTAGCGAAGGGGATTTTAAAGCACCAAAACAAAAATACACTTTTTAATCTTAAAAAAAGTTCTACCTTTTCCAGGGTCATCGTAGCTCCTGGGCACTTTGATGAAAAACTTGTTAAGAGAGAGATTGTGCCGGATACTATTCTGCCAGCCTCTTTTGTTGTTGTTGTAGAAGGGAAAACGATTGATGATGTACTCGTAGATACCATTCAGGGTAAGTCTACCATCCTGACTCTGTCTCAAAGCCATGGTGATCAGAGCGTTGTAGCTGAACCTGGGCTTGGCATTTCTTTTCTCCTCAGAAGTACTTTGTGCACCTGGAGAGCTGATTTCGTCTTCATCTTCTAGCTCATCCCCCATCATTTCGTCGGTGTCATCCTCATCTTGCTTGTGGTGGTGGTTGTTGTTGAGAACAAGCTCTTCTGCAGACTCTGTGTCCTCAGTGTCCTCCTCATAGACTGACTGGTTTATAGTGGCACTGTTAGGATGGTCTGGTTTGCAAGAAAAATGGGCTTCCACTGAAGAGTTGGTGGAAGAAGGAAGCGAAAATGTGTCACTGTTAGAAGTATTTGGTGGGGTTTGCTCGGTGGGATCTGAAAAAAATTACTAGGTTTGCGTAAACAACAAGTTTGGATGAAACACGGCTATTAAGTCAATTTAAGCAACTTTTTTTTTTGAAAAATACTAAAGATACTTTTCTCAAGTATCAAACCATTTTATTAACTTTTAATTTTTATCTAAAATTTTATTTTTGTTTTTAAATTTTTTATGCTAGAGAATTGCAGTTTTTATTTTTGTACTAGCATGTAGTACTAGATCTTAGATTTTTAACGCAATATCCACTTTTAGTAGATAACCCAACAAATCACCGTTGTTTTTTTTATTTTGAGCAAAATTTAATATTTGGTTGAAAAGCTAAGATTCAGGGCTACAGGTTGATGTGTAAACAAATAAAATAGTCAATTAAGACATAGATTTTCGGTTCTAGCATAAAATATCCCCCATCTAAAAAGTTTTCCTTATAAAAGTCACTGTAACGACCCTTTGAAACAACAAGTTAAGGCTAAAGGCTTCGGCTCAGGGGTAGGCCAACGTAATGAAGTCGGAAGTTATAAATGCCTTACAGGTCTGAGACGTACATTTAGGTATTTTGCAATAGTGTTCGAAAAGGGAAATTCGACTCTAGTATAGAATACTACCAGCCCCTTCTCCTCCGCACCCCCCCCCCCTCCCTCCAATTATTTTTAAAACTCAAGTTAAAAGCACCCAAATATATCTCCCAGACCCAGAAAAAGTGCATATACTATTGATTAGTCACAAAATTCGTACGCTGGCCTACCCCAAGCTTGAGGGCTGAGCTTAAGCTTGTTGTTTGAAAGGGTAGTTACAGCGATTCTCGGAAGTTCAAATTCGGGAGGGGGGGGGGGTGGTTGTTCTATACTAGCGCCGGAAATTTTTCAGGGGGGGGGGTGACTATTCTACATTAGAGTCAGTTTTTCATAAGAAATAACTGATATAAAAACATGTTTTTTTAATGCTAGAAAAGAACACCATCATACAAAGAACTGAGTTATCATTTTTGTAAAGTTTTCAAATTTCTACACAAGTGAATTAGTGGTTTTTTCTATTGTCTACTCTACTAATTCATTTAATGACTTTTTTGCCCACTGATCATTATTAAATAGCTAGAGATTGTAAAGTGATTCTTTCAAAGAATGGGTTGACTGACAGGTGAGACTAACTCGCTGTTTTGTGTGGCTCAGCAGCAGCAGGCCCCCCACCTTCCATAAACTCCCGAGGCAGTCTGATTTTCCTTATCCTCTGCTGGCCTGCTGCTACCATTGCTACCTTTGTTTTTGATTTGCCTAATTGAGAAGGGCAAATTGCTGGAGGAGATTGTAAATCATCGAGCCAAAAGGTTGGAGGCTGGGTGAGAAGTAGTAGAAGCGAGTAATGATCACTTGTTTTACGACAATAGTTTTGGCAAATAGGTGCAAGGTGGGTTTTATGACTGATGACGAAACAAAGAGTTTAAATTAGATAAAGGGACTTGTATGGAGGGCTACCTAGCAGAGTTTTCCTGGGCCGGATCGAATTTCGGTGAAAAATTCTTGGTTCAGAAGCGCGTCTGGTACCAACTTTCTTTCTCTACTCAAAATCTAAAAAATCTAATTTTCTAGCCAAAAAGATCGATGAATTATAGAGTATTTGCATACTCTATTTCCTCTAATAAGGCGACCCTCTTGACTTTGAAAAACTTTATCTGAGCCTGGTGTGAAAATTGTACAAAGATGTTTTTTGGTTTCTTAGCTTCTGCGAGCTCTACCGATTGCACCTTTCAGATTTTGGTTGAGCACCCAAAAATTTCGAGATCAAATTCAAAATCTTCCAATTTTTGGAAGATCGAAAAATTATAGACCCGGGTCTATAATTAGAGAAAATAAGGTAGTAGTTTTTTTAGAAAAAACAACTTGGGGACCAAGGAAAAAATTTAATTGAACACGATTTTCCGATTTTCGAGTATCCAAAAATCAAAGACTTATTAAAGGAAATACGGTATGTTTTGAAAATTTTAGGTACCCGTTTCATGCAAATATCTAAACCGTGACCCATAGTATGATCGAAAGTTAGAGTTTTTCTCTGACTAACTTTTAATTTAGCTACAGGTTTAAGACAGTTTAGTAGGTGACTGTGCACATTTGCGACACAGGACTTTGCTTTGAAATACTGACCAGAAAGGATGGTTTCACAATAATTTCACACAAAAAAAACTTTTTTTCGCAAAAAAACAACAGGGGGAGCTCACAAGTTTTTTTTGGAAGGATGACAACACATCTAGAGCCGAGGATGAGAGTTATTTACCAGAAAATGATGATTTTCATACTAATTCTTTTTAAAACCAAATTTTGGTTAGTGCCTAATGAATTATTCAGATAGATTTTGATAATATTTAAAATTGAAGCTGGCTAAACCCTACCTTTATCGGCCTGTAAATCAGCAGGGTCCACAGCAGTAGCAGGTGGGTGCTGCTGCTTCGAGCTACAAAGCAAGTCAGAAATACTGAATCGAGAGGTCTGCATTATGGAAGCCATTGAAAAAGTGGAGTTGGTGGGTGATGTGGCTGATGAAGCAGGGGAAGACGAAATACTACTCATCACTTCCGCCAAATATGGCTTAATCAATACTGGCAATAGCACCAACAATAGCAATCCAACAAAACAGAAGCTGCTGCTGCTGAAAACAAACAACTACTTAATGTCGCACACAACAATTGATAAGCGAAGCACAGAACAGTGCTTATAATCTGGCCATTTACACACCCAAAACAGACTGGCGCCCCACTAACTGGCTTATCAATTTCTAAAATAAACACAGGCCAAAACAGTAGTAGAAGCACTAGACTCATTAAATTTTTTACAAGGGGTAGGGGCAATAAAACAAATTGTCTGTTTACTTCTGATTACATGAAAGCAACTCGTAAATCGGCGTTTATGGTGACAAAAATGGTTTTCCAGTAGTCTTCAAATTCGATTCCCTTCTGGTTTTGACACAAAAAATTAAATATGGAGTAAAAATGCGGCCCTATCCTTTTATGGGGGAGGGGGTGGCGGCGAGGTTTTGCATTGGTCCCGTCTGTTGCTGTTTTTTCGTGAGTTTTTAGGCTAAGGCTCAGGCAAAAGTAGGCAAGCGTATGTTAGGACGAACTGAAATATGAGTCTAAAATACGTTTGAGACCGTCCTAACATATGCTGGCCAACCCTTACCTGAGCCTACAGCCTAAAAATCACAAAAACAGCAGGGTTACCAAGGCAAACCCTCTCCTCCCCCCCCCCTCATTGATGGATAGAGCCGAAAATGCACTAGCAAGAATTTGGGCCTATGCGACCATAAAGCTCAATTTCAGGCAAGGTTTAGGATAGGATCAAAAGAGGCTCAAAGACTTTGCCCAAACTACTAAATAAAGGTTTAAAAAAGCATGATTCAAATCTGTCCTAACTTATGCTAGCCTATTTTGATCCTGGGCACAAGAAAAAAGTATCAGGGGACCAAGGCACAAAATTGGATCTTAGGGCTGAAATTTTTGTACACCCTTTTGAGGACAAAATGATAATATATCTTTTTGCAACTTTTTAGTATACAATTATCAACACCGGAATCAACCAGTATAAGACATATAAAATAAGTCAAACCAAATTATAATAACTATAGATGAATTTTATAGACATGAATCTATTATTACTTGCTTTGGTCAGCCATTGAAAATATTGAATAAAATGTTGTTAGAAAACACTAAAGCAAACGGTAGCTCCTGCTTCAGAGAAGTGGGTGGAGTTTGAGGGTGTTGAAGGTGCTTCTTGTTTATTTTCCGCTTTATTTACTCGGAAATATTTATTAGTGGATTGGCCCAACAGAATGGGGTGTCTTTCCTGTGCTCTGCTTCTCTAATTTGTGGGTAACAACGGGTCTTAATCGGCCAGACAGATAGGGGAAACCAACAATTAGTGGTGAAGATAGGGGCGGAGCTATCAACAAAGACCTCTGGCGACACTACCACATTTAAGCCAATCAGATGAATACTAGTAGCTGTTTGGAAAATCTGAAAGTGTGAATACCAAAAATAAATAAAGATTTAAATATTTCATATACATTCGACGCTCTATATAAAATAGCCCTCAAGTTCGTTCCCACCTAGGGTCCGACACTTTCTTAACCTAATTTTTTGAAATATTTTGCAAAATGTGATTCGTCAGTCTAGTCGGTCATATCGCAAGGATTCTGAGAAATTATATAGTTGAGCCATTTTTTACCCGCAACACTCCATATAAGAAACCCCTTTCGAATACTTGGGGGCATCTTATATTGAGCGTTGCGGGTAAAAATGGCAAACTATATAATTTCTCAAAAACGATCGGCAAAATCGGAAACCTTGCGTTATTTCCGACTAGACTGATGAATCACATTTGGCAAAAAATTTCAGAAATCAGGTTAAAAAATTATCAGACCCTATGTGGGGAAAAACTTGACAGGGGCAGGAATCATATTGATATTTGAAAAAAAATTGTGAACATATCTGAATCCAGAGTTTTTTTTAGATATTCAAAAAAACTTTGAAACTGTTTTTGTTTGTTTTTATTTTAATCCACAGTCTCTCACAAAATATTTCAGGAAGTAAATTTCTAGAGATAGATCTAATCCAAAGACCTCTTTCGGGGTAATTAAACAGGGATAAACACACTATTGTGGGATGTAAAAAAGAAATTTAATATTTGTATAATTTTCAAACTAACTTTTTTACCTAATTTATTTGTTTTAAATCAAAAACTACAAAAATATCAGCTTAAGCTGAGAGCCTGGTAACCAAATTGGTATCAAATTTTTCGCTTTTCACTGTGTTTTTTTATTTCAGCGACTACAAGTTAATCTGAAAATTGTTTTCTTTTTGCATGGAAATAGGTATGATGACACGCTTTGATGTTATTCTTGCAAAAGAAGGAGCATTTCCCTTTTTGTTACCCTGCTAGATTAACTGTTCCAAAAACAATCGACTGCTGATGTTGGATTAAGGCCAGCAAAATAACAAGCCATAAAACAGTGCCCGATTTATTAAAAATTACCGGATATATCCTAATATAACGACAGTCTCTATTAAAAGGGCAAGGGTCAATGCTAAACCCAGGAGCTAAACCACTTTTTACTAGATTTTTTACGTGAAGTCAAAAAATCAGAACGAAATAGGATTTTTTTTCGATCAAGGGCTGTTTTGACTTGGTCGTTCTATTGATTTTCAAATCAAATTTAAGTGAGGTGAATATCAAAATTTAGACGATTTTTTTTTGGAAAAACAAGTAGAGGTAGGTCAAGGAAAAAAAACTACCGAATGTTTGATAGGAGCGAAAATTTCTTGTTAACAAACTTGTATCGTGTTTAATCGGTGTCTCAATTTGTTTTTGTTATAGCTGTTTTGTATAACTAAAAGAAAGGCCGCGCTTTTCAGTGGCTCCCTTTGGATGATCTTTGTGAGGTGGTGGCTCAGGCAATTGGCTTCTTTTTACTTTCTTCTCTTTTGTTTCTAATGGTGTAAAAAGAGATTCCACTTGCGGCTTGTTAAGTGCTTTGGCATGTGTTTTTAATGGATTATGGGTATTTAGTCCCCATTGCTTTGTTTACTCTAAAATTTTGTGTCAGAACGCCAATTCGGCTTTTTTGAAAATAACGGTAGTCCATAAGAATATCAGTAGTGCAGCCTGAGGGCATCAGGATTTGTGGACAGTGACTGTAATCCAGCCTTTAAAGGGAAGGGATTATTGCCTTAATGTAATTTGTAAATGATCCACTGCTTTATTCATCAACTTGCAGGCTCGTCAGCTATAATAGGATTAGAATGAATGCGCAGAAAATAGCCGGAAGCAATCAGTGATGAGAACGCTTTCGGCAATAATTTGGATGAAGAGATTTAAATACTATTACAGTAAGTTAGCCGAAGAATCTGTCTCAACTATGGGTGTAGCTAGAAAAATTAAAGATCGGCTTACTCTTACCGTATTTCGTTCAATAAGCCCACATGCTCTAATAAGCCGACACCTTTGACTTGGAGGACCTATAACTTAGCCTAGATAAAATATTTTGCATAACTGTTTTTTGCGTTTTCTTAGCACCCACGAGCACTACTAATTGTATTTTTTAGATTTCGGCTGAGTGCCCGAAAATTTCGACAGTGAAATTGAATTGTTCCAATTTTCGGGGTTTAAAAAATAAGCAGACATGTCGGCTTCTTAGAGAAAATACGGTACCTGTCAGTTGAATCCAAGCAAAACTCTTGACCAGAAATATACTAAAATACTTTTTTTTTGACAGTCTCTCAAATAGAACAAAAATAAAAATCAAATAGAACATGATTCTGAGAAAAAGGGAGGTAACATAGTTTTTTGGTCAAAAATTTAAAAATTCAAATTGGCGCTTTTTGAATTTAAAAGGGATTAAGGGCTGTATAGGAAGGGGAATGAAAGGGAGCCACTAATTACACAGAGCCTACTAACAAGAAGATGTTGAACATAGTTTTGAATACTGGGCCTATCGCATAAATAAACTCTGGTATGCATATATTTTTTATGCATCCAGAGTCACTTTCGAGTGATTTGAGTCTAAGGTATGTAAACTCCAAGCCCCCTGCGCCCCCCAAGGGGCGCAGGGGGTTTGAGAGTTAAAGATGCGCGCATTCACTTGCCTCAGACATGATTCCGAGAAGTACTTTTGATCATAAGATACATATAGAGTCTATTTTTGCCACGGCACAGTTGAAAAACATGGTAAGACAGTTAAAACAAATAAAAAGTCACCTTTGTAACGTTCTGTCATAAAAGTGGCCCTCTTTTATTCCCTTTCCCTCCAATACAGGGGGCAATGGGCTTGGTTGGTTAGAGATGCGCGCACTCACTTACCTTAGACATGATTCCGAGAAGCCCTCTTGATCGTGAAACGCATATAGAGTCTCTTTTTTGTCTCTTTTTGCCGCGGCCCAAGTTGAAAAACATTGTAATACAGTCGAAGAATAATATAATCCAACGTTCTGCCATGAAAGTGGCCTGCTTTTATTCCCTTTCCCTTTCAATACAGCCCTTGCTCCCTTTAAAACTCAAAAAGGCGCCAATTCGAAATTTTCAAATTTTGACTGAAAACCATGGTGACCACCACCCCCCCCCCTGTGGTTCGATTTTTTTTACAGAATCGAAAAAAGCAGTCGGCTTTCACATGAAATCGGGATCGAGGAACACGAATATAAGGTTATCTCCTCCATCCAAGCCCTCTGCGTGGGGGCGGGATTGTGCAGTGCAACCCTTTCCTATTTTCGAGTCTTAATAATACCTGAATGAGTTAAATAATATCCAATGTGTATAAAAAAAATTCCTTTAAATGTTCAATAAGGTAAGTAAATCGATTCCAGTCAGGGTAGCCAATTGTCGGACGATTGCGAATGCGGATCATTGTCTAAAAGACGGGCAATTGCAACCTTTCTGGATCTGACCATTTAACTGACTAATCGGATTCTCGGACATTTATCATGGACCATTGTCATTGGTCAACCCTAATTCCAGCACTTTTAAGAACAACAGAGGGGAGCAAGGCATATTTTTTAAGGTTACTCTAACAGATGTAGAGATTTTTTAACTTTATGGAGCTAAAGCTTGATTTTAAGTTATTTGAGCTACGTAAAAAGTGTCTGATATGTTTTCGTCGTCAACCCCGCCAAAAAATTTTACAGTGCTAGAAAATTTAATAAAAACGAAAGTTTTGGTTTACTTGAAAATGAAAGGTGAGTGGTTTGCGAAGAAGTCAACTAGAGACTAAGGCAAAAATCTAGAATTTTGTCCACACCACATTTTGATATAAGCATTAGGATTAAATGTGACAAGAAAATGATTATTGGCACCCACTGCCCTAATCCCTTTATTTTGAAAGAAGTGTTTAAGGAGAAGGGCAGCTAAATGATTCCTCATTTGTGTATAAATAAATTAAAGTATTTGGCACTCATCAGCTCTTCACTTAAAGCTAGCCCAATTTTATTAGTTTGGATAAGGGATTGATGTCTGAGCTGGAAATTAGTTTATTTAGTCACTCTACCATACATCATTATATAAAAACAAATAATTCAGAGGCATTGCGAGTTTTGAAGATTATGATTTGCGGAAGGTGATTTGCAAGCCAACATTTGCGTTTACATTTTGGCGGTCTGTCATTTGTATTGGTTATTGGATCGAAAAGTCATTGGTGGCAGAACATTAGCAGGACGTTCCGCTAATTTTTCTCAGCTTTAGTTAATACTAGTTTTTGCCCGCCCTTCGGGCGGGATTTATTTTTCGATGAACGTTTGTGGTGAAATATAATTTATGTTGTGACATTTTAAATTCAATGCTACCAAAATGAGACCTTTCACTCAACGAATTTCGAAAATTATCGAGGCTCTCAATACAAACTTTTTTGTTTATGGCAGAAAGTAAGAAGTATTTCCAAAAAAAGCGCGTCAAAACACAGAACTTGATAGGACATTAGAAATTTCAAGCAGTCTCAAGCGGCGATAAGACATTGTCTACTGTTAGTACAATTTGCCCTCGACAATTCCTACTTATTTTGGGTGAGGTTTAGTTGTTTCGCCCGAATTTAACAGAAGGTTAGAAGGAAAAGTTGTGCGACAAATTCTACCATTAGTAGAAACTGTCTGATTGACATCTCAAACAACTATTGAATTTAGGACAGAGAAATAACATGGACATGCAGAATTAACAAATATGATAACAACGTAGGGTCTATTATTTTTCAACCATCTTTCTTTTCTTTACCGAGAATCACCGGTCAGAAAGATAGACTGAATATAAAAAATTTATATTGAGACAAAGATGAATCCAACAATCACAGTACCATGAATGACCACCACACGGGTTGAGCATCTTGATCCTTCGTTTCTTTTCTCAAGGCACCACCGAGTCGAGAGAGAGACTGAATATAGAAGATTTATATTGAGACATTGAGAAACACAACAATCACAGTATCATGAATGACCACCACACGGGTTGAGCATCTTGATCCTTCGTTTATTTTCTCAAGGGACCACTGAGTCGAGAGAGAGACTGAATATAAAAGATTTATATTGAGACAAAGATGAATCCAACAATCACAGTATCATGAATGACCACCACACGGGTTGAGCATCTTGATCCTTCGTTTATTTTCTCAAGGCACCACCGAGTCGAGAGAGAGACTGAATATAGAAGATTTATATTGAGACATTGAGAAACACAACAATCACAGTATCATGAATGACCACCACACGGGTTGAGCATCTTGATCCTTCGTTTCTTTTCTCAAGGCACCACCGAGTCGAGAGAGAGACTGAATATAGAAGATTTATATTGAGACATTGAGAAACACAATAATCACAGTACCATGAATGACCACCACTCAGGTATAGCATCTTCATGTTTTTTGAGGCACCACTGATTATAAAGAAACTAAACCAAGTCACGAAACAGATTGAAGAAGAAGTGAGAGACAACACATGAGACGCAAACAAAAATCAAAATTTTATTGAATACAAACAGACGAATAACACTAATGAGATTCTTGTAGACTTAATTTCTTACGCATTCAGCAGGACATCAACCGAAACGTATCATAGATGATCACCATACGGGTTGAAAAACTCGATTCTTCATCACTTCCTCGAGACTTTCCGAAGCAGAGAGACTAAACGAAAAAAACCAATGATTGAAGCACAAAAATATGTCACACTTACAGTAATATACATGACCACCACGCGGGTTGAGCAGCTCGATTCTACTATCACTCCCCTTGAGATGCCATGACGAAGAGGGAGACTGAACAAAAATTATAGAAGATAGAGAGAATCAACTACTGACTTTTAAGAACCAGAAAATAATGAGACTCTGAAAGACTGAATCTCGAAAGAACATTCCTTCTGTTTCATCTCAAGACCAGCTTTCGAACGACAATTTTGTGACAAAATCAGACAGAAATTTCGTGACATTTTTCGTTACTAACACAATCTCTCTTTTAGTATATAGTATGTGAAGAGTCATTTCGCAAAAGCCTTGCCTCAAAGGTAGGTTTGAATAAGCCATATCTCCGAAAATGAGTCTGCAAATGTTACAGCCGCATAACTCGCCATGCCACTTTAGAAGTCTTTTCACAAAAAAATTTTATTGAAAAAAAAATATGCAATTGGAGTAAATACGGTATAGTATAAGACATGTGTCTGTCATGTTAATCGCAAATTCTGCTAGATAAAATTTTGAAAAAAACAGATGTTTTTATCGAACAATTTTTTTTTCGTAGATCGATAGCCCCTTAAAAACCAGAGATGTGGCACTATATGCTAGTGATGGAAGCGGGACGGGACGGTCCCGAAAGTCCCGTCCCGCCGAACAAATTTTTTGCCAAAGTCCCGTCCCGGTGGTCCCGAACTTTCAGAGTAAAAGTCCCGGTCCCGAAAATCGAAAAAATTTCGGGACTTTTTTATTTATTTCATTGTCAAGAAATTTACACATTTTAGCTTTTTCGCCAATTTATCATTATTCTTCTTATCAATCTTTCGCTTTCGTGCAATTTTTTCTCTTGTCTTTCGTCTTTCAAGTTTTTCGTCTTTCTTCGTCTCTAGTCTTTCAAAAAAAGTAGGTTCAATTAACTCAACTTTTTTTAAAGAAAAACGAAGGCTCATTTCCTGTGCTAGCAAAAATAGCTCGTCGCTACTTATCAGCTCCAGCTACAAGCGTACCAAGTGAACAGCTATTCTCGGTGGCGCGGGATGTATACGACTACAGGCGTTCAAATCTTTCTACAGAGCATGCGGAACAATTAATTTTTTTGAACAAGAATCTACGCGTCGTTAATTTCAACTACTAGCTCTTTTGTGATGTAATATTGTGAAATGAAGTTTTTTGAAACAATGCTTTTACAGTCAACTCTCGATAATCCGTCACCCCTTGTGACCGGCCGTGGGGTGACGGATAATCAAGAGTGACGGATTAGCGAGTGACGGATTAGCTTAATTTATTTAAGGCAAAACCAAACAAAGTGTCACGAAGGTGACGGATTATCGAGAGTGACGGATTAGCGAGTGACGGATTATCGAGAGTTGACTGTATTAGAAGTCCCGAACGAAACTTTTTCTGGTCCCGGCAAAATTTTTGAAAAGTCCCGGTCCCGGTCTCGAAATTTTTTTCTTAAAAGTCCCGTCCCGGTAGTCCCGAAATTTCAATATTTCCATCACTACTATATGCTATAAAAAATAAAAATATTACGAATAGAGAAAACTGAGGAATACTAAATACGAGAAATAAGCGACAAAAAAGCTTTTTGACGCCATGAAAAAGTTTTACCTGTTTTTATATGTCAACCCCTCTTTTTATTCTGCTTTAAATTAAAGTTCCCTAGGTTTAGCGAGGGATTTAAAAATCGACTTTTCACTTTAAATGCGGGGGAGGGGAGGTAGTAGGGGTTATCACATGTCGAAATCCAACAAACTAGCAGCTAACCTTTTTTACATGATCCTTTATTTTGATAATTTCATAATAATAAGGTTGACGGGTTTGCAAAGTATCTATAAATAAATATATCAAAACAAAAACCAAGTTTACGGTTCATTAAAAACACAAAAGAGTGTTCATAGATTTAGTGACTGCTTTTTAGACACAATAAAAGGTGTCGCCAAATAAAACACAGAGTGAGATGAGATCAATCGGAAGTGCGCTCCGATTCCACTGTATCTTATGCAAAAAACTCAAATATAATATTATACTTTACAAATATTTCTGAACATTTTCTTGAGATACAATAAAAATAGAACACATTTGTAGTTTTGCCCATAACAAACTAGACCCATAAAATCACAACTAATTACAGAATAACTGCAGTCAAACCTCTATATAACGACACAGCAAGGGACCGGTCGGAGGGTGTCGTAATATAGGGGTGTCGTTATATCGAAGATTCATTTGACTAAATTTTATTCAAAGCTGACCAAATTAGTCGATTTTCGGGTGTCGTTATATCGAGGTTTGACTGCACCGTAAAACCTCTATTAATAGACCATGCTCTATCAGGTCAAAACCAGTGTTGGCAATTCGGCTCTTTGGCTCACGAGGGATAGCATTTAAGAAAAATTTACTGTTAGAGACGAGATTTCTATTTGAATAATTACGGTGAGCTGCATTTTAGTGAGTTTTGTCGTTATTTTTGGTTAGGTAGACACTTGGTACTTATCCCGCTTACACCTTCCCCCACCACCGAATTTTCGAAGAGTATTCCGAAAACACGCTCTAAGCTACTTCTTTCTGCTCAACCCGGAAAAGGAACATATTTAAATAATTTTCAATTCCAAAATTAATTTTTTTTTCTAAAAATTTTGAAAAAAGGTAAATGTCTTTTAGGGTATTTTCGATTAAATTTTGTTAAATATAAGAAAAAAGTGACAAATTTTAAATGTTTTTAGTTTTCAGAGTTTGGCTCATTATCTCTATTTGAATTAGTCCCCTTACTCTCCTTGGTGTGTATTTTAGGCTTAGACTTAGGCAAGGGTAAGACAGGACGGACTTAAACTTGTATTTTTAATTTTTTATTATTTTAGAGAAACATATTTCAATAACATACGCTGACATGCCCTTGTCTAATCCTAAAAAACGTAAAAGTAATTTGAAAATGATCCTAAAATACCCTAAAAGACCATCTGGCCTTCATGAGCTGAAGTCAAAATTTTTGAACAAAAAAAATTTTTAAATCGGAATTGTTTTTTTCGTGTTTTTTTAATGTTTCTTGTGGTTGCAGCGACGAATCCCCACGGGACTGATCAGGTGGAGGAGATAACTTCATATTCGTGTTTCTCGACCCTGATTTCATGAGAAAGCCGCGCGTTTTTTTGGTTCTGAGAAAAAAAATTTTCAAACCACAGGGGGGGGGGTATCACGGTTTTTTAGTCAAAATTTGAAAAATTTAAATTGGCGCCTTTTGAATTTAAAAGGGATTCGGGCTGCATAGGGAAGGGAAGGGAATAAAAGGGGCCACTTTTCTGGCAGAACGTTAAAAATTCCAAATTTTATTATTCTTCGCCTGCCTCACCATGTTTTTCAACTGGGCCGTGGCAAAAATAGACTCTATATGCATTTTATGATCAAGTGTACTTCTCGGAATCATGTCTGAGGTAAGTGCGTGCGCGCATCTCTAACTCTCAAGCCCCCTGCGCCCCTTCGGGGCGCAGGGGGCTTGGAGTTGAGATGCGCACACCACATACCTTAGGCGCAAATCACTCGAAAGTGACTCTGGATGCATGAAAAAGCATGCATACCAGAGTTTATTTATGCGGTAGGCGCCAGTATTCAAAACTATGTTCAACATCTTCTTGTTAGTGGCCCCTATGTGATTAGTGGCCCCCTTTTATATCCTTCCCCTCCCTATACAGCCCTTAATCCCTTTTAAATTCAAAAGGCGCCAAGTTAAATTTTTCAAATTTTGACTAAAAAACCATGATACCCCCCTGTGGTTCGAAAATTTTTTTTTCTCAGAACCAAAAAAACGCGCGGCTTTCTCATGAAATCGGGGTCGAAAAACACGAATATGAAGTTATCTCGTCCACCTGATCAGTCCCCGTGGGGGATTCTGAACTCAAGCCTTTCTTGCATCGTATTCAGCAAGAAAGTAGCTCAAAGCGTGTTTTTGGGTCATTTTCCAAAAATTTGAGGGTGTAGGGCAAACAGGATAAGTACCGACACGTTAAATAGTTCTTTTAATTCAAAATAAAACATGTTTTACTCTTTAAACAATCTATTGGAAGTGAAAAGAACTAATTGCCGGATCATGTGAAAAGCTAGAAGGCAGCAGGATTAGTATTCTTCATCACACCCAAAAGGTCATCTCTGCATTTATTTTTCACATAGCTATTTTTTATCAAAATGTTGTTCTTCTGTTGGAATTCTAAAAACTTTGGTCCATTAAAAACACACAAGTGCAGCTTAATATTAGCAGCACTATACATTGGACTAATTGCTCTGATAACTTCTGTCAGTTCTATTATCGGATTTTTCGTGTGGGTTGACCAAATTAACCAATTCACTGCTGATGAAGCACAACAATTTCGACAGTTGGAAAAAGAAATTCAGTTAGTTCCACAAAATGAGTTACATCTTTTAATTATTCTTTTCAGACAAATAATTTCTCTATGAAAGTGGAGAACGCTAATTTTGTAAATATGCGACCAAAAAGAATCTCCAAACTCGGCTTTCCCACGTGCATTTGTGAACCTATGGAATCCCTGAAATGTCCGATTGGACCTTCAGGAGATAGAGGCACGAAAGGCGAAGATGGATTGCCTGGACTACCAGGAATACCGGTAAAATTATATAATTGTTGAATGAATATCTAAGACTTGTTGCAGGGAGCCCCTGGACTGCCCGGCAATATTCCTCCTGTAGCCATCGACTTTGACCGAAACTGCAGAATATGTCCTCAAGGTGAGGCTGGAAAACCAGGAGACAGAGGTCTAGTTGGACCACCTGGCTTTCCTGGTCATATTGGACGAGTGGGAGGCAAAGGTAAAAGAGGAGAACCTGGCAAAGTAGGTTCAGTAGGAAGAGAGGGTCCAGCTGGTAGAAGAGGCCAAACAGGTCCCCTGGATTCTTTGGAAGACTTGCTATTGTCTACAAAAAAGCTGGATTGAGAGGTCCGAAAGGCAAGAGAGGCAAAAAAGGGGATAGAGGTTTGCAAGGTAGGTATCAATCCTGTAAAGTCAATTAAAATCATATGTTATGTAGGCCCTAGAGGAAGACTGGGCAAGCCGGGACGCAAAGGTAGGAGAGGTGTGGAAGGCAAGGATGGGGAAGCAGGAAATCCAGGAAGACCTGGCAAAAGAGGACCTCCAGGAATATCCATTCCAGGTATGGACGCCACTTACTGCAAATGTCCACCTCCATCCCAGGCTGTCAATTACCAAACAGAGTCCAAAATCAATAAACAAACAAAAACTTTGTTTTCCAATGATTGTTCACACTGGTTTGGAATGTATAACTACAATAGAATGATTGCGGGATAAAAATCAATACCGTTATAACTTTTCAACCTCCTGAAATTTTAAAAATTCACATTTTGGGATTTTTAAAACTGGGTCAAGTTTTCTAGCAATTTGTCAATTCTAAAACTCTTGTATGTGTTTTTTTTGTATACAAATAAAAAATTAGTCCTGAATCTTTTATGTGCATTTTCTGAGACACAGAAACTATTAGGTGGGCTATAATATTTTAAAAAGCTTTTGAAGAACGCTATACACGACGCTATATACAAACCTTTTGGGATTAGTCTTATAGGGCATGCTCACCTGTTTCACAATTTGTCCCCGGGAATTCAAAATTTTTTACGAATCATTGAACTTCTGTACAGATTTTTCAGCTTGGTTTCTAACAAAACAAGGCCTGTAATTTTATTTTAGGTATAGTTTTGTTAGAAACCAAGTTGAAAAAACCGTACAGAAGTTCAATGATTCGGGAGAATTTATCGAATTGGCGGGGATAAATTTTGCCTTAGGCGAGCATGACCTTTTAAGTAAAAAGTTCTAAAATTTCGTTTAATAGTAAGTTTTTTTTAAATTTCATGTATTAAACAAATAATTATGCTTAGCAAGCAATATTTGCGAACATCAAGCAATTTTAGAATTTTATTGCAAATGTTTGCTCTTAAGTAAAATATGCAAATATTCAAAAGGAATCAATGTCTGACTAGGGCTGCGAAAAGTACTTGATTTATGAAAGTTAAAGATGGATCTACAAGAATTTCATAATAACAAAAGAAATCAAAGCCCTGTCGTAGAAGCAGCTTGCGGTATTTTTTGTGCTTCGTCTTTTTATCGATTTACCGTTACAGTTAATTAATCCTTGTAATAAAAAAAACAGGAAAACGAGCAACTAATAAGCATTAATTTTTCTGGATACGCCTCGCAAGTGGCACG
The DNA here is from genome assembly GCA_004194705.1 of Ditylenchus dipsaci. Lineage (NCBI taxonomy): Eukaryota > Metazoa > Nematoda > Chromadorea > Rhabditida > Anguinidae > Ditylenchus > Ditylenchus dipsaci. The sequence goes on along the minus strand of SADC01000001.1, from coordinate 1,008,813 downwards.
TCCTTTCTGGTGTTCAGCAGACTTTTCGCCATTTTCGCTGCTAATTTTTCCTTAATGCCCGTGTTAATTTTTATTGCAAATTTTCTGAGGAAAAAATGTTGATGCCGTCCTGAGAGGTATACGTCCACACTTTTACAAAATTTAAAAACGAAGAAAAATCGACTGATTGACATTGACAAAAATAACAAAATGTTTCGCCGAAACCGTCCCGGTAGGTCTCTCCTGCTTACAGGCCCACGCTCAATTTTTAAAATTTAAATTGAAAAAAAATTACGACTTGTTGCGTTTTCGAACCCCTTGGATAATGAATCGGCAATAAAAATCTTAAGTAAAACAATAAATTTGAAGAATCTCCACTTTGAGGAATCTCGTTTTTTAAAAAAAATTTGCTTAGATTTTTTTTGCTTAGACCCAACCCCTCCTTGGAACTTGGCTGGATGTTTTTCGTGCCTTGGTTGGTGAATTTTCACTATTATCCACTTCAAGATGACCAGAGGCTGGTCTTGAAATTACAACATCAGTATAAGTTGCTCCATCTATACCCCAACCAACTATCACAGCCCCTCATTTTCCTGTACTACCAACTCTGCCATTCCTAGGCTGGCTCTCATCTTAGCCCTCGTCGAGGGGTTCGCTGACATCCAGAAACTGTGTAACCTGTTAGCTAGCTCCTTTGTAGAAAGAGTAGCAGCTTTGAGCTTCGAGCTTTGAACTAGACACCTAGCCAACTCCAAACTACAAAAATCTTTGCTAGTGTCTGCACAAAAAGGCATGTGTGTTTTGCTGGCAATTTCCACTTCTATGCTCTTGTGATTTTCTCTGATCAGATTTTTATGAAATAGCTATTTAGCTACTACACTGGTTGGTTTTTTGGTTGTTGTGTGCAGTTCTCCACAGTCGCTTTCCGACTGTTTTCAGCCTTACTTCCATTAAATTGCATCGGCTGCTGGCCTTTGTTCCAGTTACCCAGTTGACATTGCATTTGTTTGTTGAAATTGTGGTTTAAATTTACTTAGTGTTAAAAGCGTAAGTTTGTGAAAAAAATTTGACCCTGGTAGCAAATACCCATCCCCCCTCCCCCAAAATTTTTTTCATTCTAAGACTTAAGTAAAGACCACCCGAGTTTATGTCTTAGACCCTGGAAAATATGCGCAAACTCTTAATTAGTCACAACTTCCGTACGCTGGCTACCCCCAAGCTCAAGGGCTAAGCCTAAACTTGTTGTTTGCAAGGGTCGTTACAGTGACTTTTATAAGGAAAACGTTTTAGGCGGAGGGGTATTCCCTACTAGCGCCAAAAATTGTAATTGCTTTATCAAAAAAGTCAAAAATGGGGCTCGAGGTCTAAATTCCGTAAAATTTAGTCGAGTTACAATCCTTGCATATTTACTGTCCGGAAAACTGCCCAGACCTAAAACCATGCGTATTTCTGGTCTCAATTTTTTGTTTAGTTTTACTTCAAATTGTTTGATGAGTGATGTTCACTGAAGTCTAAAATGGTCTTAACAGGAACAGAATTTCCTATGTCCTTCTTTAGAGCAATGGCAATTAATCAAATTCGAAAAAACTGAGTGGGAATATTTCAGCACTATATTTGAGCAAGTTTACAAATTTATAAATAACATAAGAGATTGCAGTTCACTGTTGCTTTGTCTGTTTTTATCTATAATATTTAATGTGAATACCGCTTTTTCCGATAGAAACATGCCACTCAAAAGAGACATTTGGCATTCCTGGCAGCACTCAGATATAGAAATTGTTATTATTGTCTCACATATGATAAGATTCACTAAACCTATATAAATATTTATTGGTTCATTGCAGAACTTACTACGACTATATTCCTACCATGAAGTCGTTAATTGCTACTGTTGCTACTTGCACAATCGTAGTGCTTATGCTTGCAGACAGAACCGTTGGCCGCTCTATACATGCAGCTGAGAAGGGAAAGCAGTCGTTTTTCTTGGACTGCTACTGTAAGTCAACTTTTAACTTATTCTGATCCAAGCAGAAAATATTCAGCCACAGCAATTTCTTTCAAAAATCGAGCTTTCTAGCTGGTAACCTCCTCCCTAATCATTTTGCCTTTGCCTTTTTGAACTCAAGTAAAAAGCATCTAAATATATGTTTTAGACCCAGGAAAAAACGCGTCAGGCATTTATTAGTCACAACTTCCGTGCGCTGGCTCACCCCTGAGCCTAAGGACTAAGCCTAGACTTGTGTTTCCGAGTGTAGTTACAGCGATTCTGAAAAGGTCAGATTCTTATAGGGTAGGGCTCGGCTATTTGCTAGTAGCGCCCGGAAATCTATTTTTTGCCGGGTCGGAATTCATATACGCAACTACTTCCAAAAAGCGTTTTTAACTTAGGGCTAGAAACGTGTAGAAACATGTTTAAAGGTGGGATGGCACTTTTTGAAAAAAAAAATTTTGACTAAATTTTGGCATTTGAATTGGGTGACCAAGGTAAAGGGTACTAGAGGTACCTGGATTCCCCAATTTTTCAATTTCAATTCGATGGGGAATTTAAAACTAGAACAATGATCTGATGGTCAAAATTTTCTAACGGAGCAATTTTCTAAAGTAAAAATGCGTATCAAACTTTGAAGTGAAAATTACAGTCAGTTTCAATCAGTATAGCTTTCAAACGTGTGTCTAGATGCCGAGTGGCTAAGCTTCTGGTTGCCTTTTTGTGGTCACGAGTTCAATTCTATGTGGACGCTTTTTATTTTTATTTTCGCTTTTTGACTTTTTTTTTCTCTCATCACTAATTTAAACCGTGAAAGACCAAGTGCACCCCCTCCAAAGACTATTTTTTTCTAAGCGTACTATTTTGGTTCCCTAGATTTGGTTCCAGTTTTTTTTGCAGTGTGTAGCGCGCTAATTTAGGCTCAGGTTTAGGCTCAGGCTTAGGCCTTAGGCTTAGGCGAAAAGAAAAAAAAGTTGACCCTTGGATATACCCCCCCCCCCACCCAAATCAACTTTTTTTAAAAGTGTTTCCAACACCTTATATCGACCTAAAATGGCCTCAGAAGCTTAAAAAAGGCATTATTTTTAAGTTCTGATCAATGAAAAATCGAGTTTTGGACACTTTTAAATTTTGACTATTTACCTGTTTTATCATGTTTTGGTCACTAGAGCTGGGCAAAAATAGTCTCTAAATGCCTTTTTGTTCAAGAGTCTTGCTCGGAATTATGTCTAAGGTAAGTCTGTGCGCGCATCTCTAACCAACCAAGCCCCCTGCGCCCCTTCGGGGGCGCAGGGGCTTGGGGTTGAGATGCGCACACCCACATACCTTAGACACCAATCACTCGAAAGTGACTCTGGATGCATAAAAATGTATGCATACCAGAGTTTATTTATGCGGTAGGCCCCAGTCAACAAAACTATGTTCAACATCTTCCTTTTTTGTTAGAAAGTGGCACCTTTTTTGTCCATTTCCACCCAAATACAGACCTAAATCCCTTTAATAATGGTCAAAATGGGTGATTTTGGGTGGTCCAGAAACTCGATTTTTGATTGACCAGAACTCAAAAATAATGACTTTTTTGAGCTTCTGAGGCGATTTTAGGTCGATATAGGGTGTTTGGAAACACTTTTAAAAAAGTTGATTTGGGGGGAGGGGGTTATATCCAAGTAGTAGGGTTGGCCAACCTCCCTCCCTCCCCCCCCCTCCCCCCCGCTTTTCGACCAAATTTCCTTATACCTCACCCCCGCTCCTCCCCCCCGCAAAAAAAATTGGCCACCTCCCCCCCCCGTTTCTCCCCCCCGCTCCCAAAATGACCCCCCGTCACCCCCCGCAAAAAATTTCAGTCGAAAAAAACTCTCGGATGAGGTCATTTTCAGAACGGCAGCCGAGAAGGGTCAAGATTTATCGAACCAGAGGAGTGGCAATATCGTAGCTTTGACTTTAGAAGTGTTTCAAAAGCCTTCAGATTCATTCTAAACTCCTGTTTCAAAATTTTTCAGTCCCGAGGCTTGTAAATTAATCAGGCACCCCCCGCCACTGCCCCCCGCTCACGGCTTCCTCCCCCCGCTCCTCCCCCCCGCAAAAAAAAAATTGGCCGCCTCCCCCCCCGCTTCTCCCTCCCGCAAATTTTTTTAGTCTAATCTCCCCCTGCACCCCAAAAAGCGAGGGGAGGCCAACCCTACCAAGTAGCGCCAAAAAGTTGCCTTAGAGAAAAATACTCTTTGGCACTTTCGATGCTGTCAATTTAAACATGATTCGACCCTAGTAGCGAATAATCCCCCTCCCTCAACAAATTTTTTTCAAAAATCAGGTTTTAACCATTTCTAAGGAATTCTTATGCGCTGAAAAAGAATAAAACAAAAAGTGTTTTCGGGCATTTTCTGACCTAAAAAGTTGATTTTTGGAAAAAATTTTTGACCAAAATTCGACTTTTTGCCTTCGGGGACCAAGGTATTTTACCTCGTTTTGGTCACTGAAGCTGGTCAAAAAGAGCCTCTAAATGCATTTTTGTTCAAGAGTCTTGCTCGGAATTATGTCTAAGGTAAGGGAGTGCGCGCATCTCTTACCAACCAGGCCCCCTGCGATCTCTTCGGGGGCGCAGGTGGCTTGGTTGCTTGGGGTTGAGATGCGCACACCCACATACCTTAGACACAAATCACTCGAAAATGACTCTGGATGCATGAAAAAAAACATGCATACTAGAGTTTCTTTATGCGGTAGGCCCCAGCTAACAAAACTATGTTCAAATCCCATCTTTTTAGGACTCTGGGTACCATTTTCAGGTGGTTTACCTTGGTCCCCCAAGGCAAAAAGTCGAATTTTAGTCAAATTTTTTTTTCTCAAAAATCAACTTTTTAGGTCAGAAAAGCCCGAAAACACCTTTTTATCATTTTTAGGGCAGGAGTGCACTATACCGCGTAGCCCAAATCTGTCTTAAAGCGTGTTTTTTGATGTGTGAGCAATTAAAACATACTTAAAACGTGTTTTTAGAGTGCGGAAGGCCATTTTTGAAAAAAAAAAATTTTGACCAAAATTTGACTTTTTGCCTTGGGGACCAAGGTAAACCACCTGGAGAGGGATTTTTTACCTCGTTTTTCTTACTGAGACAGGGCAAAAAGAGTCTCTAGACGCATTTTTTGAAGATGCGCACACACACATACCTGAGACACAAATAACTTGAAAGTGATTCTGGATGCATAAAAACAATGTGCATGCCAGAGTTTTTATGCGGTAGGTCCCTGCAAGGAAAACTATGTTCAAGATCTTCTTCTTTTGAGGAGTGGCTCCTGTGGTCCTCCAAAATTCAAATCCTATCTTAAATAAAGTATTCACGTACCCTCTCCAGGTGGTTTACCTTGGTCCCCCAAGGCAAAAAGTCAAATTTGGTCAAATTTTTTTTTTTCCAAAAATGGCCTTCCGCACTCTAAAAACACGTTTTAAGTATGTTTTAATTGCTCACACATCAAAAAAACACGCTTTAAGCCAGTTTTGGGCTACGCGGTAAAATGCACTTTAGCCGTTTTTAGCGCATAAGAATTACTTAGAAATGGTTAAGACCTGATTTTGAAAAAAAATTTCTTGGGGAGGGAGGGGGAGTTATTCGCTACTAACGCCCATGATTCTAATTTAAACATAAAATTTATTTTTTTAGTTTTTTTTAAATTATTTTTCAAAAGAAATACGGTACACCAATAGCAATCCCTCTTGCTAGTGTTGAGTAATTCTACTTACTTTAGCTATATCTAATCCAGAAACTGACTTCAAGGCCCTTGTTCATGTGCTTAACAGCTCATTTCACCGAGAAGCTATGTATAAGGCGAACCTAGAGATGTTGACTTACTTGTTAGCTAAATTGACTACCAAACAGCTTGATCAACTGCACCTTTTCCTGCACAATTTTGAAGATGATGAATACAGAAAAACTGCTATTCTTAAAGATTTTTTTGGTGAAAATGCTTCTGTAAGATTTTATCTATATATTGAAGCTTAATCCATTTCTGCCGGCTGGTAGAAAAACTTACCGTAAATTGTATATTTATTTCGATCATTACTCGGAGTTGTCTTCTCTTTTAAATAAGACAAAAACTAGAAATTTAAAAAAAACCAAGGGAACACGACTTTTTTTTGTGTAAATTTTTTTTTGGCGTAAAAAATACAGTTCTGAGAAAATCCAAAGCCATCGAAAAATTCAGCATTCAATTTCGAGATCTCACCGTAAGAACTTTGCGTGCTAATGATAGACTCACATGTAATCGTAAACGAAAATTATCATGTATTTATTGTAAACAATTTTATTTAGAATTTCATCTTCTACTGGAATATCTACACTGAATGGTTATCTGATTCGCTCGTAGACTACTCTGCAAAGATGCGCATGGTTGGGTGTGATAACAAGAAGGACTTTTGTGACATTTGCATTTTCAACGGTGGAACTAAGCTGTGCAGAGAAACGAGCTGCGAACCCTGTTGAGCCTTACATATGAATAATACAAGAGAATCTTTTCAGTTTGAAAATATTAATATTTTTCGGTATTCTATTACCAATATAAATTTAAAATACATGCTGGCGATTTTGTAAATTTTTTGAATGATTGCAAAAAATAGGCAATCGAATAGGGCCAAACAAATCAAAGATTTCGATTTAAATATGAACTTAAAACAGGTTTTCAATATGTCAAAATTTTTGTTCCTAAAAGTTTTTTTAAAAACTTTGATAATCTATAAATGTGCGGTACTTTTCATACTTTTTCAAGTTTGTGATGAGAGATGGCTAAAGTACAGCATCCCCCTGACCTAAAAATGATGACCATGAATTGCCTTTAAGCCACAAATATTTCTATTTGCTGTTAAAGGACCATAGTTGTTGATGAAAATAAGAATTCGGCAAATTCAAATGTGCGCGGGATACTTTTTTACTCTAAAAATACTTTTTGAATTACCGTATTATCTCTATTAAACGGGCAATCTTTAATAAACGGGTCCCTCGACTTTGAGGGTTTATATCTCAGCACAGAGTAAATATCTTGTAAAGCTGTTTGTTGCATTCTTTTGACTCCCACTAGCTCTACTCTAAAAGACTAGAGATGCTCAGGTCGGGTTGTGTGAGTCTTAGGTGATGTTCTCCTGAGTTTGTTAGAAGCGTGCGGAGCTTTTACTTCTTTGCTTTTAGCGTCTGATAATGCATGCAATCGTCTTCTGGAAGCTTTTTTATGGTGCGCAGTCCGTTAGGAAGAAGTTTTGGAAGTGATTTTTCTGTCCAAGTGCTGATGGCTCGCCCAAGAAGCAGGAAGAAAGAAGGTGCTTTTCTGACAGTATCAAAAAATTATTATTCCTTCTTGTTGTTGTTATTATTGTTGTTCTACGCTAATTTAATAGAATTTGTTGTTTTCAGACGAATAAAGATAGACTTTTGAGTCTTTTTGAGATAGTAAAAGTCGTTGAAAAGCGAATCTTTGCCATAAAAGCGTTGAATCGCACATTTTTAAAACTGTGGAAAGAAATAGCATAACATATGGGCTTAAAAATTTGAATTTTGCAAAAAGAAAGGAGCACTTTACCTTTACCTCCACCACTTAATCAAGCTTCACCCCCACCAGCAAATCAGCTTGGGGGACCAAGGCAAAATTTTTCCATGTTTCAATACCAATAATTTTTTTGCATAAAAATAATTAAAAATTGCAAGTTTTGAGACCTGTTTTTGAGATTTCAAAGTAAAAGATTTCAAATTAAATTTTTTTGCCTTGGTCCCCCAAGCTGATTTTCTGGTGGGGGTCAAGGTTAATTGAGTGGTGGGGGTATAGGTAAATTTAGCCAAAAAAAATCTTGAACTGCACTAGGATTCTAATTTAAGGGGCCGTGAAATTTAAAAAAACACATTGAAAAAAGTCTTCTCAAAAAATCTTGGCGTTTTGCTGTTTTCAAAGTGATTATGATTTTGAATTTAAGAGGCTGTGGTGAACGCCAACACCCCCCCCCCTCCAAAGAGTATTTTTCTCTAAGCGTCCTATTTTGGGCTCCCTTGATTTTTTTTAAGTTTTTTCTTTGCAATGCGTAGCGCACTAACTTAGGCTTAGGTTAACTTAGGCTTACGGAATGAAATCAAGCAAAAGTTTACAAAAACTAACATATGGCGAATGAGGTATCATCCTATTGCCCCAAACGTCTTCTTTCATGTGAAAAAAGATCTCGCCGAGACACTATCAATGAAAGAAGATCTGAGCAAAACAAATCCCGGCAAAAATTCGCGCCACCCTTTAAATTTTCTGTTGTTATGAAATCCGAATAAACTTGTTGATGTTCGTCAAAATTTTTGTCACCCGAGAGAAGGCCCAAAAAATTTAGCTGTCTGATATACAGATTTTTTTGGCATAAGCAAAGATGTTTAAATAACGGTTGTGAGGCCGGTACCGAGTCCTCTCATTATGCCGTAGTCTTAGGTCTAGCTCTCGTAGCATGAGATTAACGTGGCTCGCTGCACAGGGCTAACTCACTAAGTGGTTGCTTCCTATATGTTGCTTGCCTTGAAGCTGACCTTATGACCTAAGACTGCAACCGTTCATCCTTGTTACGCCAAATTCAATAAAAAAAAATAGAGACACGATGAAAAAAACAACAAATGAATGCGACAAGCAAATTTTCAACGACTAAACTGTCTAATTTAAACTGTCCAAAAAGTCTTAATCTGAACAGCAAATTCTGACATATTTCTTTGAAATTTCGCTGTGATTTTCAAAATGTTTTTCCACAAGCACGCAGCCCTTGATCTTGGCTTTTAAACAAGCTACAAACACTACTGAATAATGTAAGAAACATATAAATTTAAAAGTCTTAAATAAAACAGTGTTAATTATGAAAAATTTCAGGTTTTTTTAAGGCCACCCTGTACATGCGGTAGACCACAGATGCCACACCTCTATTCATAGAAAAATAAATTTTCATCTTAAATACCCCAATATTTCGGCTATTTGACAATTTAAAAACAGGGAAAAATAGTTATTATATACAAAAGTAATGAAAAAATAATACTTTTAAAGAAAGGAGAATTTAAAGAATTTTGAGACTACATGCTTAAAAAATTTTGTAGCAAACAAGAGGAATTTTAATAACTAAATGTTAATCGGTGGTTTCTAAGAAATTTTATTCTCTTGCTACAATCTTAATAAGTTGCCTAGAGTTCTCAATTTTTCTTCAATTTTTCTTCAATTTTTATTAACAAATCCATCATAAACAATGTTAACAAACAAATGTCAACAAAAAACGAATATTTGCTCGAAAAATTGAAAATGTAATTCTTCGCAAATGTTAAAGACAAGCTAAGGTTATTTATTAAGCACTTGTTGATAGTCAAAAAATCTTGAATTAAAATTTTCAGTTATTTTGTAAAAAAAATTAATTTTTCAAACTCAGGCAATCCTTCCTTTCATAGCAGGATGCATTGGTATTGTTGGCACTGTTGCTTCGATGATAAATAGTAAAGGCAGCAGTGAAGTTGACTTATCAGTGTATGTTACAGCACCTACGTGCTGGATTCCAGTCCTGAATCCAATAATCACTATTATTGTGGTCAAACCATACAGACGGACTTTTGCAAGAAGAAAAGAAACAAATTCAATCCTTTTTTATAATAAAACAACTATTACTTGATTCTACTTGATTCTAGCCAATAAATAAAAATAGCAAGAATGATCTCTGTAATCCCAGTGTTATAATGAAAAAACTTTATTTCCGTTTGTGCTCTATTTAACATTTGATTTAGTTTTTTGCACTTGTGTGCTGTGATATACTGAGATAAAAACTGCTTCAGATTGACTTTGAATTCTTGTGAAACAGGTCAGTTTGAATAATATTAATAATATAATATTTTTCAAATAGCGAACCCATCAAAGGGGATGAAAATAACGTAATAATTAAGTGATTTCATCGTGGACTTCTGAGCTTATTATTCATAATCAAAATATTGCTACAAAAAATTTCGACGCTAGTAACGAATACACATAAATAGTTTCTGCGCTTTTGCTGGGTCTGGATAATGTTTAATTAAGTTTTAGAAGGAAAAATTGGGGGGGGGGGGGGTGTGTGGGTTTTGGCAGGGATATTCGCTATTAGGGTCAAAATTTCGAAATGTAGGTTCTGTAGCTGTATTTATATTTTTTCGGAAAATATATAAAGATTTTTTGGAATACCTCATAAAAGTCATAATTTCACTCCAAACATTTGTCAGGTCATTTTAGGATGTTGACAAGCATTTTCATCACTTAGGCTTAGGTGGACAGTCGTAGACTGAAAATTTCAACGATGCTCACTCGGAAATGGCCGAAACTTTTTTAATGTTTAAAAGTTATTCATTTTTTGCCATTTTGATACGGCCGAGGGAAGATTGTGAGTGAATATTGTCGACTATTTTCAATATTTTTTAGATCACAATAAATTTATCAGTAGCTCATCTGGTAGCCCTGAGTCTCAGCTACAAAAAGCACCAAAAGAATAATTTTTAGAAAATTTAAAAAAAGTTATGGTCATTTTCGAGTGACAATTCTGAGCATTCTGAGATATTGTCTGACGGCCAGTGCCAGGAATTTCAAAAATATCGCTATTGGCTCTTAGTTTTAAAATTTTCAGACGCTTGCGAACTTCTCCAGCCTCCAGAAACTTATCTTACGTGGTTTCTACTCCTTGGTAAAGCTCAAATTGTAGGAGATAGCCTGCCTTTGCAAGTTCGTCAATTACTTGCTCCTCCTCCATCCTATTTACTTTCATTTATCCTACCTCTGTCAATCTTTCTTCTCTAGAATCATGAGGTCCATATATGAGTAAAAACTAGTTTTGAATATAATATTCCAGTGATGCTTAAATAGTTGATCAGAAAAAGGTTAAGACTAAACATTTCTTATTTTTTGTTTCATTTCATGAAAAGTTTATAGCAAAAAGAATGATAAAATTCAAAATTGAGCGTTAACACATCCTAAAATTGTAAATTTATTTTTCAAATGAAGAAAAAGTCATAGGCACCATCTTTAGCATCATCAAGACTGTTCGAAAAAGTCAGCCAGTTGGTCTAATTTGCATTGTTTTAAGCAATCTGCCGGCGCACCACTGATTTTGTTTTGAAGAACACAGAAAGCTAGCTAAAATCTGTTAACTATTAAGACAAAATACTTTATAGCTTGAAAGCAGGTTTTGGTATCATAGTCCTAAAATTTATTTTTGTGGAGTATGGGTCCTAGCTGTCAAAAATTATTCATTAGAAGTCCAGGACTTAAAATCCTGAAGACTCTGTTTCGTCATCACCTATAAATACCAAATTCCTTCTACAGGGTGTCTCAAAAGTATTGAAAAATTTTCAAACATTTTGTGGATACCACATGGTTCGCAAAAACAGAAAATTTGCTGAAATGCAGCGAGAATATTTGGCGTTATGTGATACTTTTTTTTGCTTTTGCTCTATCTGGTGTCAAAAATGTATGAACCACCCGTATAACAGCAATACCTAGGCTACATGCAGCCCGTGAAAGTCACTCTTAAAGGAGGGGCAGGATTTTCATATAAGCATCGTCTAGGTCACAGGTTCAAATCCTCCTGAATGCACGCCCTATTTTTCATTCCATTTTTCATATTTTATTTTCAAGTTTGGTATGAAAAAAAAATGCTTATTCTCATGACTATCCGACAAGAGAGACTGCTGGGTACCCAAAACTGGGATCTCCCACCTGGGTACCCTTTCCTGTAAACAGGGTGATCGGAAAAATTCGGAAAATTATGAAAAAGTTTGAATTTTATTCGTCTGCAACTTATTCATATTGTTTTAAATGAAAATCTTTTTTGTTTTGTATAGAAGAGCAAGCAAGGTAGATTAACTACTGTCACCCATTTTTCCGGGAAAATCGATGAGGCAAGGAGCTACCTATGCAAAATTTTCAATATTTTCCGAATCTTTTTGGCCACTTTGTACTCCTCCACCTCGGTTTTTCTCTTCTGCGTAGCTGCATCCTGTGTACTCCCCCACCTGGGTACCACCACTTCAGTACCACCACATGGTATTCCCCTCCTAGGTACTCGCCATATTAGTATCCCTCACCTGAATAACACCACCTGGGTCCACCAACTACTCAACCAACCACGAGGATCTGGCCACCTGAGTACTGATGGTGAGCAATAATAAACTTATAATTTTTTTAGATTTTGCGCTTTAGATTGGTGATTCACAGCGTTTTTTTTTGTTTATTTAATAGACTCAACCCGTAGTCAATTCTAGAAGCTTTTAGGCTCAAGAGGTGGCTAAAAAATCTGAATCCCTTCTTCGTCCTCGCTGTCATCCTTCTGTTCTTATCTTTTTTTTGTTCCTTTTTTGAAGTCAGAGTTGAACGGGGAATCAAATATAAAAGTTTCACATTAAAATTACTGTAAAGTTGGTAGCTTGCGAAGGTTTAACCATGCGAAAAGAGAGTATGTTCGACGGGCAGGAAGGCCCTACATTTGACATTTTTAAAGTTTTAATTTTCATTTCAATTTACACTTTATTATAGCCTGGATATAAGCCATAGACTATAATCATGGCTACACATTGGTATATATAATGCAAACCGTGCAATTGTAAAAAATACAGAAAATATCAATCAAGGAAAAACCCAGAATAAGATAGCTAATTAAGGTAGGCTTTAGCCTTCAAATCAGCTGTTATAGTTGTTTAACCAACGCGCTGATTAACCAGGCGTGCATCCAGGGGATTTGAACGTGTGACCCAGACAATGCTTATATGAAAATTCCTCCTTCCCCTTCAAGAGTGACTTTTACGGGCTGCATGTAGCCTAGGTATTGCTGTTATACGGGTGGTTCATACATTTTTCGACCAGATAGACCAGATAGAGAAAAAGCAAAAAAAAATAGTTAAAAAAAAGATGCGTAATATGTAGGGAACGAATTAATGCAGCAAAATTTTCGCTGCAATTTAGCAAACCATGGAATACCATAATTCCACCGATAGATCTCGTGCCCCTATTTATTCGACTAAAATTTATTGAAGTTAAAAAAATGCCCCTAGGCGTCTATCACACGAAATAATTCTAACCGGGATCAAGTCAATCCCTAAACAACTCCACCCAATAAACAGCACCCGCACACTCCAAAATGTTTTAAAAATTCAAAGAAGGGGCCAAAGCATCTTTTTTAAAAATTAGCGGTTTTGGTTCCTTTCTTGTGTAGATTGAAAGAAATACCTTAATTTTAGACTTAGCTTCTGTCAACGATTGACTACCGATTCTTTTATCTCAGACTCTTGTTTGAGAAATTCAAGGAGTTGATTAGCTAGTTGGCTGAATCCGGAGAGCATTCTACTATGAACCGCCAGCTTTTTCAGTGTGTCATCACTCTCAGGAGATGTCAGCTGGCTGGATTGTTGCAGAATTACAGCTTGCTCTATCAGACTATTCGCTTTGAGCAACAGATCTAGCTCTTTGTGAGTGCTTAGTAGCCCTTGGAAGTTTTGCTCAATTGCAGCAATAGCAGCCATAAGTTGACCTGCTCTGATCAGCTCACATATTTTTTGATAATGCTCAAGGCTTGCACTGCTGTAAAAAATTTAGTTGGTTGTAATGTCAGACTGGCCATCTTTTGTTTTATTTTTGAACGTAGCTTTAATTAAAAATTACCTGCTTGATGTTTCTGAAAATCGATGCGATGACGGAGTGCTTTTGGCAACTTTTTCTTCCCGAGTCTAGCCAGTGGTGTAGTGATGTTGACTAGATGTGGAGACACACAGGTTAATAAGTCTTCACAGGCTTCTGACTTCCTTTTTCTGGTGGTCATAGATGATGCGATCGCCTGCTGTTTTCTTAACTCTAGTGCCAGACTCTCTTTGGAATCCTAAAATTTAGTCGATTATCGCCTTTGAAATTTTTTTAGGCGTAGTATAACAAAAAGAGTCTCTATATACATTTTTGATCAAGAGTCTACCTCGGAATCATTTCTAAGGTAAGTTAGTGTGCGCATCTCAACTCCAAGCAACCAAGCCCCGTGCGTCCCCAAAGGAAACGGAGGCGACAGGGGGTATGATGGGTTAGAGATGCGCCCACTAACTAACCTTAGACAAGATAGACTCTTGATCAAAAATGTATATAGATTGACTCTTTTTGCCAAGTCCCATGTTGAAAAAATGTTAAACAGGCAAATAGTAGAAACTCAGTCAAAATGCCAAAGACTTAACTTTTTATGGTCTGGAACGTGAAAATAATGTCTTTTTCGAAGTTCTGAGCTGATTTTAGGTCAATATACGGTGTTTAAGAACACTTCAAAAAAGTGGATTTGGGGTGGGGGTGTCGGTGGTAATTATATGCAAGTAGCGTCGAAATTTGGATAAATTATAAATTCTCACAATGAATGTTGTAGAATGCTCTAGCAATTCAGCATAGGTAGTCTCTGGCGAAATAAAATCGACCAAGCCAGCAGGCACACCGTTTTCTCCAAGTACGAAACTGATGCTTTGGCGAGCTCGATGGTAATATGTTTGGAGGGTAGTGAAGGCATCTGTAAAAAAAATTAGTAATTTAATTTAGTTTATTTAAAACGTGAAAAATACATTATATGCTATGCCGCAGGCTTTAATCGAAGTATTTGTCCTAAAAATATCATAAATTAGACTAATGCATTTTAATCGAACTGTTGAAGGCCTTTGCACAATTTTTAGAATTTTTAGAATAGCTCGAAAACTCACATAAAAATATTCTGGACAGCACGAGCCAAAATTTCTTTTTTATTTTCATCAACCTTGGAGTTGCAGAGCACATTTGTGATAGCTCCTTCCAGCACTGAAAACACAAAAATAGATCAAGAGTATTTCCCGAAGAGTATTTTAGTGTGTGTAAAAGGTCATATTAGACATTTTTGATACTTTTAGGGAAGAAGAAAGATATGGCAAATTAAAAGGGGACAATTTATTTTACAATTGAAGTTTACATTAAAAAATTTCGATTTAAAACGATCTGATCTAATGTGATTGCCGCGATTTCAATGGTTGAATATTGCAATGTGGTACTCTGCAATGTTCTCTTGCCAAATTTTTCGCAATACAGTCGACTCTCAAATCAATAACCTCCTAAAAAGTTTTTTGTTTGTTTACACTTTTTTAACTTAATTTTCGCAGGCTTTTGCCAGTCCTCTTCTGCTAGTCCAGTCCAAAATATCGCCGAAAATCCCGGCTCCTCTCGATTTAACGACCCTCTATTTTAAAAAGATTCGCTATATCGAGAGGCGCCAGTTTTTTGGCCGAAACTGTTGTCATTCACAAAAACCACCATCGCAAACGGAATATTTGCAGTACTTCAGACTAGACTGGTCTGGCAAGAGGCTTTGAAAATGAAGTTAAAAAAAGTGTCGGGCCCTAGCGGGAACGAACTTTATAGGGGGTCATTAAATCGAAAATCGACTGTATAAAGAGTGCGGGTCGTATTAGTTTCAATTTTTTATTTCAAATTTTAGCTGCAAAAATAATGTCTCTCTGCGGATTTTGAAAAAAAAAATTTACAAGAAACTATAATAACTCTAAAGCTGGAAAAACTCACCAAGAGGATAGTTTTCCAGTATGATGGCACAAAGATCCGGCGCTCTTTCTCTTAGTTTCTGGTGGAGGAGGAGGCGTAGTGGAGAAAACAGAATTAAGAAGCGAATTTGGGCTCATAGATCCAAGAATGTGTCTTGCCTGATTGTCTGAATTGTCAAAGGAATAGTCTCGAGAGCCGCCTTCTGCGTACTCCGCCGGCTCATGTTTGATA
Organism: Ditylenchus dipsaci; assembly: GCA_004194705.1. Taxonomy (NCBI): domain Eukaryota; kingdom Metazoa; phylum Nematoda; class Chromadorea; order Rhabditida; family Anguinidae; genus Ditylenchus; species Ditylenchus dipsaci. Next base: position 993,084 of record SADC01000001.1, on the reverse strand, counting down.
GCAAGCATATTCGCGAGGTCAGAAGAACTATTCAAATTGTCACTATCCATTTTATTGATTTACTATTCAGACTCAGTGAAAAGACAAACAATTTTGGTTTAGTTGTATCTGAGCTTTGCTATATCGAGCAATCAATCAAACTTGTTTATCAAACGGATAGTGCGATAATGACTGAATAAGATTATCTATTATGTAGTCTATTCTAGATAATCTGCTATAAAAAGTTCTTAAGGCTGGTAATCCTGGACTGTCTATTTTTTCGTAACTTATAATTTAAACGCAGGGTTCTCAACTGTTTTTAAGATTTTTACTTTATTCGACACAGCAAATCTTTAGAATTGTTGAAATTTTAGGTCAAAATCTTTATTTTCGTTGCTCAAAACTTGACAAGCCGATGTGTTTCGAAAAGAAAAGCAGAACCCCCTTTCATCTGAAAATGAAAATAACCCGTTTAAAGGAGCGGTAAAAGCTACTTAGGTTTCGAATGTGGTCTCGGGGGCGCAGTGGGCAAGCGTTCGTTTTTTTCGGCCCAAAATGGTGTTGCAGGTTCGATCCCACGTGGTGGCACGCTATTTTTTTTGGCTTCTTTGACCGATTTTCGGATAATTCATTTTTTAGCGCCATATTCGGAATCAGCAACCCCGATTACCCATAGACATTGATCAAGCAAGCTAAAAATTAATATCGTGCAACCACGTGTGGTTGAACCTGCAACATTATTTTGGGCCAAAAAATACAAATGCTCACCCACTGCGCCACCGCGATCGAACCGACGACTCATTTTCAATCACTTATTGTGAATAGGGTATTCATTAGATTTGTGTTAAAAAATAATTCTTTTTCTGAATTTACCTGATATCCGACTATCGGTAACGGGCAAACCCACGATTACGATCTCGAAATTTAAAAAATAACGACATTTGCTTCAATTAAGATCATTTTCAAAAAAATATGCTGTTTTATCCAGCTCTTATTGCTTTTTGTATTGATAAAATATAAGGTATTTCAACAAATTCAGATTTTGGATATTGAGATAAGGACAGATTTTATAAATAAGGACAGATCTTAATCCTTGGTATGCCACTAAAATTAGAGAGAAGACTTTTACTTTTGTAGATTTCTACAAACAGGAGTAGAAAAGCATTAATTGGAGAATATACAATACAGTCAAACCTCGATAATCCGCCACCCCATGGGACCGATCCGAATGTGGCGGAATATCGAGGTGGCGGTTTAGCGGGGTAAACTTTGTTAAGTTTTTCTGACGGCCAACCAAATCCGGCTTATCGAGGGTGCTGGTTGCAACATTATCGAGGGTGGCGGTTTAGCGGGGTGCGGATCATCGAGGTTTGACTGTATACAGATTATTTTGGCGTAAGCGAGAATGTTTAAATAACGGTTGTGAGGCCGGTACCGAGTCCTCTCATTCTGCCGTAGTCTTAGGTCTAGCTCTCGTAGCATGAGATTAACGTGGCTCGCTGCACAGGGCTAACTCACTAAGTGTTTGCTTCCCATATGTTGCTTGCCTATGACCTAAGACTGCAACCGTCCATCCTACAGGAGTAGAAAAGCATTAATTGAAGAATATATAATATGCTACATTTTGTTAAGATATTTATCTGCTATTGTTTTGCACTTTTAACTAATTGAGATCATTCTGTTAGCATTATTAATTGGTGGATGAAAAATAGGTATAGAATTTGTTTCTTTTCTTCTTGCAAAGGTCCGTCTGTATGGTTTGACCACAATAATAGTGATTATTGGATTTAGGACTGGAATCCAGTGCGTAGGTACTGTATAAAACACTGATAAGTCAACTTCCCTACTGCCTTTACTGCTGAATATAGAAGCCATAGCGCCAATAATACCAAGACTACCTGCTATCAAAGGAAGAATTGCATGGAAATTTTTATTTTGCGTAGTTCTTATAACACTAGAATGCCAGTGCATACTAAAGTGTGCGTCTTGTTCCGAATTCAATGCTGAACAACATAGGCGGGAAAAGTACAAAAAGAGTGATTTTATGGACGGCATTCAACTGGCATCCATTTCCACTGGCAACCATCGAAACTTTTGATTAAAAAATCGACAATTTTGACAGTAAAATTTTTTTCGGAAAGTCACTCCTAATAACAAAATCTCTTCCTGAATCCGAATCCGTTGAGATCAAGTCCGAAAAATTTCAGGGAGCTGAGATTTCCTTCAAAGTAAGGGAATGGTCCGAATTTCCTGTATGTTTTACTCAAAATACCAATATCTCAGCTCTGTGGAATTTTTCGGACTTGATCTCAACGGATTCGGATTCAGGAAGAGATTTTAGTCTTAGAAGTGACTTTCCGAAAACTTTTACTAACAAACTTGTCGATTTTTAATCAAAAGTTTCAATGGTTGCCAGTTGAAATGGATGCCAGTTGATATTTTACCTGATTTTGTAAGTAAGACTTCGTCAAATTTCAAAATTCGCGTTCTTTTTCTGAGGTCTGAGACATATATTTGACTATTTTTTATATGGTTTATGAGAAAAAAAAAATTAGGTTGAGGAGATATTTGCTACTAGGGTCTACATTTTTATACTTTGCACTCTCACCCATCTTTTTCCTTACTATGAACACTTTTTCATATGTTTAGTGCAAAAAATAGCCACAATACTTATACCTGTAAAATTAACGTCGAAGTCATCTGTATATCATTTTCTGCTTTCTTAGAATTATTGTGTCGCTTTATTAAGTTTCTTATTTTAAATCCGCATACAAATATGACAATATAACAAGTGATAGTAGAAATTATACAGTATGCAGCGTTGAAAAGATGCAGAAAAGAAACCTTGAGATTTTTTATATTGCAAAAAATAAAAGTGTGCGTGAAATTATCTAGTATATAAAGCATTGCTCGCAAAGGGTGTATATTTTTGTCTATAAGAATGCAAAGATGGGTTGTAGGTGGCAAATTGCAAAGGGCGTCTTGATTTACATGATAGATCCCATCTTCTTTTAACAACCTCGATTATATACCTATAATTACTGCTTCTCATTGAGACTCTTTTTCAATCCTCAGATCGTTTACAAAATTGACTTCATATTGTAAGATATATCGATACATGAGAAAATAAGTTCCCGAATTAGTTAAAAAGGTTAAAGGGCGGTCGCCGTTGATGACAATGACAATTTCGAATGTTTGAATTGACGGGTACCGAAAAAGATAGGCTCAGATAAAAATACTCTTTGGAGGAGGCAAGCACTCGGGCTTTCACGAGAAACATTTACTAGTCGAGCCCAACGTTGCTTGACTATAACAGATCGGACATCCTAGCCGACTTTTATTGGTAAAATCCCAACTGTCATGAGTGCCAGCTGTCATGACCCAACTGTCATGAGTAAAAATATAAAATCTGACATGTATTGTGTGCAAAGGGACCGAAAAGGGCATATTTAGTGTGAAAAAGACGATGTTGAACATAGTTTTGAATAATGGTGCCTACCGCATAAATAAACTCTGGTATGCATGCTTTTCCATGCATCGAGAGTCACTCTCGAGTGATTTGCGTCTAAGGTATGTGGGTGTGCGCATCTCAACCCCAAGCAACCAATCCTCCTGCGCCCTCGAAGAGCGCGCAGGGGCTTGGATGGTTAGATATGGTAAAACAGGCAAAATGTCAAGTTTTCGAAATGTTTTTTTATCTTTTTACTCATGACAGTTGGCACTCATGACAGTTGGGTTTCGTTCCTTTTATTGAGCTATAGCCTATTATTGCTGGATGTGATTCGACTCGATGAACAAATAAAATTCAAATTTTAGATGCAAATAAAAAAATAATTCGAAACATTTTCGGTTATTCCCAACAATTTCAACAGCGATGGTCTTTCAAAGGAGGGAGAAAAGCCATTAAGGTTTGAAAAAGTGGCCTCCATGGCGCAGTGCATATTTTTTTCGGCTTGTTTGACCAGATCTCTGAGTAATTTGGGTCACTGATTCCGAATCTAGCATCAAAAAGTCTAATTACCTCTAAAACTGGCCAAACAAGCTAAAAAAATAGCGTGCCACCACGTGGGATCGAACCCGAACACCATTTCGGGCTAAAAAAAACAAAAAAAGGTATCCAAGTATCTTTTTTCGATGGTTCAGCTTGGTTCCCCAAGGCGAAAACTCGAATTTCGGGGGGCCTTCCAAGTTTAGTGTAAAATGTCAAAAACACGATTTTCGCTTGGTCCCCCTGTGGTTGTGGTCCTGGTCTGTGGGTGGTCCCTAGATGGCCAAAACCTCAACCACAGGGGTGACCGATCGAAATCGTGTTTTGACATTATACACTTAAAGGACCATTGCCGTCTCCGACAACGGTTGTCCCCCGCCAATCCAAATTTCTTTTCTCAATCGTTGGATTTACGTACAAATTTTGCAACTTGGTTTCTAACAAAACTATTCCTAAAATTAAATTATGGGCCTTGTTTTGTTAGAAACCAAGCTGAAAAATCAGTACAGAATTTGAATGATTAGGCGAAAAAATTTGAATTGGCGCGGGACAATTCAAAACAAGTGGCAATGGCCCTTTAACGAAATTCTCCGGTAAGAGAAACACTTTTGCTTTTACAGGAATTCGAAAAACGGTCTATGCATAAAGTTATAGCCATTTCAAAAAGAAAATTGCTTGAAAAAACACCCTGTATCTTACTTTTTTATAAATTTTCATTTCGTATCTTTTTCTAAAGATGTTTACCATTATTTGTTTTTTTTGTTGGGCTAGAGTATTTGCTTTTCTGCTTAATTTTTTCTTTCTTTTTGATCTCCTTTTTATGTATTTAAACTGATCTTTTGAAATGTAGTGGCGAACTATCGAAATTCGACTGTTGGCTAACAAAAATTTAAGTTTGAGAAAATTGATTGATAATAGTAGACCCATAAAAAGGGTGCGGTATCAGCAACTACCAAAAAGTGTACCAAACAATGACTATTATATGCCGTCATATCTGCCAATTGCATCTTTCAAAACAAAAAAAAGATTTATTACGAAACAATTACACAAATAAAATTAAGCAATTAATAATAGAGATTGTATTTTCGCCCATTTGTTCAGTGACTCATCCTAGTTTTTTTGATGTAAACAGCCAGTCCAACCAACACACCGAGCACTACCAGCACAGCTAACACAATGCCAACAATCAGCAATACTGATGAACCACCACCCTCCACTACAGCATCTGCACTGCACTTTTCAACAGCTAAATGCACAATTTATTGATAATTTTTTTTGATTTGGCAAAACATACACAGTCCTTCCATAGTCTCGTTTTGCATTTTGGTGTTGGCAATCACCTTCAAGCCGCTAAACTTAAGCCAGGAATCGTGTCCCAGTTTGAGGGTAGTGCTAGAGCAGGAGTAGGAAACTCCAGGGATAGTGCTCTGCATTTCATAAGCCATAACATCATTGGAGTAGACGTGGCTAACTGAATTATGAAAAAATTGTTAATTTTGTGTTTTTAGTGTTGAAAAAAAATTGAAAAATGAACTTTTTTGATTTTATAGAAAAGACAGTATTTTCCACATACTCAAGTTTAAGAAAAGCCAACATAGTTTTGCTTCGATATTTTTTTACGGCATGAGTGCACTACCGTATACTCTCCCAAAAACGACCTCTGGCTTTCAAACTTGTGTTCTTGGCATTGTGCTTCGGGCCCTTTTTGAACACTTCTCTCAGGCAAGTTACTGGACGAGACTTTTTTCTGCCACCTTCTGGCTTTTTTCTGCCACCTTTTGGCTTTTTCTGCCACCTTTTGGCTTCTTTCTGCACCTTTTGCAAATTCAGTGGAAAAAAAGCTTTTCTTTTTTCTAACTATGAGTAATTTTTTCACTTGAGTGTAGCCCAGGATCTCAGCTTTCCAATAAGCTATCAACTGACTCAATGAAGTTTTAAAAAGTTAAAGGAAAAAGTCTTTGAATAGAGTAAATTTTTTTAAAAAGTTGCTCCATTTAAAGACCTTTTCCTCCAACTTTTTAAAACATCATTATATCCGTTGATAGCTTATTAGAAAGCTGAGATCCTGGGCTACACTCAAGTGAAAAATTATTTAAAGTTCGTAAAAAGAAAAGATTTTTTTAACTAAATTTGCAAAAGGTGGCAGAAACAAGCCAAAAGGTGGCAGAAAAAAGCCAGAAGGTGGCAGAAAAAAGATTTATCCCAAGTTACTACCTTAATTGTAGCCAGTGAGATAAGCTACCAAATTAGTAGTAACTTACCTAAGATAAGTCTTTAGTAATGTTTAAAACCAGGATTCTCATCTGTACTTTATTTAAGGATTTAAAGATTCGAATTTAAAGATTTAAAGACTTTATTTGGCACCCTAAATCTTTAGAAATTTTGAGATTTTACGTCAAAATCATTATTTTTTTTCAAAAATCAATAAGCACTGGATAAAATGGCGCTTTCTGACGAAAAATGCTCAAAATGTACTTTATTTGAAAAATTCTACATGAGAACCCTGGTTAAAATTCAATTGTAGTGCAAAGGGCTGTTTATAAGAGTATATACGGTATATTGCACAGCTCAAAAAATGTTTTTTTTTGTTAAAATAAATGCTAAAAATATTTTTCACGTGGCGGCGAACAATTTTAGCCATTTTTCTAGAAATAACATTTTTTGTAGAAGGGAGAATTAATTCCCGATTTGAAAATATCCTGTGAAATATCGTGTTTTTTTCTAGTGTGGAGCTATGTAACAAAGAAACCTCCGAAAAGATTCATTTTAGATAAAAAGTCTTCAGTCTCTACAAAAAAGATAAGAAACTATGTTTTATCGCTGTTTTGCTTACAAATAAATTCAAAACACCTTTTAGTTTTAAAAATATTTACAAAACGTGTTTGAAAAAATCCATGGTTTTTCAAATTTTCGTCCTCCCACAGTGGATAGCCTGTGCATGGCTTTTATATAGGCAAAGTCCAAGCCACAGGAGGAACCAAGCGAAATCGTGTTTTCGGTCTATGAATACCGAACAAGTATTTTCGTTAAGAAACATTGATTGGCAAAACAGAATTTTTAAAAAAACCGTAAAAGCCCAAGTGCACGCTTTTCCAAAGAGTATTTTTCTCTAAGTCTACCTTTTTCGGTTTTCTTTTATTTTTTTTCAACCCGATCTATTGCAATGTGGAGTGTGATGTTCTTCGGCCAAATATCCTTGGTATTGTCGGTGCAAAATGTGTGAAATAGGGAAAAATGAAAAAAGTTGGCTTGGGGAAAAATATTTTTGGATGGGGTGTGGGCAGGCTATTGGGCTGTCGTCGAAAAAAACACTATAAAAAATTTATGGGCGTTTCAAAACTGGGAAATTCCTTGAAACACTCAGTATTTAAAGACCATGAAAAACTTTTGAATTTCTTATTGAGACTCACCAACACTAGAGTTGAGCAAAGGGCTAAAGCTCACGTCCAAAGAGTAATCTACACTGGCAAAAGTTTGCAAATTGGTAGAAGCAGGGTTCTTTTGAAACACAATATGAAGACTCCACAGCTTAAGCAGGGCTGGCGCTCCATTAGGCAAAAATTGAAGTTTTATCTCATCTTTAACTACGGTGGTACTATGGCAGCTTCCTGAGGCTTGAACTGTGGTTTCGTTCACATCAAAAGGGTAGGTCTGCAGTTTATTGTCCTAAGATATAGTTGTTTCGTTTTTCGTTTTTTGGCAAATCAAAAGTTGAGTTACCGGTGTATTGTACTGTATTTGGCCGCTTATTTGAGATGCATTCAGGACAACACAATAATCGTTTCCATGTTTTACCGACACATGAACTAAGCAAAGTGCAAGATTGGCAAACAAAAGAGCTAAATTTTAACATGTAAAATCAAAAAGTGGCTTGCCTAGTTTTAAGTGACAGTTATTATTTTTTCATCTTTTATTCAATTTTTATAAAAATGCAGGCGAATTCAAAGATGTTCAACGATTTTTTCTTTATAAAAGAAATCAAAAACTACAGAAAGAGGCAAAAAGGTTACAGAAAAAGGTTTCCTTACAATCAAAATCTTGTTTTCAGCATTGTGTTTTGAACTTTTTAAATGACTCGCATATAAGTTATTTTCTATAAGTCAATTTAGGTTCCTAAGCTGAGATCCCGAAAAACAATTTCGAAAAACACGATTTTGTTCAAACCACTAAATTGTATAGATTCAACGGATTTTGACTATATTTGAAGTCCTAAAAATTATCCATGTGTTCATTTTTTTAAATTGTAATTGTGATCAAAATGGACTCTATCCCTCATTGGCGTTTTTTTTTGCTTTGGAACCCCCTGTTGTTTTTTTTTTGTGATTTTTGGGCTATGGGCCAAGGCAAAGATTGCCCAGCGTATGTTACGATGGACTCGAACGTATTTTGGACTTATGCTAAAGTTCGGGTTAGCACACGCTGGCTTACTGTTGCCTGAGTCTTAGCCTAAAAACTCACAAAAACAGCAGGGGGACCAAGGCAAGGTATAATTGTTTTTGACCAAAAGCATCAAACTTAAAAATGGCTAATAGAAATTTTAATTTTGCCCGAAGAAGGCTAATCCCCAGTAAAAGTTGGCCGACTCTTATGTGTAAAAAAGTGAGCTTCTAAAAAACTAACTTGAAAGCACTAGTTTAGCAAGCAATCTAAAATCCGTCATCTTATGAAATTTGAAAACAGTTTGGGAGCACGAGTCCTAGTTGAAAAATGAAAATAATAAAAATATGTTTTTACTGTTATCAATAACAGACAAATGAATAGTTGGATTGATTGTGGATGGGAGGCTCGCTTTTATAAATATCAACAAGTGAGCAAGCAAGCAAGCATCAGTGCCGCTGTTATCATAAAGCTTGGGCAGCAAAATTCTCTCCACCCGCATACACACCCCTTTTGTGGAACTGCTCACCCACTGCTTTCCTGTTATGATTCATTTTTTTTTCAATTTTCCCTTATTATTTCGTGAAAATGGCCGTTTTAGAATTGATAAAGACGCAATAAAATGATAGTCACTTTCGCAATATGTTCTTACAGAAATTTAAACAGAAAAATAATTAAATTAAAAGCTGTACAACTTGCAGCCGTTAAAGCTATATAGTCGACCCTATGGATAAGGAGATTTAAAAGTACGCCAAAATGCTGAGGTTATTGAAAAGGCTCAAATTGTTTTACCCCGCCAAATTACTGATTTACCCCGCCAAATTACTGATTTACCCCGCCAAATTACTGATTTACCCCGCCAAATTACTGACTTAAGGTAACCGAAAATTTCGTCCCCGACAACCCTACAAAAGAGCAAGGAAATTTGAGAAGAGTCGGTATGAGCAGCCGGGTTTTACTTATTCTGGTATCTTCCTTTACAGGCTGAGCAGCCACCCACAGATTGAAGACCGAGCCAAAGGCTCGGCGAATACAAAGCTTGGCAAAACCGAAACCCGAACCGAAGTCTTCGTATACCGACCTGAACCAGTTACCCGAAGTGACAACCGAACCTGAGGCTCGGCAAATCCAAAACTCAGAACACACGACACTCCGAAAAGGTCTAGTCCATTTCCAACATCGGGATTCAACCCGACTGAATGGCATGGGTTCAGTTGAGTACTGATGCTTTACGCTGCACCCACAATTGCTGGGTTTGACGGAATTAAAAATTAAAGCGACAAAAATGTTTTAAATAAAATGTCCCGCCGCGAAAAATGTTTTTGGGTCCCCGCCAATTCAAATTTCAACAATTGCTGGGCCTTGCACGAGCATGGTCCTTTAAGAATCCCACCACGGAATGGCCAGAAGTCTCTGAAGTTGGTTTTTTGGGGGTTTACTAAAGGGGAGTAAACTTTTTCTGAAAATTCGATTGAGCGGATCAGAATCCCAGTCCGATGGGCTAAATCGCTCGAAATCTCACCCTGAACCATTCTCAACCATCTTAAACCACCCTAAACCATCCGAACCAGTATTTAAATCCCCTAAATCAGTGCTTAGGATGGTTTAAGAGGGTTGAGAATGGTTTAGGGTGGAATTTTGAGTGATTTAGCCCATCGGACTGGAATTCTGATCCCTCAATCGAATTTTCGGAAAAAGTTTACTCCCCTTTAGTAAACCGCCCAAAAATCAACTTTCAGAGACTTCTGGCCATTCCAGGGTAGGATTCTGGCGATCCAAGTTATTTTTAACTATAAAATTTGAATTTCCGCAAAATTTACTGCAATATTTTTACTAAAAATTTAAATTTGGCGAAGTAAATAAATAATTTGGCGGGTAAATCAGTTATTTGGCGGGGTAAATGAGTATTTTGCTCAAAATTCAAATTTGGCGTGGTAAATCACTAATTTGGCGGGTGAAATTAGTTACAGCCTATTGAAAATATTAAGTTCATAACTTGATAACAAGAGTTAAAAATTGCGAAAGTTAAAAAATATTGAAAACATTCACACACAAATTGTTCAAAAAAAAGAAAAGCTCAAAAAATTTAAAAAAATTGCTATCACAAAGAAGTATTTTGGTACTAGAAAACAGTATTACCCAAAATATCTGCATATGGTATTATGGAGGTGAAGCTCCGTAACGCTTTTTTGCGTTTCTTACGTTTTGATCGCGTTTTGCAACGCTTTCCATCCCCTATGTATATTTGACCCTAGTAGCGATTACCAACCCACACCCCCCCCACCCCCAACGATTTTCACCTTTTTTACTTAAGTAAAAAGTACCCAAATTTATGTCCCAGACCATGGAAAATATGCGTAAACTCTTTATTAGTCACAAATTCCGTACGCTGGCCTACCCCGAAGCCTAAGGGCTAAGCCTAAACTTGTTGTTTGCAAGGGTAGTTACAGCAATTTTTAAAGGTCGGATTCTTTGCGGGGAGGGGGCTGGTATTCGCTACTATCGCCGTATATTTTATTTTGATAGAGTTTTGAGATGCATGTTTTGCACTATGGCACAGACTTCGCGCACGGTGCATTGTTAGTCGATAAAGCAAAACACACCTGCATAAGGCAAGTTCTTTGGGGGTCACATATTCAAATCCTATCGGTAGCAAACATATTGTTTTAAGCATAACTAGACGTTTATAGTCATGTCATACAAGCTTTAATAGCACTTTACTGGCTAGAAAAAAGTACCAGGTACCCAGGCGGTGGTACCCACTTGGTGGTACCCAGGTGGTGAATATAAATGCACTCATTGAACATAAATAAGCTCAAATACCTGGATTAGACTTTAATCACGTAGATAGTAACCAAACTACTTGAATCAGACGTGAACACCTGAATAGTACCCAAACTCCCTGGATTGTGCCCAAGCAATTAAGTAGTACTTTAGCCTTATGGATTATACCTGAATCACCTGTATAATGATTATTTCACACAGAGAGTACTATACTGACTTGGATTGTGCCTGAACCATCTAAAAGGTACTCCGATCACCAGGTTTGTGCCCTGACCTGGACATTTTTCCGCCGAAATTGTTCGGCGGACGTTTTTAGGTTGCATTTTTTCTGTATTGAGAAAAAAAACTGTTATAACCATTTTGTAGCCGAGATTCATGGCTTTCAAATGAACTATTGAAAAACTTTGTCTGACTGCAAAATTTTAGATGAAAATGCCTAGTCTGATACTAAGAAGGGAATTGGACATTTTTCCGCCAAAATTTTAGACTCAGTGTGAGACTGGGCATTTTATCCAAAATTCTGTATACAGATCTTGATTACGAAAAGCTCATTTCGGAGCTCTGAATCTTAGATACAGAATGGTACTAACAGAATTTTTTGCTCAATGAAAAAAAAATTAAAGCCAAAAAATGATCGCGGGAAAATTTAGCGGGAAAATTTAAATTTATTGTCCGGCGCAAAAATGTCCTAAACCCTTTTCGAAAGTTTAAGACTCATTTTGTAGCCAAGATTCTCAGCTACAGAAAAAGTGGCGACAAATTTTAAAAAAATTGTTGAAAAATCTATGGTAAAAACACAATGCCACAAATATTGCTTTTAAAACAACGGTACGAACTTTTAACACGACCAAATAGTAGCCATCGAAGAGCCATCACCCCACCATCAAAGAAAGTGGCTGCAAATTAGTAGCCCAGGCATAGGTGTGCCAGGGTGGGCTTTAGCCCCTCCCGTCAGGATTTTTAATTGAAGAGTAACTCATTCCGTCAGCAATTTTTAGTCTTTTTAGCCCTTTCAGCCTCTCCCGTCAGGAAAAATTTTGCAATCCTGGTACTCCTATGTCCCCAGGGCTACTATCAGAGTAAGTACGGTATATGGCTATGATGTTTGGCAAAAATCTTAACAACAATTTATTTTTAATAAAAAAGGATTGGTAAAATAGAGTTTTTTTCAATAGCTCTTTTGCACATTTGATTTTCATCATTTCACAAGCAATCACTGTGCTTTATTTTCTTCCCCGACATCAGTGGTCTCATCGCCTGCTGGTGCTATTGTTTTACTACTAGGTTGCTCAACCCAATCTGCAGCTTCACGATAAAAACAAATAAGCGACATTTTTTCCTTGCCGTGTCTAAACAGCTTCGGATCTCCGTTGTTTTTTGAAACATTTTCCCCGAATTTTGCTTTCCATGCATTTGCAGCAAGCACAGCATTGTAGTCAGTCTCATGTTTTAACATATTTTTCAGTTTATCATTCGTACTAAAAAATTTCGCTTCAATATTGATTAAAAAAATAACATTTTACCTTTCTATCCACTCGCGTTTCTCAGGAATTTGGTCGTGATCTTCCTTTTTGGTGGTCAAAATACAGTAGAAAAAGATGTCTCCTCTACCACGCTTATTTGCTTTCTTCGTAGTAGTGTCTTGAATCAAATTTATTTGCGTAATCTACAGAACTTATGTAAGCTTACTTCATTTCCAATATACCATGGAACTTCAGGTGTTTTTGTTTCAAACCAGCTTCTTTCTCCAAATTCTTTTAACAGCAGTATCGATTGACTCTCCTGGAAGCATTGCCATTCCTGGTAGCTTGTAACCGCCTGTTAGTTCTCTGTTACGTATTACATCGTTTACAGATCTTCCTAACAAAAATTAATGCTTTTTGTCGCCACTTGCATATACCACCGCCCCCCCCCATATCAACTTTTTTAAAATGTTCCCAAACACCCTGTAACGACCGAAAATCGCCTCAAAAGTTAAAAAAAGACATTATTTTTGAGTCTGGTAAAAACTAAGTTTTGGTCATTTCGAGATTTTGACTTTTTGCCTGTTTCACCATGTATTCAACATGGGACTTGCAAAAAAGAGCCTCTAAATCCATTTTTGATCAAGATTACTTCTCTAAGGTAAGTTTTTTTTTTCAAGTGAGCGTATCTCTAACCAACCAAGCTTTGATTTGGGGAGGGGGGGGGAAGGCAGTATATGCAAGTAGAGCCTGATTTTTTTTCTTCAAAAAACGCTATTATTACTTCGATCAGCAGTACTCATTGAGCTCATTCATCACAACTGCACCAACTCCAACTGTGGTAAATGCAGCACTAAATTTGTAAAATATTGCTTTAAAATTATTTCAAAAGAATATCGGTCTTCTTACAGTGGAAGTGAATCAGGGTGTTTAGTATCCAACCACTTTTTCATGTATATTACTCCAGCAGGGTCCACACCCAAAGACTTATCAACAGCCCAATGCAACTCAAATCCACTTTTGTGGCACGCGTCTATCCAGAAAGAATCCTTTAAAGTGAAAAATAATAATATCATGATAAACCATAACACGCCTCCATTTAAATATTTTTTTGAAAGGGGTGATTAGGCTGTATTTCGCACTTTCAAATAAAAACTAGCAAGATCGCTTTGATGGTGCATGATCATTCTGAGTCAGGACGGCACGTAGCGGATGAACACTGCAAAGGCAGCCGTAATTTTTTTCATTTTCTAGCACAGTTTTTTTATGACTATTCTTGTAGTGCCGTTAGTTTTCTAGCAAACACTCGTGAAAATCGAAAGAAAAATCAGTTTAAAAATCTTGCTAAATGATGTGATCCAAAGACATGTCATTTACAACCACAATTATATTTTTGCCAGACACATCTGTGACTGTAATATTTTGAAAGAATCTGTGGGATCTAATTTTTCGAAAAAAAAGAGATTTTAGCTGTAATCTGTATGCAAAAACGTGGACAACCAGCGTGAAACCACTATTTTCTCACAAGTCAAATTTCTACTAAAAGCTGTGCAAAAGTATGTTACAGCTGCGTATCACTACTCAATCCTTGTCTGAATTTGTAGAAAAATTAGAGAGCTGCGAAATACCGTATTTTCACTAATTGCCACCACCCCGCCTTTTCTAACTGCCGCAACCTACCGCCCCCCCCTCGACTTTGAGCTATTGTATCTCGGAGCAGAATTTTTTTGAACAGGGTTTTTTCGTTTTCCTACGAGCTCTACTGATTCTGCATTTCAAATTACGAATTTTCACCCGAAAATTCCCGCCCCTCCCTAGAAATCGATCAATCGAAAAATAATCGCCCCTGGGCGGCAATTAGAAGAAATACGGTAGGCGAGAAATAAGTCCGTTTTAAGTGCTAACTGTGAATTTTCTGAAATGATACGTGGGAAATTTCACAATTAATTAATTAATTTGAAACTTTCTGATATAGCAAGATACGCTCACCAACTTAGCCTGAGTAAGATTTTGGCGCTTTTGGGACTACTCATTTCAAGACGATGCAAAATACCGCCTATCTTATCAAAAAAAGTTCAAATGGAGGCGTGTTTTATGCAAACACACTTCGACAGCTATTTCAAAATATATAGCTTTGACTTGTTTTGAAGGTTGTCTTTTTCCTCTCCTACTATGATCGCATGTTCCGAAGGCACTTGTTGCTGTTCTAACTTTTTGAGGGCGTTTTCGAGCACCCACTCTGCTTGTTCTTGTGTTGTTATACTAGTCTGATGTTTTGATACATATTTGATTACGCCAGGATCTTTATCTTTTTTGGATTCAGGAATAATATCTAAATATAACATGCCCTGTTAATTAATAATAAGTTTTACTACAACAGGTCATTATCATTTCGGAAATATCTTTTTTCGGTCATTTTCGACCATAATCTTGAAACAAATTACTTTTCTGTGTATTACAGTTATAAAAAATTAAGACGATAATGTCATTTCATGATCTATGTAAATTTCGAGAAAATTTTCAAATATTCCTGGTTGTATTGTATTTCACAATAAAAAAATTTTAATTGTAGAGCACATCAGTAGATCGCTTATGCGCTCTAGAAACCTTATCATTTTGAAATGCTAATTTGTTGAGTACCCTCTTTTAATAAGTAATGAATAAAACCATCTCGTGGCATAGCATGGCCGGCTCAGTGGCAATGCAACGGAGGAATGTGAAACTCGGCCGTCGATTCCGATCAAAATCAATGTTTTTATTTAATTTAATTGGTTAATTGATTGTGGTTTGAATTTCACCATTAGTTTCCACGACATAAAAGCCCAAGTGACCACCCCTCCAAAAAGTATTTTTCTCGAAGCCCATCTTTTTCTGTTCTCTTGATCTTTTTTCACCCAATCCATTGCAATATGGAGTATGCTGGTCTTTGGTCGCGAAGCAACCGAATATCCTTGGTATTGTCGGTGCAAAAGGCGTAAAATCGGTGAAAAATGAAAAAAGTTGGCTTAGAGGTAAATACTCTTTGGAGGGGACGGACACTGGGCTACTGTCCTTTCATAATATTACCATGAGTGACGAGCTTGCCCCTTCAAATATATCTCAGAAAAACTATTCAAACTCTCATCCACTGTTAAATTATTTATGAAATAATTGTTCTGACAATAAAAATATGACAATTGAATACAGAATACTATAGAAAATGCTGTGTGTAAACATTGGACGCCTAATTAACTTTTTTGTAAATGCCGAATTTTCCCATCGGAGGCCTAAAGCGACCATGGACGCCTAAAGTAGACTAGTACCAGTTTGGAGGTCACTCCGATACCGTGTTCAGTGGTTGATAACTCTTTCAAGTGGTTTTTATAAAAAATTATAAAAGTTTT
Organism: Ditylenchus dipsaci; assembly: GCA_004194705.1. NCBI lineage: Eukaryota > Metazoa > Nematoda > Chromadorea > Rhabditida > Anguinidae > Ditylenchus > Ditylenchus dipsaci. The sequence continues at coordinate 977,110 of SADC01000001.1, read as the reverse complement.
TTGACGCTAAACGGGATAAGTGACGTAACTTTTACCTGGCATGATATCCAATAGAGTAGTTTTATAAAACACGTATGTCACAGCTGATGGAGTATAATTTCCAGCTTTAAACATTTTCAGGTGTTTGTTTTCTTCAAAATTGAGTCCATATCTTTTGCCCACACTTTTGCAGCAAGGAAAGCACTGTAATCAACTGGTGCTCTGAGAATTTTGCTTGTCACTTCATCGCTAAAAATAAATACTTTTTGCCATAAATTAGTGCCATTTATTTCTCGATTTTTCTGGTTCCCGTTGGAGCTTTACGCTTGCCGCGAAAAAATAGATAAATAAACAGTGTTAACAATTTTTTGTATAAATTAGTAACAAGTTTAAATGGTTGTACTTTTTAAATTAAATTTTTATTGAATATAAGACTATAAACCTTGTAAGCCATTCATGTTTGTCTTTGAGTTCAGTGTGTTTGTCTTTTTCAGTTGTCACAATGCAGTAAATAAATAAGTCACCTCTGGCCCTCATAGGATAGTTTTTGTCAGGCATGTGTCTTAATAAATACAAGCTGTGGAAAGAATTTCGTTCAGAAAAATTGTGCGTTTACTTGTGATGCGGTTTAAGTCCTAAAACCAGAAAACCCACTTACCCTATTTACGGACCTATTTGAAAATGAGGGAGTTTTTCGCCTTGGTCCCCTCTGTTGTTTTTTATTGTGATTTTTTAGGCTTATTCAAGGGTAGGCCAGCGTATGTTAGGATGGATGAAAACGTGTTAAATATGTTTGAGTCAGTCCTAACATACGCTGGTTTACCCTTACCTAAGCCTAAGCCTAAAAGTATTTCAATACAACAGGCGGACCAAGGCAAAACCCCGAGACCCCCCATTATCACATAGAGCCCTATTTATAGGGCCCTTTCTTCAATCTCAGTAAAACATTAAAAAAATCAGCATGCAATTTGTTTGAAAATTTTGACCCTAAGCAAACATTAAAAAAGCGAATAGCCACATAACCAACCACCACAAATTTTTCCTTTCAAAACTTAAGTGAAGAGTACCCAAATATATGTCCCAGTCACCGGAACTAAATATGTTCAAAATTATATTTTTTAGTTTCTAGCAATTTTTGATTTTTTTGGAAGGCACTTATAACTTACATAGTAAAACCTTAGATTGTTAAGTGGTCCAGAGCGGAAGCTGGTGAAAATTGCGCTCGATGCATGGGCGTTTGTCTATTTATGTCCCGCTTTTTTAAATTAGTTTTTGACCCTACAATCCCCATCCTCCAATAATTTTTCCTATTAAAAGTTGATTAAAAAGTATCCAAGTATTTGTCCTACACCACGAAAAAAATAGACATCTATTAGTCAGAACTTACCCTACCCCTGAGCCTAAGGGCTAAGCCTAAACTTGTTACTTGAAAGTGTAGTTACAGCGATTTCGGGAAGGTCAGATTTATGGCAGGGGGAGGGGATGGACAGATTTTGGAAGGGTAATTATTTGCTACTAGCGCCAGTTTATACAAAAAGCTTACTTAAATTCCAGTACACCATGGAAATTAATGTGTTCTTCGTCCATGTTAACTTCTTCTTTCAAAAGTTTTTCACTGCAGTTTCAAAAGTCTCTGCGGGAAGAAGCGCCTTAGCAGGAAGTCTATGACTTCCTGCCAGCTTATGGGTGCGACCTATATCATCTTCATAGACTTCCTATGAGGTTAAACCATAAATTTAAAAATCAAAAATTAAAAACTTCTTACTCTAAGCACCAAGTATTCACCATGTTCATTAACTACTATGGCACTCATACCAATTGTGGTGAATGCAGGTCTGGAATTGCATTATTTAGTATGGCTATTTTTGGTGAAAAGTCGGATCACGTCTGTGTCTTGAATCCTACTTTTTCCAACAACATAAATAATGGCAATATTATAGCCCCCCTTACTCGGATTTTTTAAAAAGTGACCCAAAATCACCCATGAACTCATTTTTTTTATCGACACGATAAAAGATCCGATGGTCCCCGCTGATTCAAAAAAATTTCCCTTCTTGGCTGATGCTGTCTTCCTTTGCTCTGGCCTTAGGTATCTTCTCTGTTTTGTTTCTTTTTCTCAGCCTCGGTTTAAAAAACTGATTTCTTAAATGGATAACTAAAACGGATTTCTTGAATGGATGATCATGTGATTCACAATTTTTTTTCTGCCAATTCATTTTTTTTAAATCATTGAGCTGCTATAACAGATTTTTCAGCTTGGTTTCTAACAAAACAAGGCCTAGAATTTTATTTTAGGTATAGTTGTGTTAGAAACCAAGTTAAAAAATCCGTAAAGAAGTTCGATGATAAGGCAGGAAAATGTCTTGAAACATATGAGCATGCCCCTTTAACTGTTTCTGAATAATAAATTTGAATTTTATTGAAAAAAAGAATCGCTTCCCATTCCTTAGGTATGGATAGTCTATTTAGATCTTTTTTGACCAAATTTTAGCCTTTTTGAAGTCAAATGAAGGTAGTGATGATAAATTTTCGACATATTTTGACTTGCTAGGGCCTTCCATATGTAGAAACTCTTGCACAATGCACATCTTCAACAAGAAAAATGTGATAAATCACCCAAAATGACCCTAAAAATCTAAAACTGACCATCCACCCCTAAAGGGTGGTAAGCAATTTTTTTAATAAAATTAAAAAAAATTGATTAAAAAAGTGATCACAAATGTTTCTTTCGTGTTGAGCAGAAAAGAATTAGTTCATAATGTGATTTTGGTTCAATTTTCGAAAATTTCAGTATGAGGGAACCATAAAAGTTCCTAAAGTTTTTAAAAATGGTCAAAATGGGTACTTTTGGGTGGTCCCGAAACCCAATTTTTTCTTGACCAGAACTCGAAAATAATGCCTTTTTTGAACTTCTGAGGCCATTTTAGGTCGATATAGGGTGTTTGGAAACACATTGAAAAAGTTGATTTGGGGGGGGGGGGTATATCCAAGTAGTGCCAAAGTTCCAAAATGAGATCTGACTGTTCATTAGATTGAAATCGCTTTTTTGTATGCTTACAATGACAAAGGACTTGGCAAATCAGCCATCCACTTTTTCATATAAATCACTCCACTGGGTTCGATTTTAACGGATTCTCCTACAGCTAACTGCAATTCAAAACCATTTCTGTGGCAAGCAGATACCCAAAAGGAATCCTAAATTAATATTTAGAAAAGAAACAGTATCTAGCTTGAAATATTTTGCTAACATTGGCCTGAATGCGAAACCAAATTGCTTTAGTTTCGTTGAATTTTTCAGCTGCTAGAGATTCTACAAAGGATTTTTCAGCTTCTCGTGATTTTTGTAGAGATTCTTCTAGGGATTGTTGAGTTTCTATGGATTTTGCAAAAGATTTTTGAGTTTCTAGTGATTTTGTTATTGACTTTTGATCTTCTATGGCCTTTTTTATGGATTTTTGTTTTTCTACAGATTTTTTTTGTTGCTTCTTGAGTTTCTTTCAACATTTGATTTATTTTCCACTCGGCTTTCTCTACAGATTTTATCCCTTCTTGGTTTTCTGTAAAATAGTTCACAGCTGCAGGCTGTTTGATTTCTCTTTTTTCGGGCTTGAGGTCATTTATAGAATACTCAGGTCTAAATTGGTATAAAAATCATAGGTTTGTTCAAAAAATTGTTATTATTACAATGGAAAGTATGTAGCTGGTTCTTTTGACAAAAGTTTTCGCATGTAAATCTTATCAGGTTCGCTTTCATCGAAGAACAATTGAAAACCGTTTCTGTGGCAAGCAGATACCCAAAAAGAATCCTGAAAACATATTGAAAAAAAAGTACAGTCCGCTCTCGATTTGAGGACAGAAGTTCGTTCCCACCTTAGATCTGCCACTTTTTTCAGCTCGATTTTTTTAAATTTTTGCCAGTTCTGTTTTGACAGTCTGATCCAAATATTGCAAAGATTTCGATTTTTCCAATCGCTTTTCAGAAATTTTCTCTTCTAAAAGCAAAAATTCGATTTAAAGAAGGACTTTTTCAGAAACTCCTTGAATCGAGTTTTTGCTTTCTTAGAAGAAAAAATTTTGAATTTTCAAAAAACGACCGGCAAAATTGAAATCTTCACGTTATTATGGACCAGACTATCAAACACAACTGGCAAAAATTAAAAAAGACGGGCTAAAAAAAGTGTCGGACCCGAGGTGGGAACGAACTTTCGCCGGTCCCTGAGTGTCTTCAAATCGACAGTGGACTGTAGTTAGCTTGTTATGACAAACATTAGCTTGGATTCGAAACCAAATTGCTTTGATTTTTTGGGATTTTCGAGCTTCTTCCACCATTTGATGTACTTTCCACTCTGCTCTTTCCACGGTTTTCACTCCTTTTTGTTTTTTGAATAATAGATCACTATTCCAGGATGTTTTTCATCTTCCGGCTGGGCAGTAAGATCATTTATGGAATGCTTAGGTCTAAATTTGTTAAAAATTTTTGAGTTTGTCTAAAAATTAATCAACTGTTACAGTGGCAAGTATGTAGAAGCCGTGTTTTCTGACAAATATTTGCTCATGAAAATCTTTTTGGCTGGCTAGCATCATAGTGCACTTGAACCCCTTTTTGTCGAGAATATTAACCAAGTAAAGCACCTAAAACTGATTATTATAATAACATAATTGCGGACAAAAAAACAAGCCTCAAAGTCGATTTCAAACCAGACGCCAATTTTTCGTTTAGTTTTTAGCGTATGCAATATATTTTTATAATTTTATTTGCTTGGTCTTCTCTTGGTGAATTTGCTAAGGTAGCCACATATGTTGCGATACCAGGAAAATCTTTCAATTCTTTTGTTTCCAGAAATTTCGCTAAAATTGTTTTGCATTTTTACTTGTTCGAAAAGTTGGGAGATCTCTTATTTTTAACAAGAGATCGTATTTTTCTTAGAAGAGATTTCAATAGTTGTAAACTAGGGTGCATGGGCGCCTATCAGTGCTTTCATTGTGTATGATGGTGAAATACATAAGTAAATATTTTTTGTGATAGCCAATTATCAGTTATTTTTCGGGTAGGCAATACCTCAATTCTGACAACGGAATTGTGCTCAGCGTATTCGATTTGCTTACAAGCCGCTTTTATGCTTCGAATTTGACTACTAAATTTTTAATTCGTCTCGAGACAAAAACAATTTGAATTAACTGTGTTCGGTGTTTTCCGGAATCAATATTTTTCTAATCTCATTTCAAAATTATTATAACTCCGATCATAATTTTGTGTTTTTGTGACATCTTTTTTTTAAACAATATCCAAGATCGTGCGCTACAACGTAACAGAAAGCTTTTTTAAACTTTGTCAACAAAAAAGCTATGAAAAATAAAATTTATGAAAAAATTAGGACCCATACACATACTTGGACGGGCGTCGGCTCTTCTTTTTTGGCTATAAGAGATTTACGCCTTCAAAATGCTCATTTACACCCTCAAATCTATATATTGCCATTTTTTTGTCAACTTTTCACTAGAACTTTTTTAAATATTTTACACCAGCATGTAGCCCTGAATCTTGGTTTATTAATGATCTATCAAGCTTTGCTGAATAAATTTAGAAATGCAGACATTTAGGGGTTTTAGAAAAAAAAATTTCAAGAAAATTTGTCTTTTAAAACATCTAAATCTCTGCATTTCTAAATTCATTCAGCAAAGTTTGATAGCTCATCGAAAAGCCAAAATTCAGGGCCACGCGCTGGAGTGAAAAATATTTAAAAAATTCTAATTAAAAAAACTTTTTCCGCTCTCGCCTACTTTCGACGCCCGGCGCCGCTTTTTTTAAATACCGGCCCGGTGCCAATTTTTTTTGGCCGCACAAGTATGTTCGTACATGCCAAATACTATATAGAAATTTATTATAATCAAAAGATCCAAGTTTTTTTGAAAAATGACAAAAACACGTTATAAACCACTTCTTTCTGCTTGACACTACTTTAGTCCGGAATGTAGAATTAAATAAACTGCTGCCATCAAAACATCCAAATTTTTTTGTATGTCAGGTCAACACTCAACCCCTAGCTTAAGTAGTCTATTTTTTAGCACCTTTTCTTTTGACCTCAACTTTTTTCTCGATTGGCTCTTCTTATGGTTCTAGACTTGACTTTCTGTAGTCCATTTACTTAATAGAGTCCAAAGCATAGGGGACCGAGAAAAAATCGTGTTTTTGACATTATATAACGAAAAGAAATTGCTACTCGATTCTGAGTGAATTTCTTTTACAGAAATTCGGGAATTCGAAATTGGCCATTCTGTACATAGAATACACTTGTAGACATATGCGGGCTGAACTTGACAAAGTTTTGCGATTATAAATGCAGGATAATATATAAAAATTAGTCAACAACTTAAGTTGTATCACTTATTTTCAGCAGGGCGCCTCACCAACCTACTTACATAAATATAAAAAATATTTTTAAATAGTTTTAGAACCAAAAAGATGTCCGGCGTGCGTTTTAAATTTTTTAATTATTTCAAATTTTTATTGTGATGAGCTAATCTTTTAACAAGTTATCTGACCATTATTCGAATCGAAAAATAGAAAAGTTCGCTAAATATATTTTGATCCTATTTTTGCATCCAAAATCAGTTATTATTTTTTTTCAAATATCACGAAAAGTTGAAATATTGAAAATAAAACATTACTTGATAAATCTTGTGCTCGGATAGCTGCTAACAGAAAAAGTAAAATAACAGTTGTCTTCATCGCAAATTTTGTTATCAAAAAGCAAAATTTGGAAAAATAATAGTGCTGTAGGTGCTACTTAGCTGTCTTTTATGCTCAATTTTCAAAATTATTTTTAGAAGTTTTGCTCAAATCTGATGTGTGTAACATTTTTAAGACAAAAATATATTTCTCTTTAGACCAGTAAGAAATTTAGAGAGCATAAAATGTTACAGAAAAGTCGTTGTTCATAAATCTATAGCAGAGAAAGAAAGATAAGTTTATGTGTAGAAGGCATCAGCTTTTGCTTAAGGTTGAAAAAGCTGGTAAGGGCACCGAGATAAACACATAGCACGAAAAATGGGCCTGTTTGACGCAGTCAATAAGTGTATAACTATCTATCTTTAACTATTTCTGCAATGATTTTTGTTTTCGAAGTCCTCTATAACCTCTGACATAAAAGAGGTGTGTATGCGAACACATCTAAAATCACAAGTCAAGCGATGTTTTGTTCAATCAATAACCTTCTAACTGTCTGACTTATTTCGTATGAAAAGTTTGAAATATTTGAGATCGGGTTTGAAACTGTTGTAAGTGCAAAAACTTTTAAGCTCATACGCTTTATTTACTCCGCGATTGTTTCGGGGCTGATTTTGTCCGCTTCGAAGTATGCCGCATTTCGCTTCATACAACAGTGAACTTTCAAAGAGAGAAATCAAATCTTAGAAAAAATCACCCTTTTCCGAACTATAATCACCCTTTTCCACCTTCTGCACATAGCTATGGGGCAATTGCAATCGAGTAACGGCAGAGCCACAAAATCACCCTTTTCTAAAAAAAAACTCCCACATAATAAATCGGCCTTAGAAACAAAAATGGCCATCCTGCAAACAAAAAAGGCCCATCCTTTTCTAAAAAAATAACTCACCCCTAAAACATCGTATTTCCTCTAATAGAGCCACCGGTGTCTTTATTTTTCGGGTGCCCGAAAATCTAAAAAAATCTTTGGGTCGATTTCAAAATTTTTGGGTGAAAATTCAAAATTGAAATAGCTGAATCGGTAGAGCTCGTGGAAGTTGAGAAAATGCATTGAACAGCTTTGCAAAGTATTTACTCTGCCCCGAGATTCAGGCCCTCAAAGACAAGGGGTGGCTCTATTAGAGAAAATACGGTAAGTTCTTTAAAATAATAACTTGGGCTAAAAATTCACTTTTTGTCTTTTGGACTTAGTGAAACTACTTTACTGTGATATATTTCTGTTTTTTTCTCAGTCCTGGATGAATAAAAGAGGCAGGATTATTAGATGAGGTCTGAATTTTTTTTAGCCTTCAGCCATTCCAAGAGCCTTTACTTCAAAGCATTTTTAATCACCAACCATTATCGACAGACCAAAAAATCAAAAAAAAATCACTAATATATGCACTAATATCTGTTCGGAATGCACTTTTGAGCTTATTTTAAAATTAAGGAGGAAACAGGAAATTTTCAAAATGTAGGTTTTTTATATTTTTTACGAAAAAATATGTCGACCAAAATTAAAGGACAGCAGACCAAGTGCCAGCCCCCCCCTCTTCCAAAGAGTATTTTACTCTAAACCAAGTTTTTTCATTGTTCACCTATTTCACGCCTTTTGCACAAACAATACCAAAAGTATTTACTATTGTTGTATCGTTGTTGTATTTGTATCCGCTTCGCCGCCAAAGACCAGCACACCCACATTGCAATAGATTGGGGTAAAAAAAATTGAGGGAACCGAAAAAGGTAGACTTAGAGAAAAATACTTTTTGGAGGGGCGGGCACTTGGGCCTTTACGAAATTAAATTTATCAGGGAACATAACGATCCGAAAAGAAAAATCATGCCAAAGAAAGAGGTAACAAGATTCTTTACAGACTTTTTTAAATAACATAAAAGGTATTTTAAAATTTGTTTTGTTGAATAAAGTGTGGCTGATAATAGTGATAAAAAAATCTTTACTTATACTAGATTCATACTAGATTACAACGTGAAAGTCAGGCATCCAATGTGAATAACAAAATTACATAAATATAAACTCAACTCAACAACTAATGCCTGCAGTCTCTTTCCTCATGCGAAAACACAATTTCCATGTTTACACTGCCTACATCAAACCACTCCGTCAAAGTGCCATTGTTGTAGTACAGACTAGGCACTTTCCAGACCACTTTCCGTTGGCATGCCTGCAATCATGTCAGTCGTCAAAAAAATTTCAGCTTTATTGCAGTATACAATATAGCTAAAAAAAAGTCGGAAAACTGTAACAAATTTTAATTTTGAACTTTTGACCATAGTAGCGCATACCATTCATTGAAACGTTGATTATTTAATCAAATGTTTCTTGTTTCGAGCAGAATTCAAAATTTGACAGTGAGTTATGAACAGAGATAACAGTTTTTCAAGCAAATACACCATGCTGAACCAGTGTTTCCGAAACTCAAGCTCAAGGTCATACTCAAGGTAAATCTTGAGTTTAGTAAACTCAAGGTCGTGTTTCTCGATTTTTTGTAGGGAAAATGGGTCTGAATTTTTTTCCCTATTCCCTAAAGTCAAGATTTTGCGCTGAATAAAACGTGCTTTTCAGAATTTCGATATCTTTTTTTAGGATGAGATATAGCCATTTTTAGGCCGAAATTCACCTTGAGTTTACCGTGAGTTTAGCAGGGTCAAAGTCAAAGTAAACTCAAGGTGATTTTTGGCCTAAAAACAGCTAAAGTCGACGCTCGATTTAACATACACCCGATTTAGCATACGACTCGATTTAACATACGGTTGAAAAACATTTGGTTGGTCTGATTGGAATAAAGGCAAAGCGACACTCGATACAGCATACGCTCGATTCAACATACGGTTAGGCTCAGTCCCGACAAATAAAATGCATTTCGATTTAACATACGGTCAACAAAAATACTCAAAATTAATGAAAATTAATTAGTTTTTAGTGCAAATTTTCTGTTCACTTCTGTCACTATGAATATTTAATTCATTCTTTACTTTTTACTAATTATTTCTTCTTTTTTTAGGCTGAGATTGGTAACTCCACGCAAGAAACGCCTTGCAACTCTGGTATACTAAAAAAAGCATCGAACCTCCAGAAAAAAGCAAAAGCATTGCAGAAATTGGCAAGCGCTTTGCTCTTGGATGCCATCGAGCAAAAAACATTGAGCCAATTCTTTAGGAAGTCATGTTTTGTGATTAACGAGCAGGTAAGACTTGTATAAGTTTTTGATCATTTGTTGTTGAATATTTTTTGTTGTCAGAAAAAGATGATGAAGAAGAAGAAAAAATAAAGAAATGGACAACTCTGAGCCGAACTTGAAATTAACAATGACGTGACAGAGTACTAGCTGTAGACGAACAAGTCATAACTGGTGGAGTGCTAATACTGGCAAGGATGCGGTACCAGCCGAATTTAAAATCGACTTCAAAGTGGTATGAATCGAATTCGAAGAAGAGCCTCCAGTCACTGCTCGAGAAGCAAGCCAAGCAAGAGAATCCTACAGTGCTATGCCGTTACAGTCTCTAATTCTGCCACTTTCAAATTGTTTGTTTAACTATATGATGCGCTGGTCAAAAAACAGTACAAGAGTATGGTACAGACATTAATTACAAATTATTCTGCTTCAAGAGAACGACTGTTATTTGTTAAAATTTTGTTTGTCGATATCTGAACAAAACTCTTTCATTGATGTCAAACACTCTGTATAAATCTTTTTGAAAAACTTCGATTTAACATACGGCAGGTGTATTCAAGGAACAGTGAAACTCGATTTAGCATGCGCTCGATTCAACATACGCTCGATTTAACATACGGTTACGCTCGGTCCCCAGGCCGTATGTCAAATCGAGCGTCGACTGTATATCTCATCTTGATTTTGTTCAGCGCAAAATCTTGACTTTAGGGGATAGGGAAGAAATTCAGACCCGTTTTTTCTACAAAAAATCGAGAAAAACGATCTTGAGTTTACTAAACTCAAGGTTTACCTTGAGTTTGACCTTGACCTTGAGCTTGGGTTTCGGAAACACTATGCTGAACACATCTAAATCACATTTTACCAGAAATCCGAAAACACGATCCAAAGCGCTCCAAAGCATTTTTTCTGTCGTGAAAAGGGTAGTGAACCAGGGTTCTTATCTCAAAATTTTGTAATAAAGTACATTTGGCAAAATGAAGTACAATTTGGCCATTTTTTGTCAAAAAGTGCCATTTTATCCATTGCTTGTTGAGATTTGAGCATTAAAAATAAAGATTTTGACGTAAAATTTTAAAAATTCTAAAGATTTAGGGTGCCAAATAAAGTACAAATCTTAAAATAAATTACAGATGAGAAGCCTGTAGTAAACACATTTTTAGTGTGGGAAAGACATTTTTCGAATTTTTTATTTGTTTGACTCGGTACCCCATAAGGTTTTCGATCATTTTTTGATTGGGTCGCCTCTGCTGAACATTAAAAGATAACATTTGAACAACGTTTCGTTAGGGCCTACCGAATGAAAAAACTGTGGCATGCATGCTTTTTTCATGCATCCAGGTGAGAACACATTGACAGAAAAGAAATACAAAATGCAATTGTCGGGTTGCTTTGTTCGTACCCTTATTTTCGCACGGCATCAAAGTTTTTGTCTTTTGACGTAAACAATTAATCCAATGGAAAATGACATTTTGTAGAAAATCAAATTCTCTACAAAAATTATTGGGCCCTATCCAACAAACATGGCGGGATGATTTTGTTTGCCTTGGTCCCCCTGTTGACTTTTGTGAAATTTAAGGCTTCGGCAAGTGCAGGCCAGCGTATATTTGGACAGACTCAAAAATGACTTTTAAAATATTTTCGAGTCCTAACCTTGCCTAAACCTAATCCTAAAATAATGAAAAAAATTCAACAGGGGGATCAAGGCGAAAAAACCGCCGTTTGTTGGATAGGGCCAATTATTGTTTAAACAATTTTCGCTCGTCTGGTAACTTTATTGGCAACTATATTTGATCTAATTTTTAATTGGCGTCACCCACCCTATGTTCATCCAAGCATTCGTGATAAATCTTCACAATAACATCAATATTCTCTAGCTCCCTGGTAGCACCAGCCACTTGAAATAGACCTTTTTCATCAGTCAACGTTTCTCCTAACAAGTCATCCAAATCTGGTCCTAAAAACAAATTAGTAGATTTATTGCAAAACCATCACAAACTCACGGCTCTAGGTATATTCGTCCCCGATAAATTCGTCCCCGGTAAATTCGTCCCCGGTAAATTCGTCCCCGTAAATTCGTCCCCAGATAAATTCGTCCCCAGGTAAATTCGTCCCCAAAACCGCCAATTCAAAATTTTCGAACAGGTTCGAAAATTAAGGAAACAGAATTTTTTCTTGTTAAAGAGCCATATAGTCTTAGTAAAGCCGAATGTGGGTAGGAAGAGCATCAGGTAGGTACGGGTGGCGGTAAATTGAACCTCTACAAATTTCGCAGGAATTAAAATTTTTCCGTCTGAACCAACCAAACCAAGTGGTCGTCCCCTTGGAGCAAAATTTTTTTACGTTTTTCACGTTTCAAAACGTATTTTGTGGACTAATTCAGACATGCTGAATAGGGTTTGACAGTGGTAAAACACCGTTTTCTCGAGTATTTTTGAGTTTTGGTAAAATCGAGTTTTGGTAAAATCAATTATTGCCCAATACTCAAGAAATACCATGCAAAACCTTACTTTACTATTATCAAACCATCTTCAGCATGCTCGAATCAGTCCAAAACAGATTTTGGAACATGAAAAATGTAAAAAAATTTTTGCTCCAAGTGGACGACCACTTGGTTTTGTTGTACCCAGGTAGTCGTACACAGGTCGGGGAACTTATTTAGTGTAGTGGTACACGGGTAGTTACATTTTGGTCTGTGATCCAAGCTATGATTTCTATATGATTTCTACGATTCCTATGATCCAACGTCAGTTCTGCTGAATAATCCATGCGCGAACGAAACCAAGTAGTCGTTCACTTGGAGCAAAAAATTTTCTACGTTTTCCATCTTCCAAAACATATTTTCTGGACTAATTCAAGCATGCTGAAAATGTTTTGATAGTGGTTAAATGCCGTTTCGTCGAGTATTTTTTGAGTATTGGACAATAATTGATTATACCAAAACTGGTTTTTATCAAAGCTCAAGAAATACCCTACAAAACGGCATTTTAACACTATCAAACCATCTTCAGCATGTCTGAATTGGCCCATGACACAGGTTTAAAGGCCCGAAGAAGTAAAAAAAATTTAAATATGTTTTGTCTGTTCACCTGACCATTAGGCACCTACTCAAGGTATTGGGGTTGGGGTGGTAAAATCGTAATTTTGGTCCTAACAAACCCGATTTCCCACACGATTCTAAGTTAGAAAAATATTTGCTACTACCAGGATTGGAACCTGCTCAAAATTTTTGTATTGGCGGTTTGGGGACGAATTTACCTGGGGACGAATTTACCTGGGACGAATTTACCGGGGACGAATTTACCGCCGCTCCAAACTCACTTGTGTCTACGTCCACAATCTTGACTTTAGTTGAGTTCAAAGGCTTTTTTCCACACATTAATCTTCCTCGAACACCTACTCCTTGTAATCGTTTTTGCCCAGATTTGTCTTCATTAAAACTATTAAATTTGGGGTAGATAAAACTGCTGGATACTAGATGAATAAACAAAAATGTAATAAGCAAAGTTTTAGTCGCCATTTTTAGATTTAATGCAACAAACTTTTAAGCAAGTTTTAAGCAAAAAATAGACACCAATTGAGACCTATTTTATCACACTAATACAACTGCATTTTTTGGCGCCAGTCTAAAATGACCTTCTTATCTTTTTTACTGCTTGTTATTATTATCTAAAATTAGCAGCGGAGAAAAATATTATGGCTAGTTCCTTTGCTTGACCAGGAAATTTGAGAATTTGTCAAGGATTTAATGAAACAGTGAAGTGAGTTAGTGAAGTGCTTGTTATTTCAGAGAATAAGCTGTGAAATCACACTTATGATAGCACTAAGAGAACGGCCTTTATAAAACAGTCGAACCTGGATATAAGGCCACCCCCGTGGACCAGCCAAAGGTGGCCTTATATCAGGGGTTATGTCTGTGAAGTTTATTTTCGCATCCATTATTGCCTTTTGTCGTTCAGCATTAGAGCTTTGCGCTTTTTTCGGAGTTAATAACAAAAACTGGAAATTGTAAGCATTGAAGCAAAAAAAGATCAGAGCGAAAAAGAAAAAAAGTTAGCTGGGCCTACCGCGTAAAGAAAGTCTGGTATGCAAATTGTTTTTATGCATCCAGAGTTACTATGAGTGATTCGTGTCTAAGGTATCTGGGTGTGCGCATCTCAACTCCAAGCAACCAAGCCCCTGCGCCCCCGAAGGGGGCGCAGGGGGCTTGAGAGTTAGAGATGCGCGCATTCACTTACCTTAGACATGATTCCGAGCAAAACTCTTAATCAAAAATACATAAAGAGACTTTTTTTTGCCCAGCTCCAGTGACCAAAACGTGGTAGGATACCTTAATATATAATATATTTCACCCATCCAGAGTGGCCGAAATCCAAAAGTAACTGGTTTTTAGGGGTTGACTGAAGGAGGGGAGGGAGCGTAAACTTTTTGCGAAAATTCGATTGAGCGGATCAGAATTCGGTTCAGATGGGCTTAATCGCCCCACAACTCCACCCTGAACCACTCAAAACCACCGTAAACCTGGACTTCTGAGCGATTAAGCCTATCGGACCCGAAATCTGATCCGCTCAATCGAATTTTCGCAAAAAGTTCATCCCTTCCTTTCAGTCAACCCCCAAAAACCAGTTATTTTTGGATTTCGGCCACTCTGGATGGGGTTCTGGGCGATTCTGAGGAGGGATGTTGAAGTTGCTGGTTCAAATCCACCTGGGTGCATACCCTTTTTTATGACTTTAGACATTTTCAGACAACAGGGGGACCAAGACAATTTTTCGCCAACTTTCGTTTTGCCAAGTTTCGTTTTGCCAATATTCGTTTTGCCAAATCTCGTTATGCCAAGTTTCATTTTGCCATTTTTCGATTTTGCCAAGTTTCGTTTTTGCCAAATGTATCCTAGCCGGCGGGACGGAATCCCCTCCCGTAAACAGAAGCTTTAAAAAAAAGCGTGTGTAGCTCGTAAAAGTTCTCTGTGCGACTTGTATCCTTGTGTATGTCCATGGACATGGTTCGTAAGAACATGTAGTCTGTACGGAAAAGACTAGTATAAAAGGCTCAAGCCGAATCCTTTTTACTCTCATGTCCTCACACACCGAAAATCGAAAAATGAGCTCGGAATATTGCGCTACTTTCGGGCGCCTTGAAAAAAAAATCGACAATTTCCGCACTTCACTAAAGCTGTGTAGACCATGGGTAAACAAAAAATAAAGCTTCCCCTTTTTTTCTTCTGTCAAAACCATGTTTATTGAAATGATGATTTTTTTTTCAATTCTTTGGAAAAAGTTAGAGCTGAAGTTATGGGGACGAAAAATTATGCCACCCTGTAGTTTAATCTACAATGTGATTCATTATAAACGCCGCGTTGAATTTTGGCCATAAATTTTTTAATGTGCGACTTTTTGGCGAGATTTTTTTTCGTTTGGTAGCTGAAAAATTAGGCAATCGAATGGTACCAAAGATGATATAACACATCATTCAAAACCAGAAACAAATCCATCAAAGCAAATAACAACATTTACATAGAATTAGAAAATTTTAATCAGCGTATTTCTTCGACCTATCGCAGACATGGCTGAACTTCGAAGAAGAATCGGGCAAGCATTCCAAGAACTGCCTAAGAAGATAGTAAACAGGGCAATCGCGAGCTATGAACGCCGACTCGAGTAGTGAAGGGAAGAAGCACCGAACAGAAATACGCCGATTAAAATTTTGAAATTCTATGAAAATGTTATTGTTATTTACTTTGTGTTGTTATTTACTTAGTTGAATTTGTTACTGGTTTTGAATAAAGTGTTATATCATGTTTGGTACCATTCGACTGCCTAATGTCCCAGCTACCAAACAAACAAAAAATCCCGTAAAAAGCCGTAAATTCAAAAAATTATGGCCAAAATTCAATGAGGCGTGTATGAATCACCTGTATTTTCGCTAACATCTTAGTTTTCAAATTAAAAAGATCTTGTCAAAAAATAAAAAATTTAAAAAGTTTTGTTCGAAACTGCGCCACTATGCACTTTTAAAGCTAATTTTCAAAAAAATATAATTTAAAAATTTCAAAACCTACAGTTGGTTCTAAAGTTGAGTTCATAAAAGCTTATTTGAAGAAATACACAGATATTTTGCCTGAAAAAAACATGCGTTCAGAATTGCTGCTCGCCCATTCAAAAAAATTTCCTTATCAATGAGCTATCTATAAAGATTTTGTAACTTAATTTCTAACAAAACCAGACCTATAATTTGATTTTCGGTGTAGTTTTGTTAGAAACTCAAACACAAAATTCGTAGGCTAAAATATAGCATAACTGATTCGCCTAAAAGGGCTTTTTAGAAATGCGCGCACTCCCTTACCTTAGACATGATTTTGAAAAGGACTCTTGATCATATATTGCATTAAGAGGTTTTTCTGCCTAGCTCCAGTGGCCAAAACATAGTAGCATACCCTTTTCCGGGTGTTCCAGGTAACCTTAAATATTAACCATAAAGGTGGGCATAGGCGTACACAGTGGGGAGGCTGGGTGGGTGGTGGTTGGCTAGCCGGGCTATAGCCCCCCCCGTCAGGATTTTCAGCCTTTTTTCAGTTTTTTCAGCCTTATTCAGCTTTTTTTGCCTTTGTAATCCGCCCCCCCCCACCCGTCAAGATTTTTAGTCTATTTAGACACCCCCCCTGTCGGAAAATCCTGCATACGCCTATGAGG
The DNA here is from genome assembly GCA_004194705.1 of Ditylenchus dipsaci. Classification (NCBI taxonomy): domain Eukaryota; kingdom Metazoa; phylum Nematoda; class Chromadorea; order Rhabditida; family Anguinidae; genus Ditylenchus; species Ditylenchus dipsaci. The sequence goes on along the minus strand of SADC01000001.1, from coordinate 960,543 downwards.
GTGGGTATGATGGTTTTCGCCAAAATTTTGTCAATTTTTTTCTGGAAATGATCTTCGCGAAAGTTTTTTTCGTGTTTTCTACCCATTTAAAGCCATTCAACGTTGATAGAAATTGATAAAACACCAATCGGGTAAATCACTCATACTTTAGTCCGAACAATTCGTACAGAAATGCGTATATAAAGTCTTTCTCCTTCAATACAACTAAAAATACGAAAAAATCGGAAAATATTTTGTTATAACTTTTGGCAGGAAGTTATTAGCAAAAAATTAACGCATAAATCAACGATTTTAAATTAATTTAAATGGCTCAAATTGTTTTACCCCGTCAAATCGTAAAAATGTGTTTTTATCTCTAAAAGTTTTTCATTTTTCAAACATTCTCACATCAAAATGTAGCCATGGATCTGGGCTTTCTAACAAGCTATCGACTGAATTTCTAAGATTTCAAAAAGTGGGAGAAAAAGTCTTTGTATGAACCGCATTTTTCAAAAAATTTGGTTTATAAAATGACTTTTTTCTCTAACTTTTTAATATCTCAGTGAAGTAGTTAATAGCTGGTTTTAAAGCTGAGATCCCGAGCTACATGCTGGTTTGAAAACTTAAAAAAAATTGAAAGAAAAAAAGTTTTAGAAATACTCAAAAGAAACAAATTTTTACGATTTGACGGGGTGAAAGAATAATTTGACGGGGGAAAGTACTTGCAGCCAATTTAAATTTATCTTATAACCTGAAAACCATTTTTCCCATAATTGTTTTTCAATTTTTATAAAAAAAAGTTTTTGGTAAATTTTTATTTAAAAAATAATAAAGATTTGAAAAAATGATAGTTTTTTCGAATAATATTTTTGAAAATAAATACTAGAGTTGGTCACCAAACACTTGGTGACTTATATATTCCGTGTGCAGTCTACTCTCAATAAACCGTCACCCCAAAAGTTCGTCCCCCAAAATGTCGCTCCGCAAAAGTTATTTCCGCAAATTTCTTTTCCGCAAATGTCCTACCGCAAATTTCGGTCTGTTATATGCTTCCTCTAACGTCGCTCCTCGAATGTCGTTCCAAAAAATTCGTTCTGCAAACGTTCTGCCGCTAATGACGGTCTGCAATAGTCGTCTCCGCAAATCTTATGTCCGCAAATACCTTTCTGCGTATGCGTGCCTACACAAATGTAGGTCTGCAAAAGTCTTTATGCAAATGTTACGTCCGCAAATGACTTGCCGCAAATGTTTATTCTCAGATCTCGCCATGCTAAAATATCGCAAGGATTCCGATTTTGCCGATCGTTTCTCAAAAAGTTAAAATTTTGACCATTAAAACCCGCCTCTCGATAAGCCGTGACCCTATTTTCAAAATATTTTGATGTCATTTGACCATGACCTCATGGTCAATTTAACACATAGTTAACTGACCTAATTATTGTTCTACCAGCCATAGTTTATGCTGAATTCGGGGCACAAAAAAATCTTTTTTGTTGAAAAAAGTTTAGCTGATCTATAATTTCATTTTGAACTTTAAAAAAAAGCTGTTAACTTCGTTTCTTTATTTATCTATATTTTCTTCGTTGCAATTTGTGTCAAAGCTGTTCCAATCGATTTGTTCTCTTCTTAATGAAACTGGTTTTAAAAACACCAGTAAAATAAGTTTGCCAGTTGAGGTTATTTCTTCATCGATTGACTCACCTGAGTTTTGTTTTTTCAACGCTTTCTGCTTATTAAATGATGGAAATAAAGCAAAATCCGTCCAAATCACCTCCTAAAAAGTACATTATTCCTCCCTGTTTTGAAAAATGCTCGATAGAAAATGTGCACAATTTCATGGAAAAGTGGCATCGCCTGTTTTTTATTGCTGGCACTTCTCTTGTCCTTCTATTTTGGGCTGTAATAATTCTACTAATTTATTCTCCTACTTTTTTTCCTGAATCTTCAGACCTGGCTGTCTACCTTGCTGATCAACAAAATCGAAATGAACTAGTGGCCATATTCGCAGCTACTATATTAGTGACAGGTCTGTGCTGTCTAATTGCCAGCTGTGTTCCTCTAAGCAGCCCTTTCATTCAAATATTTTCTTTTATTTGGGCTTTTGCTGTAATTCTGGCTTTTGTTTACCTGTATCAAACTCCTGGGCTGCTTTCGTTTCTTTTAGTAGGTGTTTGTCTACTAGTGGGTTGGTCGGGATATGCGATGTGTAGACATCTGAAGGCAAGATGGAACAGAAATGTTAGCTATGGGAATGAGAAAACGGAAGATACAAGATATAAAGTGAATTTATTGCTAGCTGTTTTGGTCAAGCTTATTAAAACAACTCGTTTTCAGGGTAGCCGAAACTCCAGAAGTCATCATAATCAACATGTAATTGTGGTTTAACTTTACACGTATTCTAAGAATGTATAAACTTGTTATTTCCAAATAATTTATGACTACATTTAACTTGCATATTTTTTAAAATAAAAATGTCAATAAATATTTCATCGCTTGAATGTACACACATAATTAGGGCTGTCAACCTGAAATTTCGGTCGAACTGTATCAAACTGAAATAAGTGCAAAAGCTTAAATACTGTGTTTTTGGGGTCGAATTACAACAAGATTTCGATGTGTTTTCTTTTAAGCATATTTTTTATACAAAAAGTTCTGATTCAAAAATAAAAAGCTTTGTCCGTCGCACCACATTTTGCACATCTTTTACAGCTAATACTCAGAGGTTTAGCTTTTGAACCTTGACAGATTATTAAAAGTGCTGAAAATTCAAGCTAGCAATTAAGCTTTTCTTTAAAAAAGTGAAACACCGGCTAAAGGCCATTTTTGACATATTTATAGACTGGCCCAATATCTGAGATTTAAATATACTGTTAGAAATTATCTTATCTTTTTTGTATTTTTACAAGCGAAATTATTTGTATTATAATCTACTGCCTTTTACCACAAAAATATTATTCTGGACAGTTTGGCGGAGAAAAGAGTCAGAGACACACACTGTGCATCCATCACACTCTTATTTTTAATCAATAATAAAAAGGACAGAGAAAAAAGTCTGACTATTTGATCATATGTTTAAAAGTGTTAATATAACTTTTTACTTTAATTTTTTTTTCACAACTTTTAGCTTATCGGCAATGGAGCAGAATCAAGGTGCCAGTGAAGTAGACAAGTTAAATGAGCTCCTAAAAGGCCATTTGTTAGCAGAGTAATCATTTAGCCATAGCATGTTGTATGACTACATAAAAATATATTTTAAGAAATCAGACAAATGAGTTCGCTGAAGATGCTGAATTCTGCTTAGACATATCGTCTTTCCAGGAATTGGATTCATTTTTTGAGGCCATCCACAAAATACAAGTCAACTTTTCAAATTTCACCTAAGTTCTAGCAAAAAACCCATGACCTTTTAGGTTGAAGAAAAAAGCTCTTTGTCGATTAGCATCACTATCTCTCAAGATACAATACAAGAGCTGGCTAAAACTTGGCAATGCTATGCTCTACAACCTCACAACTGTGATTCCGACTCTGAAAACACTAAATTATCTACTATTTCTACTGAAAATCGTGAAGGCTTTGTGGTTATAGAGCAGGTCTGCAAGCAAAGCTGCGAAGAAGCATTCGCATTGATTAACCAGAATGAAATAAAAAACAAATTTATTTTCAAGTGTAAGTATTGGGTTCTAATAAATACTTCCTCACTCGATTGTGGTCTTTATTTAGATCGATTCCATTTTTAATGCTGAACATGATAGTGCCGTTCATTTGGCGTAACTGGACCTTCTTAACAGGCATTTTTTAAAATTAAAGCATGAAGACTGATTTCGGGTAAATAAATGGTAATCTTGAAATTCCGGCATGGCTGATTTAATTGGAAACCGCTTTTAAATTTTTAAAGTTATTGTCGAAAGATTAAATTTTGTGTTCGAATATTTATTGTCTTGAGCGGAATTTGATAATTGACACTTACTACTAGAGTGATTCACAAGTAAATGTGCCATGCTGAACGCGAATCCAGTGTTCCAATTTTAAGATTACAATTTACCTGAAATCAGTCTGCACGCCTTGCATTTTCAAATTGCTTGTTAAGAGGGTCAGAACGTCCAGTTTCACCAGAATAACAGCCCTATCGTGTGCAGCATCAAAAATAAGACCAATTTAACCGAAGAATACAATCGGCTTGGAGAGTGTTGAGATTCTGGCATCTTTTTTGCTCCAGTCTCCCACATTGCGTTTATTGCTACTTTGTATGCTTTTTTAACACAGAGAAGCAGTTTTTTTTTATCACTTTTTGACAATAGTCATAGTGCATTCATGAAAAAAAAATGAAAAAAAATTCAGAGCATACAAAAAATACAAAAAGGGCGCCGAAAAATTCGCATACCGTATATTCTCTAATAGAAGGCCCCTCTAATAGAAGGCCTCCCTTGAGGACCTATATATCAGCCTAGGAAAAGAAATTCGCAAATCTGTTTTTCGCGTTTTCTTAGTTAGCACGAGCTTACCAGATTCCACTTTTAAATTTTGTTGAGCACGCAAAATCTCAAAATCGACCCAAATTTTTTCCGACCTTTTTAGGGTTGAAAAATAGAAGGCCCGGGCCTTCTAATAGAGAATATACGGTATTCTTATGCAGAGTTGAATTTTCACAAGTTTATAAATTTTTCGACTGTTATTGTTACAGCCAGTGACGAGAAGTTTGTCTTGCGCACAATCGATAAACATGACAGCAAGTGATCATTGATGTATATGCCAGAGGGGAAACGCAAAAGTAAGTGTTTGTAGGCTCTCGCTGAACCATCATTTTGCATGACCGGTTGAGTACCGTCCACAGAAAATGTCGACGGCAGTGAAAAAAATTGGGACATTTTCTGGTGAAAAAGAGAAAAAAGTAATAGGACGAAATTTAAAATTTAGACTTATCTTAAAGCTAAAATCTAAATTTAAAAATACTGATCATAACCTTTTTTAAAAAGACATAAAGCATTTCGAAATCCTCAAAGAACCAATTTTTAGTGTAGCAGTGTCAGAAGGCTCTACTGTGGTCAAGCATGGCAAGCATTTACATTTGCGCATACCTCATCGAATGTTGCAGGCCGCTTATGGAATCGGCTCAGTAATAGAAGAAATCGAGGTAGTTTCAATTCATTTCTGGATTTTTTTATTTTGATAAGTCGTAAAAATTTGCAGAAAGCCAATAAGTATGTTTTGCCGATTGCGATAGGTTAGGTTTTTTAATATTTAATTACTACTGTTTACACTAATGAAAAGTTAAGCTGTGGATGCTTGCCGCTTAGGATGGGCTTTACGCAAAGACTTAAAAGCTGACCATGGGGCTTTGCTGAAGAATACTGCTGAGACCTCTGCTTCAATAGTGGTGCTGTTGGTGGATCTCTAGCTGGCGGATATGCAGGTGGAACTGCGGGTATCAAAATTGGAGGCAAGTTTTGATTTTCAGCGTGAATTAGCACTAGTGCTGTTGCGTCCACTGGGCTTGATATTATTATTTCATCCCCTGTTGATTTTTTTCTGGATTAAGCCCAGGTAAGTCGGCGTGAATAAGGTTAGACTCAAAATTGTTTAGCCAATTAGAAAATAAAAATAACATATTTGAGTATGTCTATAACGTAAGCCAGCCTACCCTGAACATAAGCCAAAAAAAATCAACGGGGTGGACCAGGGCCAAGTAGGAAGGGGAACAGCACTAGTGCTAACCAATTTATACTTTTTCATTTGTAGCGGTAGTTGGCTCTTTACTTGGTGGCATTTTGGTAGTGCCTGGAGCTGTTGCTGGAGGTCTTGTTGGTTCCATTGTTGGCTCATTAGTGGTGGACATCTGTTTGGAGCAGTCTCTAAGAGTGTGGTAAGCAAGTTGTATTCAATCGGAGAAAAACACACTGCTGCTGAACCAAAAAGATTCTTGAAGACAAAACTGATTCTGAGAAAAAGGAGGACTGAAATTTTGTGCGTATTTGTAAATATTGTTTGATTCTACATCATGATCTCGCTGGTACAACTTTGTCCATGATACTTATAAAACATTACTTTGAATTACAATAAAGATTTTAATGTGAAAAAATGTTAGAGTTTTATTAAAAAATTATTAAAATCAATCACAAAAAACATATTTAAGACACAATATTTTTTTGAATACGCTTATTTTCTGCCGAATCCAAGTCCTGGCTGAGCTTTGACTTTCTTGTCCTTGGCTCGCTTTACGCGGTTTACCACTGAGCTAGGACTATCCATTTTATCATAGTTCACATCACCTAAAAATTTGTATTAACTCCTTTATTTTATTTTTTCAAGTCTTTATTAAGGTGATGCAAAAATTTTATTCAAAACCCTGGAATTTTTTAAGAACCCCGGCATGAATATATAAGCAGTGGCACTTGTTCAGTTTAACCACCCCCCCCCCCCCCCCCAAATTTTGCCCAAAACGCGTGCTGGATATTTAACATATTTAGGCTTAGAAAAGGGTAGGCCAGCGTATGTTAGGACGGACTCAAACGCGTTTCTTTAACTAAAAAAGCATGTTTGTGTCCGTCCCAACATACGCTGGCCTTGAGGGGAGGGGAGCGTGTGAAATTTCCAGAATTCAGCCATATTTACACGTAAATAAATAGTCAGTTGTACAAGAACATAAAGCACAATTTCCAAAATTCCGAATCCTAAAAAAATTAATTTTTATAAAATAAATACATAGTGGACAATTGTCGTTTACATACCGAAAAATTGCTAAACGAAACTTACTTGCCATTGCCGTCAAAAAGCACACAACTAGCAGAAGCATGATACAAAGAAATTTCATTTTGAAGTGACAGAGAGACTTATAAAAAGTAATTTCTTTGTCTTTTATAGAAATTTTAGATGTGAACGAGGGAGGTCAGTGGTTAGCACACCCTGACACACCTGACAGGAAAATAGGTTAAAATAATATATCAAAGTGCTTCTTAATTAGACAACTGAACTCTTGAATAGGCGTTTGTGAATGAAATAAAAACTCGTTTTTCTTGTATTTGGAATCCTTCTCGTTAACACTTTTCTTGTAAAAAATGTTCCACATTATTTTAAAATTAGGCAGTCATCTTAAAACATCTAGAAGAAAAAATAATTTAAAATTTGTAATGAAATAATAAATTTCTTATAAAAAGATGGTACGCTGGCCTACCCCGATGCCTAAGAGCCAAGTCTAACCATGTTGTTTGCAAGGGTAGTTACAGCAAACGCTCTTTAAAAGGTCGGATTCTTGGGGGGTCTATTCGCTACTAGCGTCGAGGATTGCAACATTTTTATTGTAAATTGTGTTTTTATACTGAGATGGTTCAAGAGGGCAGATGACCCGCAGATACCAACTTTTTTTCAATTGTTTTAACATCGTGTTCAGCGTGAAATTCTGGGCTATTAGCCATAAAGGTCACGCGTGTTAAGCATGCCAAATGAAAAATGTGTTAGGAAAAATATTTTTTTGGGTTGAAATTTCAGACTCCTGGTTCTGCCAATAAGCTAACCACGTTTACACCTGCATATGTAATATACTAGTTGAAAGCCCTTTCATTGGGCTTTTCAACGATCTTTTATTTTTTAATTAATCGTGAAAAATAAAGTTGTGAACGATGCCCACTTGAATGCCCACTTTTGCACCTAATTTTGATGGGCTGTAGGTGAAAACACACACCAAAATACTGATTTCCCGCAGTAAATTTATTATTTCCCGCAGTAAATTTGAATTTCAAACAAATACTGATTTCCTGCAGTAAATTACTGATTTCCCGCAGTAAATTTTGTATTTCCTGCAGTAAATTTTGCGGGAATTTGAATTTTCAGGTCAGAAAATACCTTCAACTGGTCAGAATCCCACCCCAGAGTGGCCAGAAGTCCCTGAAAGTTGGTTTTTTGGGGTTTACTGAAGGGGGGGGGGGGTAAACTTTTGCGAAAAATCGATTGAGCGGATCAGATTTCGGTCCGATGGGCTCAATTGCTCAGGATTCCACCCTTAACCATTCTCAACTATCTTAAACCAACCTAAGCACTGATTTAGGGTAGTAAGATACTGGTCTGGAGCAGTTTGGGATGGTTTAGGGTGGTTTAAGATGATTGAGAATGGTTAAGGGTGGAATCCTGAGCAATTGAGCCCATCGGACCCGAAATCTGATCCGCTCAATCGATTTTTCGCAAAAAGTTTACCCCCCCCCCCTTCAGTAAACCCCCAAAAAACCAACTTTCAGGGACTTCTGGCCACTCTGGGGTGGGATTCTGACCAGTTGAAGGTATTTTCTGACCTGAAAATTCAAATTCCCGCAAAATTTACTGCAGGAAATACAAAATTTACTGCGGGAAATCAGTAATTTACTGCGGGAAATCAGTATTTTGGTGTGTGAAATCAATTTTAGCCATTTTGATGACGCTTTTACAACTTTATTTTTCACGATTAATTAAAAAATAAAAGATCGTTGAAAGCCCAATAGAAGGGCTTTCTAATAGTATATTACATGTGCAGGAGTAATCGTAAAAAGTCATCTAAAATGTCTCGTAGAAAAAACGCGGATAATTATGTTCCAACCCAATATTATATTTTGTTTTTTTATTTATTACTGGGAGAGCGCCGAAAAAACTCCTCAGAATAGGCCCCTAAGTATGGGATGTCGTCTTTATTAGAAAAAATGGTATTAGAAATAAGTTCATCCTCCAGCAGTTTAGTCCTACAGTTAAAAATTTTTTTTTTATTTTTTGCAATTTCACATTACAAAGTATTGCTAAAAACTAGGGTAGAACTTTCGCCTGTGATCAATAGTTTCAATTACACTGGTCTAGTTTTTGAAACGTTTAAGAAGATGTAGACAATATTTTAGTACGATTTAGTACAGTCGAGTCTCGCTATAACGCGACCCCAATATAACACGAGTTCCAGTATAGCGCGACCTCGGGACTAATTTGGTTGGCCGACAAAGAAACTAAACAAAGTTTACCCCAACATAACGCGACCCGATATACCAGGTTGTCCAATAAGTTCGCAATCCAACGCATTTTAGGTCCTAACTCTTTGGTGGCTTGCAAAAAGATTTTTTATATAACGTTATTTTGTGATGGGTTTCACTAAATTATTCAACATCATTTAGTGAAACCCATCAGAAGATATCATTCGTGATGCATATAAAAGATCTTTTTGCAACCCACCAAAGAGTTAGGACCTGAAATGGGTTGAATTGCGAACTTATTGGACGACCTGATAACGCGACCCTGGGGCCAGTCCCATCCGGTAAAATCACCCTATATATAAAGCTACTTTGGATTTGTTAAAAAAGAAATAGAAAAATGATCTAAATTTCACAATTCGGCGTGCAGATTTTTAAAAAATCATTATGTTAAATATGTTTTTTAGCTCTTGAATCGGGCTACAACTGAGAGTTGAAATATTTTTATTTAAAAAATAAGCACGAAATTTGTCGAATTTTTTTGTCCACCAGTTATTTGTTTGAAATAAATGTTTAATTAATTTATAAAAGCAGTTTGATTGGCCCAAAAACTCGAAACCAAGGGTATTTTGTCTAACCCCAATATAACGCGACCCCAGCTATAACAAGACGCTAGGGCGGTCCCAGGATTGCGTTATAGCGGGACTCGACTGTATGAAATTCCTAGCACTTGCTTTTAAATATCGTCGAAAACATAGGAAAGTCAAACATCCGAGAAAAAATTTAAAAAAAGACAAAAAGACCATATAACAAGGTTCATATATTATGCGTTCTTCTAACGGTACTTGAAGATTATTTACATGTTTTGAAAATTTCAGAGCACGACCCATGAAAACTATTTATAACCATACGTGCACGGGCGCCGGCGCCGCGCGCCGGCGCCAGGCAAAATTTTATCACTTTTGGGCGTCGGCGCCGCACCGAATTTTTTAAATACTTCTGACATTTTTAATTTGTTAGACTATCTTTTTCAGTATTAGCGGCATATAACTTGAATCCTGACAGCAAAAAACAAAAAATTTTCAGTCGAAGATTTTTTTTACTCCGGCGCCGCTAATTTTCGGGCGCCGGCGCCAGTCGGTGCCGACGCCGTCGCCCGGTGCCGATTTTTGAGAGACCCGGCGCCCGGCGCCGATTTTTCGGAGCGTGCAGGTATGTTTATAACAAGCACGAGATCGACCCTACTATAAATATTAACGATTCCACACCACTTTGCTAACCTTCTTGTGTTTTCCTTACACATTTTTTTTAGAAATGGCACGACATTGTTTCCGCAAAGGCTATTTCCTACGCGGCTATCGCTCAATATCATCAGTCAAATGTCGAAGGAGAAAGTATGAATATTGAACAGAATTTCGTGAGACTAGAAGGAGCTTATCGTCTAATAAAGGAAGGAAGGAATATTTTTTCTCTCGGTGATCACTTCTCAGAAAAAGAGACTGTCATTGAAAAATCCTTGACTAAACTAGCAGACGACCTTGAAAAGATATTAATCATTTTTTTAGTCCCTACCAATCTACCTAATCTTTGGTTTTCAGTACTTCATTAAGAGTTTAATTGAGTTCAAAAAAGTACATTCCTAAAAACTATTTATACTTAGTGAAAATTAATGGTGCGCAGTCTTTTTAAACTGGTTTATTGCGGAATGAGTTGCTCTTTCTAACGAGCATGAAAACTTTACAATCTGTCGTAAAGTTTGGTGAAAAAATATGTTTTTTTCCCGAAAAATCCGCATTATTCGAACACCGATTTTTGAAGAAAATCAGTCTGCACCCTCCTAAGTTTTGCTACATCAAAAAAATTTATTTTGCTCAAAAAATTTTGTAGAAAAGCTTACGAAGTTTGCTAGTCGCCTTGACTCTTTCCAGCTTTTAACGTAAAAACTTTTTTACACAAGAAAGCTAGAACTCTAACATCGGATTCGTGATCAGCGTACCTGATTTGCTTATAAAAATACTCTTGTAAGTAGAAATTGACTGTCATATTTCAAATCGCTCATCAGACTATAAATATTTGACCAAGTCAATACTCGATAATTCAAATATTTTTGGTCTCGAACAGATTTGAAAAATGACAGTCAATTTGTAATTCCAGAAGCATTTTTGTAAGCAAATTAGGTACGCTGATAAGGAATCCGATGTCAGACTCTCCAAAGCTTTTTCAGAATATTTCAAGCAAAAAGACGCAGATTCAAATTTTCTTTCGGATGCACTAAAAGTTAGAAAGGTGCAGCCGATTTTCGATTTTTATGGCGGTTTTTTCGCCAAAATTGGTGTTCAAGATTTGATGATTTTTGAAAAACAAGACACATTTTTTCGCCAATCTTTACAACAGATCGTGAACTTTTGTGTTCATTAGTGAGAGCCACTGATTCTTCTTCTATAAGTTTTCAAACGACTGTGTGTCGTTATATTTTCACTAAGTATAATTTTTTTAATAAATGGGCTGGTTTTTCTGAGTATCCAACTTCGGGAGGCCAGAGCTCGGTGAATTTCCAACAACAGGTGGCCGTATTTGTGGTGCTTTCTCACTCAACACAGCGTGGGCTTTCTTGCGAGCCCAAACACTCAATTCCCCATTTTCCGAGGGGTCAGGCATATATTGAAGAAATCACAAAATTACAGAACTCCTCTTTTGACTAATGGGATAAAAAATGACACAAATTATTGTTTTAAATAAAAAAGTCGCCTTATCAGAGAGAAACGGTAAGAGATACCTTGAAAAGCATCGAACAAATAAAATTCATTTTGGAATCTTCAATGGAAAACAGAAGCATTTTATGTGGTGCGTACAATTGACATTCTCAAAAACTTAAAATAAAGTTTACAAACAGCTTTAAAAATTGTCTACAGTTCATTTCTAATTTTCTGATTGTCACTCAAACGCCTTGCAAAGTCTAATTGGTTCTTCATGATTTTCATCCAATCGTCAATTTTTACAAGCATTTTTTGTCTCATTTGCATTTGTTTCTCTAAATATTATCTGTATTTTAATAGAATAAAATTATCACTTCTAGCTGAAAATTCTCTGCTACTGGCTGAAACAACTCCACTTTCATGAAAATCTTTTTATTTCCAAGCTTATTCTGAACGGCGGCGAAAGCACAAAGATTATAACAAAAGTGAAGATATTTAGCTTGTTAAAGGGCATGCCCATGCTAATAAGAAGTGGTGCCCTGGAATTTTAATTTTTCCGGATCATTTAAACTTGTGTGCTGATTTTTCAACTTGGTTTTTTTTACAAAACAAGGCTTAGAATTCAATTTTAGCAATAGTTTTATTAAAAACCAATTTGAAAATCCGTACGGAAGTTTAATGATTCGGAAAATTTTTTGAATTCCCATCCACCGCCTCTTACTAACGTGGGCATTCCTCTTTGAAGAAAAATGTGAAAAAGGAGACATTTCAGCCAAAGCGCAGACTTTGCAGCTAAACCCAAGGAGATTCAACCATATTAGCGAATAAACCACTGCGCTCCCCTCCTCAACGATTTTTTTTCTCAACTAAAGTAAAAAATAACCAAATTTATGTCCTAGACTTAGAAAAAAGTAAATAACACAGTTATCAGTTAGCACTTCCGTACGCTGGTTCACCCCCGATTCTGAAGGATAGTCCCAAATTGTTGTTTAAACTTCAAAGGGTAGTTACAGCAATTTTTGAAAGGTCATTTATTTATGGGGGTCGTTTATGATGGGGTCATTCATTTATCTATCATTCATGGGGAGGTATTTACTACTAAGAGATAGAAAAAATCGCACTTAGCAGCGAATAATACCGCCTCCCCTCTTCTATAAATTTTTCTTTTCAAAACTAAAGTAAAGAGTATCAGATATGTGTCCCAGCCCTAAAGTGCAAAAAGTATTTATTAGTCTCAACTAAAGTCCTACGGCTTACCCTCAAGCCTAAGGGCTGAGCTTATACTTCTTGTTCCGAAAGGTAGTCACAACGATTTTTAAAGGTCAGATTTATGGGGAGGGGTGATATTCGCGACTTTGGCCGGAGATTGAATTCTCTTTTATTTTACATCAATAAAAAAATGATATTTACCTATGTTCTCTGCCAATTCTCTCTTCTGCTCCTCAATATTACTTTTCAATTTTCTTTTTTAATTGGACTTTCCACATTGTAGTTTTTGAGAGTTGTTAGAGTATGTTGCCATTGTTTTTCAGTAATTAACTGCAGCAATAAGTAGTATGTGTCAAAGATGTTTTTAAGACTGGTCTTCATAATTGGGATTCCAATATACTTTTGGGAGTAGTGATTAATAGTTCTGACAACAAAAGTCTCCAGCTCTTTTTTCGTAGAAAACTCATCAAATATTCTAAAATACGGTAAAATCATCTCTGAGTTTATGACAAAGCAAGCTTACTGCTCTAGAAACTGCCTGATAATTACTTCAACTTGGTCAAAATCTCGAACTTCAAGTTCAAAATCAGGAAATAATTCTTTTATTTCGTCAATAATTTCTTGATTCGCACTAATAGATTAGGGTGTTCAGCCAATTTTTCAAAGAAAGGGTGTAGAAACTTTTTAAAAGCATCTTCTAGTTGCTGCATAGATTTAAATTGCTCTATAAAGGAGTGCAGGAAAAAGGCGAAGTTTAGATTGGCCCAGTGAATGTGTGTCAGGTGGCTTTCGATGTATTGTTGCACCAGATTCTCAATAACTTCTTTGGCATGCTCTCCTTTTAAATTCTGGGATGCAATCTGCCTCACGAGGCTTTCCAGAGATAGCTTCCATTCATTGGTTTGCTCTAATTTCTTTATTTTGTTTTGAATTGCTTGCACCTTGGTGTCATACTCGTTGATCGTAGAGATAAGTCCAGCGGTTTGCTCGGAAAAGTCAATAGATTGTTCTAAATGCGTTTTTGCAGGGCTCGTATGTGTCCTTTTTGAAAAGATTTGTCTTTTTTTAAACCCTAAATCTTTTTCATTTTTGAAGTTTCTAGTCAAAATCTTTTTTTCTCGCTTCAGAATGGCAATAAGCCATGGAAAAATTGCACTTTTTGACTAAAAATTGTCAAAATGTCTTTTTTTACCCAAATGTTTTTTTTTTTCGAAATTTTGAGTTACGAGTCATGGTTTTTTAAGTGATTTTGACCCTCTTACCACAGTGAGTGTATGATATAGAAATATGGTGCTTGGAAATCATCTTTTTATTTGTCCGAATGCTCCCTAATACACAGAGTGAAAAAAGGCTGATAAGAAAACTGATTAAACTGTGCGATTCAATTTGAATATTCTGACAATTCCAACTTGCAGAGCATAGTCGATTAATTACGTGGAATTTAATATTTTTCGCTGACAAAGAGAAATCCGGATTTAATTACTTCTGTTTGTTAGCAAAAATATTTAAATTCTACGTATAAAGTCGATATGCTCTACAAGATTGAATTGTTATAACTTTTGAATGGAATCGTAATCTCTTCGTTTTCACTATTAATGATGAATGTAACAGCTTCGAAGTGGCTCAAAGACTGTCATCGATCTTGCTGGCAAATGGATTGGGCAAAAATTTTCATAAAATATGACTTTTTTTCTCACCTAGTAGAAGACCTTAATAAGGACTTCCCTAATTGATTAAAAAAATTTGTATTTGGACAAATGAAATGATGATTCATTGAAAATTTTTTATTTCGATTTTGACCTTCCTCAAGGGAAGTGTAAGGTATTGAGATATCTAATTAATGAAAGCACCTCTCATACTACAGAGTGCATTTAAAAAAAATTCTGAATAGCTGTAGGTGCCAAGGATGCCAACTTTTGAAATTGAAAAATAGATTAAAGAATAAACACACTCATGAAAAGTGCCTCAAATAAAACTAAATAAAAAACTTTTTAGAAATATCTTATTTCCTACCGGTGTCTCTTTTTAGAGATTTAAAAAAAAATTAAGATTTAAAAATAATACAAAAAAAATCATTTCCTAACCTGTCATTTTTTGAAGTTGAGCAATACTATCAAGGTTTTTTCCATGATGTGCTTTGCCATTTAAAAAAATATGCTCTTGGCATATTGCTCTCGATTTGTCTTGAGCTGGTTTTGAAAAAGCTCTAATTTGTCTTTAAAAGATATAGTCTTTTCATTTATTTGGACTGAAATGACAGAAATACTAATTAAATGAACTAAAAAATAGCAGCAAATAAAGATCCCCATTACAATTTATTTGTGAAAACGACTGACAAAAGTTAACTAACTGATGCAAACAGCTACATTTATCAATTAAAATAATAGCTCGGGCGGTTCATGTGTCAGTTGAAAAATGGCAACAATGTGACCAGCAATTTGCTGCTCTAAGTCTGCTTCACAATCAACCAGAAAGACTTTCTAGTTTTCTTCAGATAAAGAATGCCTGTTCAAAGTATGTGAAAATACTTTTGCTGAGAAATTTTATTGATAGAATATTGATTTAAAAAACAACTGCTAATGTTTCTAGTATTGAGCAAATAAAAGTCAACAAGAGTGTGCGAGACATAAAATAATCAATACAATAAAAAACTTTCAGTGTAAAATTCTTTTATGTATTCAAGACGATCTTCAAGGACTCATTAAATTTCAGTAAATTAAAAAATACAAACAAAAACTTCTATAGGTTCAAATTATCCTATTTTAAACGCCTTTGAGAGAATAAAAACTTATTTTTAGCATTTTAAAATCTTTTTAAAAAAGCTTTTGTAATTTTGTCCTTTATTAATAAAACCTTGACGCCTCGGAAAATTGGAATTCGATTGCTAAGGTCTAAACGAAAGCCTGCGATGTTCGAAGTATGATAGTACTAAATTTAGTCCAATTTCCTCCGAATTTCGCCGAGCTGTGGCCTGTCAAAGTTTGAAACTCAGAAAAACCAGTACAGTTCTTAAAACAGTTCGTACTTAGTAAAATTCTCATGATGTGCACCTCTTTGAAAACTCATTCGACGCAAAATGAGTTTTTCTTTCTAACGAGCACATGAACATCTTAATTTGTTGCGAGTTTGAGCGATAAAATGTGTTTTGCTTAAAAATTCAGCTTTTTAAACACTAATTTTCTGACAAAAAATCGCTCCATAAATTGGAAATCTGCTCGCTTGATCCTAATTTTCAGTGTAGCAGTGAACTACCACACTCTCGGGATTTGAGAGCAAAGCAACGACGAGCTTTTACATAGCTCAAAAAGTGCAAAAATCGAATCCAGTGAATAAGATATTCTCTATTGAAGTCATCTGCTTTTGGTATCTTTTTGTAAAGTCACGTTTTGGGATGCTCTAGTTTCAGTTATAAACCTAAGCCAATTTGAGGGATCTTCCAGTCTCAGCTTACGGAATCTCAAGTTCCAGTCTTTTAACACAGGAGAACAACAAGGACTAGTACCAGCCATGCTCAAGTCTCCCCAAAAAAATCAGAAAATAGTCCAGCTTCCATTTTCTCGTATAAGTTAGTATTCTGTTTCGTATTTTGTGTACTGCGGTACTTCTCTTTTTCCTTTCTTTGTGTGAGACCTCAGTCATACTAGGTAGTCTAGCGAAAATTTTTTTTTTACCTTCCTTTTGAAAGACCGTGGTCGGTCTGAAAACAATTGGGGGAGGAAAACAGCCTTATTTTTATGCCCCACTCAACTCCCTATGACATACCTGAGACGCTAGGGGGTCAAATCTTTACTTAAGTGTCACAACGAGACTACTCATGAGATTCATTTATAAAAACTAACGATTTTCTACTTCAAGACGCAAAATCCCGAATTGTTCAAGAGCGAGCTTCAGATCTAAATGCATGAAGTTCTCCACCATTAAAAAGGCTTTTCAATAAGTACAAACTCGCCTAGGAAAAAATTTCTCCGTAAAAAGTTATAACTGGCACAACGGGACCACTCAAAATGGCGACACACTCAGCCGAACCAAATACTACATGAAGACAGACACTTTTTTATAAATCACTCAAAACTGCTTGCATTAATGTTCTATAAAAAGGCTTGTTTTCGGGCACAACACCATCAATCTTTTCAAAAGTTATAAGTCCATTATTGGTTACTCTAGCGTTACTTTTCTTGCCTTCTTTTTCAACGTTAAAATATGGTTGCTCAGTGGTAACTTCTTTGTCACTTTCTACTTTAAAGCCATATTCTTGCTCGAAATTTTCATTTTTTCGCATATCTTCTATTAAAGAACACATTGTAACAGCTGTTGGGCTTGATTCTTTTTCTTTAGAATCATCTCTAATCCATTGAGCATCTTCTGCTTTTATGTTCTGCGTTTGAAAATATAATTCCTTTTCCAATCCTTGTGGTGTCACTTGTGGGTGCTTTTCCATTGTAACGATACAACCCTGATTATAATCTTCAAAGGCTTTAACTCCTTTGTCAATAATCTTTTGGCTAGACTTAACTGCATTTTAGGGTAAAATTGTGAACTTACTGCTGAGTCACCCCAAGCAGCCAAAATAGCGTGACCATGCTTACTGTACACAGTTACTGGTTTGTCCAGAGAGCGTTGCGTGAGCGAACTTAGAGTCATGTGTTCAATATCAAAAAAAATTCAATGTTCAAACTAATTGACTTTTCGGCTTTCGTTTTGGCTAAAATTGATTTACGCCTCAAAAAACTGATTTACGCCCTCAAAATACTGGTTTACGCCCTCAAATCTATATATTGCCATTTTTTGTCAAATTTTGTTGCCACTTTTTCCATATTTTTACACCAGCATGTAGCCCTGAATCTTGGCTTTCTAACAAGCTATTGACTGATTTTCTGAGATTTCAAAAAGCTGGAGAAAAAAGTAATTTTATAGACCAAATTTTTAGAAAAATTTGCTCCATACAAAGACTTTTTTCTCCAGCTTTTTGAAATCTCAGAAAATCAGTCAATAGCTTGTTAGAAAGCCAAGATTCAGGGCTACATGCTGGTGTAAAATATTGAAAAAGTGGCAACAAAAATTTGACAAAAAATGGCAATATATAGATTTGAGGGCGTAAACCAGTATTTTGAGGGCGTAAATCAGTTTTTTGAGGGCGTAAACTACTTATAGCCTTTCGTTTTCTGGTTGTATTTGTTTGCGACGACTTTCATCCAATTATTTTCCAATTTTTCTTTAAGCTGGTAAAAATTTCTGTCTTTTTCTTTGTTTGACATTATTGTATGCTGCAATTTGTCTAAAATCTCTGCTAAAATTTTGTTCAATTCCACAGCCAGGTAAACCCTTTCTTTGGTTTCAAAGAGATGTGTTCGTACAATTTGCTGACTTAATATCATTTTGTCAACAATTCCAAAAAATTCGTTGTGAACTTCTGGAGTAAAAAAATTACTTTTCTCAATTACCTCATCAAAATTTTTCTCATCTAAAAATTCTTCTAATTCTTTCATTTCCAGCCAATCTTCAATGAATTCTGCCTCAAGTACTTTGCTTGCGTGATTTTCTTTAGACCACGCTGCAACTAACCAATCTTTAGTGATGCTTGGCTGATTTGGTATACCGATATACATATTTCTAATAATTTGCTTAGGCTCTTCCATACAAATAAGCACATCAAAGAGAATCGGTTTGTAATTTTTTACATGCAAATAGTGTTTTGAATCCACCAATTCCACTTTTGTTGCAACAGCGTCAAGATGTATTTCAAGTGGAGTGTTAACTCTGCCAGAAATCCATTTTTGGACATTCGGGTGATTTTTGGAAGCATCTAGAAGTCTTTGGTTGAAATGATTGTTCGATTTTTTATAATTTTCTAGAGCATATTTGGTCAACTCTTCCAGCCTATTTAACATTGCTTTTTGCAGCCTTTTAGAGCTAACTTTAATCAAACTAGGGTAGCTTGAAGTATTTTCATTGTCTACCAAAATTTGACTGTATTTAGTGCCCAAGAATATGTGTAGTTGAATGATCCATTTGTCGTTTAAAACCAAAATATGATTGTTTTCACTTTCTGGCTGTTTTTCTCCAATTAAAGTAACCTCGAAGCCAGCTAAAAAAAACTGCAAAGCAGCATATAGACCAGTTTCATCTGCTCCAATTATCACTACTTTTTTATTTGGATGCTTCGCTACTACTTTTTTGTTGGTTGGGTGATTGGTGTTATGCTGTTTGTACATCATTTCAATCATCTTTGTGTCAAGAGCATGGCTTTGGATATTAGCTACTTCATAAATGCGTTTCAAAAGCATGTTTTCAAAAAAATTAGTTAAGTTTATTGAAAAATCACTTTCAGTTTCGTTGGTTATATATTGCATAAATTGTTTGCAATCTAGTATCATTCCCAAAGTTATTGTTGACTGGTTTAAGTTGGTTTCCATTTCGATTTTTATTGTTTCTACACTTTTAGTATGGAGATTGTTGAAATACATGTTTATTATGTGTGCTAGCTTTTCGAGCATTGTTTCATAGTATTCTTTGTAATTAGGCGAATTTAGGACCAGATTTGTTCGTACTGCAATTATTTTGCTTGAATCGAGAATTTCCCTTGCATCATCTAAAAAAGTATAATTACCGTATTTTCTTTATTAACGAACCCGAGTTCATTATTTTTCACTCCCTCTCGGAGGGGGGGGGCGTTCATTATTAGAGAGGGGTTCATTATTTCACAAACAACTAACTGCAAAGTCACCGCAAAATTTGAGCCGCGAAAGTGTTGTGCAGACTGTCTAATGTTTTTCACCAGTACAGTTGTGTCTGTTGTTCAATAGCTGTTGTTCACTTTGTTTCTTTGTTGCCGTTCCATGATCATCTTGCTTCTTTTAAATGAGCTTAAACGAAGATCAGCAAGCGCAGAGGGATGCCATGCAGGAATTGAAACACAACTTGGAGCGCGAGGCCATTCTGCGAGATGAGAAAGAGTAAATAGGACAGGCTGCCGGTGGTAATGAGGTTGCTATGGACGGGGTGGGGGTTCATTATTAGTGAGGGGTTCCTTAATAGAGAAAATACGGTAGTTTTAAATCGGAGGTTTGAGTGAAACATGGTTTATTCATCCCTCAATCTTTGAAACAAATAATTTATTGACTTTTGTTGTGGAGTGGGGGCGAAAATGGTCTAGTGGTTGATTTCAAAACTCTGGTCATAATTTTTTCAATGAAAATTGAAGAAAAAAGCAATTATCGAAAATCAAATACGACAAACCTATATGAGTGAGTTTAGCTCTATCGTCTGAGTTTACAGAAGTGAAATAGGCAAAAAGTATACATAGAAAAAGCGTGTAGCAGTAAAGCAGCTTCATTAGCAATAGTAAAATTGAGTCTGAGCCTTTAAATAAAATTAAAATTGTATTTCATATTTAAACAAAAACATATTAATGAAAAATAAAGGGTGATAACGGTTGACATTAAAGTTCGGAACTGACTTTGATCGGCTTTTTTAACATTGGTTTTTAAATGACCATGTGGCATGTTATACACCATTTTGTAGCCCTGACATCCCTCTATAAATTGAGTTATCGCACTCCAATTAGACAAACACATTTATGACATAAATTGAAGTGCGATAACTCATTTTGTAAAGGAATGTCAGGACTACAAAGTGGTATATAACATGCCACATAGTCATTTAAAAACCAAGGTTAAAAAGGCCGATCAAAGTCCGTTCCGAACTTTAATGTCACCCGTTATTTGAAAATGATCGCAAATCTTAAATGATCAAAAATTTCTCAAAAAATTAAATAAATATCTGAAAAAGGACCGAAAATATCAATCCTTATTAATAAGGTAAATCACCACTAAGGCAAAAAAAGAGAACCGATTCTCCATTAGTGCCAAAATTTTTGATAAAAAAAGTTTTTGAAACTAGAAAAAAACCAGCATTTTTTTTGGAGTAGAAAGAAAAGTATCATGAAGAACTCTCTCAATAAAAAATTTGGGCAGTGAAAAAACTTTCGACAGACAATATATTTTCGTGCACATATAAAAGCACTTAAAAAGTTGACGAAATATTTCAGATAAATAAAAATAACAGGATGTTAAGTTAGATTTTGAAAAATAATTTGTGTTTGACAGTTTCACTCATTCATTCATTAAAATCATGACTGTTTTATATACCATCGAATTATTGACTCTATATTTAATGTCTTAAATTAGAAAAATTTATGTTCATCGCGCTTTCATGATCGATTTTATTCACATACCTTTTATTCAAAAAGCCACCCCTGAAAGCGTGAGGTTGATCAATTAACTTAATTCACTATTTTTATTGGTGCATGCCCTAAACGACATCTTGCCCAAAGGTTGTTCACAATCGATAGAGTTAACAGTCTAGGTCAATGGTTCACCTGGTGCTGATGTTTTTTGAACTTATTTTAGGATCGGAAAATATTTTTTTTTGCTGTGCTTAATATATTGAACAAAAGCCAAAATTATAAGATTTCGACTGCAACAAAAATTATGTTGTAAATGTTACAAAAAATCAAGGTCAAGGTCTCAGTTACTAAACGCAGACCTTGACTACCCTCGACACCGCATACACTGTTTTAAAAGCTTAGAATCTAAGCTTTCGCTTGGCATCTCTGATCCTAAAATGAATTCAAAAATTTTGGCCTTGACCTCAACTATTGAGTTAGACACTTCACTTATCGGTTCGCCTACCCGGTGCCATCATTTTAGAGGTTGGTGCCGAACCGGTGCCGCACCAGCAAGTGGTATGTATCATACCCGGCAACAGCTAACTAAATTATAATTCGCCTCGAAACAACACAATAATGTCGATAACATTGTTCATATTTGCAATTTAGCTGAAAAAATTCAAAATTAAATTGGTAATTTTTTAACATATATAAAAAAATGTCCGGTGCGACACCGGCACCGGTAGCACTGGCTCCGGCACCGGCACCGCCGGTGCCCGGTGCCGAAATTCCAAAATTTACAACACTGCCCTCAACACGACTATAATTACAGCCATTAGGAAATGAGCAGGTAAAGTGCCTAATAGTTGATTGTTAGTACCTATCTTTATGTCATATTGATCTGTTTAAGAATATTTATTTATAAAATTTTTGAAAACTCTTATATACATCGCAAGGTTTCTGTGCAGATTAAGTGAGTCTTTCGCCACAGCTAGTTTCTTAGAAAAATGCAAAAAAGTGGAATAAATTAACTTCGCCTAGAAGGCTTATGTTATTATGAAGTAATATTCAATTGTCTTGAAACATTTAACTTGACTTCGAGGCGATATGTCTGATTTCCAGGTGCTTTCCGCAACAAGTTCTATGTTCTAGCTCTGCAAACTCCTACCCGGTTTTATTTACAAAAACCTGACCTGGACTGGAACAAGCCCCTGAGAGAGAGAGAGGATTCGTCAGTACTACACCACTTGGATGACAAATGACGGTTGAAAAGAGTTTACCGAAGAAAGCGACCAGAGCTCGTCTTGGACTGAGTGCAAAGGGCATGGCAAGGAATCAGCAAGTAAATCATCATGAAGTCCTTCAAAGGTTTGTTTTATGTTTGCCGTGAAATTCTTTCTTTTTCAGTCAGCGCAGTCACCAGGGCAACTGAGGACGATTACATCATCTGCTTCAAACCAACGAGATCCATCGGCACAAAAAGACCGCACATTATCCGTAGCATCAGGGCACAGAACTTGGCAAAGGATGGGCGCCATGACTAAAAAAAGATGGGGAAATAACAGATCATAACTTGGAATATTTTACTGTAAATGATATGTTTGAGTTTGTTAATCAGTATGTAAAAATTTTGATGTATAAAAATTTTGACCACAAGAAATTTAATGTGGGAAAATAATATGGGAAGTTGTTCGAGGGTGGAAAGCTAATCGAGGAAATACGGTAGGTTTTTAAAATGACTCAAATAGATAAATGGAGAAGTACTATAAGACAGCATTCCCTTAACTTCAAAAATATCTTCCAAAAAATGCTTTCTTCTTCCGAAAACATGTTTTTATAGCCGACTAACAATCCGAAAATTATAAGACTCTTAAATTTTCGTAGAAACTGCGTTTCAATGGTTCTGCTTGCAAAACAAAACTCTAAATTGAACTGCCGCGCATTTTCTAAAAGACATTATTCTGTAAAAAAGTCTTCAAATTTAGCAATTTTTCTGTATATTTTTATAAAAATATTTACGTACAATAAAACACAAGTTTTTTGCTTGCAGCTATGCTGTCGAAACCAGGTTTTTTTTCAACTTTCAGCTGCTTATAAGGCATGATATGAAATTTAAGGAGTTTTTTTAATAAAATGTTCTCGTCTGATTCATTCCTCAGTTCTCGCCTCAAGCTCTGCAAAGGAAATCCTGCAGCAAAACAATGCCAAGCTCTTCAAGGTGGCCAGAGCTATTCGTCGCTCACAAACTTACGATGAAGACAAAATAGATGAGGGCAGAGCTATGGCTGAGTCCGTTCAGCAATTAAAAAAAAGCGTTCTAAGTTTTGTTTTGTAGATTTACTCTAACCAAGGAACATCTCCGGTACTTTTTTACTTTGTATCGAAAAATAATTTTTTACAGTGATTTGACAAAGCCAGCAGTGCCTCCCACTCAACGTCTCACTCTTTACTACCTCAGAGATGTTTATGCCAAAGCTTTGCAGGTATGTAGCTAAAATGCTTACAATATGTGATATATAATCCACCATTATGGGAGGCAGAATCTTCTGAAGCACAATGTTTTTCACACTTACAGCGAAGATTCTGAAATTTTTTTGATCAGATTTCGGTTTGCGAAAATTTAAAAAAAAGTCTTAGTTTGAAAACTGAATTATAGCAGTAAAATATGAGTTTCAACAGCAGATTACTGTATTTTAACAACAAACAGTTTACAATTGTATCTTTCTTTAGAATTATAATTTTTTTCTTACGCTACCTTGTAGCAATGGATCCCGAATTTTCAAAGCACTATCAAACTCTAATGAAAAAAATGCATACCAGTGTTTATTTAGGCGGCAGGGCCCAGTATTCAAAACTTGGTCCAACATCTTTTTGTTAGTGGGCCTTGTGTGATCAGTGGCCCCATTTATTTCCTTCTCCTCCCTACGCAGCTCTTCATTCCCTTTAAAAATCAAAATCCTCCAATTCGAATTTTTGAAATTTTGACTAAAAACCTATGAAACCCCCTTCTCTACAAATAAGGTCTTCCCCTGTAGTAAGAAATTTTGGCGCTAGTATTGAATACCCCCCCCTGAATCTGACCCTGCCTAAATTGTTGTAACTACCCTTTTCTTCAACAAATTTAGGCTTAGCCCTTAGGCTCGGGGTAGGCCAACGTACGGAAGTTGTGAGTTTTTTTCGACTGGGATTTTTTGCGGGGGGCGACGGGGGTCATTTTGGGAGCGGGGGGGAGAAACGGGGGGAGGTGGCCAATTTTTTTGCGGGGGAGGAGCGGGGGGGAGGTATAAGGAAAATTTGGTCGAAAAGCGGGGGGGGGGGGTGTGGGGGGAGGAAGGGAGGTAGGGAGGGAGGGAGGCCAACCCTAGAAAATAAGTCATTTTATAAATGGTAATATTATCAGGTGCACGGAAGTCCCACAGAGATTATGACAAAAAGGAGACCTTTGCTGGATATAACTAGTAGCCTGTCAGACGTAAATTTTAATTTTCATTAGTTATGCTGTTGCAAAACTATATTTGTATTTAAGCTAGAGAAATTAAGACTGAGACTCAGACTAGCTGCCAGAAATAGCACAACAGATGGAGCAGATCGAGTAGTACTAACTGCTTTGGTAGTCAATTTCAAATAACTTTTTATATCACAAATTAGTTATAAACTTTTTTAGTTGTGCAATATGTGTGACACCTTCTTCAAATTTCTTGCGTCAGCTTTGACTGGCAGCAAGACCATGTTTTCTGAAGGCATCCATTCAGGAATGGTACATTTTAATTTTTTTGTCAAAACAAAAATTGTGCACCAAGGTTGGAATAGAATTTCACAGAACCTAGATTTAACGAATCTCAGCCGGATCTTGTTCAAAATAACTCTGGATTTTTCGTTAAACGTCACAAGGGTGAGAAAAATAAGGAAAAAAATTTGTCCAAGAGTCAATTTTGACTTTTCTTCAAAAATGTGTAAAAGATGGCTAGAGTGATTTTACGCGAGACCTGTATATTGAGACTCGTGTAATAAGACATATGAAAACTAGTATTATTACCGTTGAAGACCCGTGTCTGCCCTAGAATCGAGAAAATTTTTAGTCGGTCTCAAGATTCATCCTTGTTCACAAGCGAACGTCAACAGTGGGTAACGCTGATATAAATATGAGTCATATGTCATTCGATAGCTCTTCTCACGCTGAATCACGTGGTGTATGCCGTTTCGGCTAACTTCCAGAAAATTTCTCGTAGCAGAAGAAATTAAAAATGTCAACTTTTAAATAGGAATAAAGTGAAATTGTCAGGAAAGTTTAGTTTTTAGTTGACATATGCCAATTATAAGGCCATATCAGTGCTCAGCATGGTTGATTTACTTATGAAAGTGTAATCAGAATAATAAAAAAATGTCATCAAAAATTTGAGTCTTAGCCTTGGCCCTCTGTGGTTTAAAAAAATAAGTACATCAGGGGTGACCAAGGCAAAAACTTAAAGGACCATTGCCGGACCATCGTCTACGGCCACGGAAATTTGGACTTTTTGAATTAACGGGGGACAGCTAAATTACTGCGAAAATATTTTTTTAATTATTTATTTATTTTCATTTTAAATTATAATTTAAGTGTTGGTCGAAGCGAGTCTTCCGTATTTATAAGTAAGTTGTAGTGCAGTGGCTACCGTATTCTCTCTAATATAACCACATGTGGTTCTATTTTTCAACCCCCTTGGGGGTGTGGTTCTATTAGAGAGTGTGATTCTATTTTTCAACCTTCTGAAGATATTCAAGCATTGCAGCATACGCGCATAAATTCTTTATTTCGGACTTGGTCTGGTTTAGGGAGGACGCTTATTTAACTATACTTTTTATTTATTTTTGTTGATTATGGCAGTCATGGTTATATCGATAACCTATATGAATAATTTAATAAGTAATTTTGTTGATCAAGGTGATTATTGTCACCCCGGCCACCATAATCAACTTGATCGACCTAAAGATAAAAAAATATGTATTAAAAATAGGCGTGCCCCTAAACCAGAACAGGTCCCAAAACTTATCAACACTCTAGAAATATATCTTTATTATTGAACTATTTTCGCGCTTCCTCAAGACCGATTTCTTGTATCGGCTCAGCCGACTTCTTCTTCACCTTGCCTCGACCACTCGGAACCGGCCCAACTTTCTTGAATCAGTGAATGGCGTCGTCCTCATATCCATCGGTGGCATTGGGAACTCCGCACGATTTGAATGACTCAACGATGAGCTCCTTCAAGAGATTCTCCTAGGTTTCGAGAATCCATTGGAGTTAGACGGCTGTTGGCGCAGTTTGAGAGTGTTAAGGGGTGTGGTTCTATTAGAGAGTGTGGTTCTATTTCACAGCCCCTCTTGGGGGTGTGGTTCTATTAGAGAGAATGCGGTATGTTAGATCTTGTCCGATCTGGCAATGTTAAGCAACGGTGCGCTTGACTAGTTGATCGTTAAAAATTTTGGTAAAATTTAATGGATAATATTTTTTTCTTACCGCAAAACACTCGAAAATTACCGCAAATCATTTTTTTATTACCGCAATTTGATTTTTCCGCAAAATACTTTTTTCTTACCGCAAAATACTTTTTTTCTACCGCAATTTGATTTTCCCGCAAAATACTTCTTTCTTACCGCAAAATACTTTTTTCTTATCGCGGAATAACTCGGATCCCTCAGAATCCCACCCCGGAATGGCCAGAAGCCGCTGAAAGTTGGTTTTTTCGGGGTTTACTAAAGGGGGGGTAAACTTTTCGCGAAAATTCCATTGAGCGTCTCAGATTTCGGGTCCGATGGGCTTAATCGCTCAGAATTTCACCCTTAACCATTCTTAATTATTTTAAACCACCCTAAGCACTGATTTAGGGTAGTTAGATACTGATCTGGAGCAGTTTGGAATGGTTTAGGGTGATTTAAGCAAGTTAAGAATGGTTAAGGGTGGAATTCTGAGCGTTTAAGCCCATCGGACCCGAAATCCGATCCGCTCAATCGAATTTTCGCGAAAAGTTTACAACCACCCCCCCCCCGCGCTTAGTAAACCCCGAAAAAACCAACTTTCAGCGGCTTCTGCACATTCCGGGGTGGGATTCTGAGGGATCCAAGTTATTTCCTGACTAAAAAATTTAAATTCCCGCAAAATTTTGACTAAAACGACGAGAAAATTATTTGCGGTAAGAAATAAGTATTTTGCGGTAAGAAAAAAGTATTTTGCGGTAAGAAAAAAGTATTTTGCGGTAATAAAAAAGTATTTTGCGGTAAGAAAAAAGTATTTTGCGGTAAGAAAAAAGTATTTTGCGGTAAGAAAAAAGTATTTTGCGGTAAGAAAAAAGTATTTTGCGGTAAGAAAAAAGTATTTTGCGGTAATAAAAAAGTATTTTGCGGGAAAATCAAATTGCTGTAATAAAAAAATGATTTGCGGTAATTTTCAAGTGTTTTGCGGTAAGAAGAAAGTACCATCCAAATTTAATTTGCAAACTAAAAATATTTCAAAAAATATTTTCGCAGTAATTCAGCTGTCCCCGCCAATTCAAAAAGTCCGAAATTTGGTGCCCGTAGACGCCGGAAACTTAAAGGACTATTGCCGTCAGCAATGGTCCTTTAAATGACAATTTAAGTTTGACAGTAGCCCAAGTGCACGCCCCCCCCCCCTCCAAAGATTATTTTTCTCTAAGCTAAGCTATTCCGAAAATAATTTTTCAATTTTTTTCTTTGTATTCAGAAATTTTTTAAAATGTAGAACAATCTACTGGTCGATTTCAACTATGCTTGACAGTGCCAGACTGGACGATTTAGCCGGCTTTCAAATTCAAATAAAAAATCAAAAGAACATTTTACTCATTTTCGGTTGTCCCTCGCCAATTCGAAAACTTGAAACTTCCATTAACCTCAACGTCGATGTTCCTATAAATCTTCTATTTTTCTCACTTCTTCGCTAAAATAAAACTAAATTCCATAACTGAATTTTTTATAACATTTTAAAAATGTTGCAGGACACAATGAACCAGCTTATCCTATACTTTGGTTAGTGGATAACTTGACTAATTATTAACGAACAGTAACAAGCATTGTTTAGGCATTCGGTTTTCTGCAAGGAATCCAGACCCAAACTTTCCCTACGGTAAATAAATTATTGATTTTAAGCCGCTAATCATCGTACTGTTCAAGGGTATGGCAATGTGCGCTATATAACCTCACTGATAAGTGGCTGTGGAATCTTGGGTATGGGCGGAGGCATCTCTATCTGCGTAAGTTTTTTTCTCGGCAAAAGCGTAAACTTTTTTGCAAATTTATACGTAGCGATAAATATTGAAAAATGGCAAAAGTGACATTTTTTACGAAAATTATATACAAGGTGAATCAAGAAATTCGGAGTCAAGAAAACGGCCATAACTTTTTGTCCAGGCCGAGTTCCGAAATTCTGTAAGCGCAGAACGACTAAGTATTTCATAGAAATTTGTTTGGTATATAATGTCAAGAACACGATTTTCGCTTGGTCCTCCCTATCGTTTTGGTCCTGGTCTGTGGATTACCTCTAAATGAGCAAGGCCGAATCACAAGGGGGACCAAGCAAAAATCATGTTTTTCAAATTACATACCAAACAAATTTTTATGAAAAACTGAGCCGTAAAAAACTGAGTCATTCACAGAATTTTGGAACTTGGTCTAGACAAAAAGTTATGGCCGTTTAAAGTGCTTGAATTTTTTGACTCACCCTGTGTTTGATTCTTGCAAACAAATGACACTCTACAATCGTAGCCGCCCTCACCGTAACTTGTTGATGGTGAGCTTCTTTTTAAAAAAGACGTAAGATAACACGACCTTTGAGCTGAGTGTGAAAAATACAGCTTTTAAGTAGTAGTATCAAAAATCCTTACTTTTTATAGCACGGTGTAAATGGGCTCTTCAATCCAGTAGAACTGCAACCATTGGGATATGTAAGTTGAAACTTAGAAATGAAATTTCATTTTGATTTTTTAAAAGTTCTGTGAAGTTTGTAAAATAATGGTATCTATTTTTACTAATATTTTTTTTCAATATATTTATTTAATTCCTTAATAAAGCCTGTGTTTTTCGACACTCTTTTGGGATTAATTTTAAAAAACTGATTTTGGGAAAGTTACCCTTTCAATTGTCGTCAGTCAAATTAGCTACGAAATAATTCGAATATTTGCCTAGAATCAGGGACGTATCTAGGAAGGGGGGGGGGGGGTCTATCCGGGCTAAAGCCCCCTAAAATTTTTTATTTCATTATAAAAACGTGTAGGTAAAATGACTTCCGAGATGCCTTAGCGCCCCCCCCCCCCCTCCTCCCCTAGAAATTTTTCACACCACTCCCCCCACCTCCCCCCTCGCTTCTGAAATTTGTTTCTGGATACGCCTCTGCCTAGAATTAGCTACCAAAAAGATGTCAAAAGAATAATGCTGTACCGTAGTTCATTTAATAAGGCGGCCGGTCGCCTTACTTTTTAGCTACCTAAAAATCGGGAAAATTCGATGTCGACCTCAAGATTTTCGGGCGAAGAGAGATTAATAGAGCTGGTGGAAGTTCAGAAATTGCGATAAACAGCCTTGCAAAAAAAATTCTCTGGGCTGAAACATAGGTTTTCAAAGTTGAAGGGCCGACTTTTAGAGCATAATTAGAAGAAATACGGTAGAAGAATTTGAAATTTTAAAGGACACTAAGAAAAAAAATAACTAGATTGTCTCTAACATTTAGGCGTTCATGGCTCTCACCCTTTCTTTTGTCTTCCAAACCATATCTTTACGTAGAGCATATAAAGAGGTTAAACAGAAAGCTCAAGAAGCCGACTCGCCTTCCATCATCAGCTATGGTTTGTTCATTCGAATTTTTGACAATCACAAATGATATGTTTAGTCAGAATGGGAGGTGACCCTGCGTTAAGTGTGGTGTTGCTTGTAGGTTTATATACTGTTATGCCAACAAGTAGGGTTGGATTCGGTCGGTTAACCGAAAACCGGTTTTTTGGTCAATAAACCAAAACCGGAAAACCGACCGAAAACAATGCGGGAAAACCGAACACCCGGTTTAGCGAAATACCGGTTTATTTAAGTCGAAAATTAACCGAAAACCGGGTACAGGTCGGTTAACCGACCGAAGATTTTTGAAAAAACCGGAACCAAAAACCGGGTTCGAAAAAAACCGGTTTTTTAAACCGACCGATCTCAAAAAAACCGACGGAATCCAACCCTACCAGCAAGGATAAAAAATTTTGTGCAGGAGGATAGTGCCGCTGTTATGGGCGTGTTGATCGCATTTGCTGCTGTGTCTGCATCAGCGATTTTCCACAATCCAGTTTTTGACTCTCTTGGTTCTATAGCCATTGGCTGTTTGTTGGTTGGTGCTTCTGGATTTATTATCAGGTTGTTATATTTATTGATCAGGTTGATATTTGAAAAAAATAGGTTAAGTTAAAATACAATTCAGGTCAAACGCACTTCATCTGGTGGGCATGAGCATGCCTAAAAGTATCAAAGACGACGTGATTGAACTTTGGAGAGTGATCCAGCTGTGAAGTAGGTGTTTATGCTTTTGTCTTTATTAGTTGAATTAAAGAAATAAGCTTTTGCTAACTTTTTTTATTGCATCAAAAAAAAAAAATTCAATACAACTCCATGAAAATTTTACTGATCAGATTTCGTTTTTCAAATTTTTGTTAGGTTGCTTCCAAGATATCCTCTAAACTGTGCTTATCGTACAGAACTTATTACGTATCTTTTTGTACATCTTGAACATATAAAACATCGGAGTAGATAAATATTTAAATTGCGAATTTCGGGTCATTAACCCTCGTGTACTGCCCTGGTTGAGGGTAGTACCTTCCACATGCTGATTTTAAACTCTTTTCTGATGTGAAAACAATTTCGAAGCAGTGTTAAATTGAAAAATATTCAGATCAGTGCATGATGTCAAAGCTACATCATTAGGGTAGAGCAGATGAGATTCAAGGCTGAACTAGATTACGACGGTGAATTTTAAATGTAGAATTTTCAATTTATTTAAAAATTTTCAGGAGAAGAAATTACTCGAATTCACTTAAAAAAGAATTGCCATCTTTCAGCTTTGATGCAGGTATTATAAATGAAGTTTGATCAGAAAATGAATTTTCAAAATCGAGTTGGGTTTAACTTTGTGTTAATTTTTTAACTTTGATCTTGACACTACTGCTTTTTTAAACCTTTTTTATTGAAAAACCTAATTGTGCATTTTTAAAATGTTTCAAGTATTCGCCATTAAGAAAATTAAATTGTTAATGAGTCATGCCCTTTTTTGGTCAACTGTGAATAGGGTTTGAACGTCTCTTAAGTAATTTTTATACGCTAAAACCGATAAAAAAGTAGTTTCCAAACAATTTCCGTACTAAAATATAGGGTTTCAAAAAAAATTTGGTTACCATAAGTTGACCAATTGCCTTGGTCCCTTAAGGTGAAATATGGTGTATTAAGGTATTTTACTCCGTTTTGGTCACTGAAGCTAGGCAAAAAGAGTCTCTATATACATTTTATGGTCAAGAGTACTTCTCGGAATCATGTCTAAGGTAAGTGAGTGCGCGCATCTCTAACCAACCAAGCCCCTGTGCACCCTTCGGGGCTCAGGGGGCTAGATTCCAATAACGTTGGCTTTGCCCATATCTTTGCTTCTTGAGATTTCTTTCAAAAGTCGCGAGAAAAAGCTTCGAAAGAGACAGCGTTATTATTGTACACAGAAGACACGAAAGAAATGACACAGCGATATTTTTTGCAAAGAGAGACCATAAAAGGATTTAGACTGGAACTCCCTTCGGGGGCTTGGGGCTGGGAGTTGAGATGCGCGCACCCACGTACCTTAGACACCAATCACTTGGAGTAACTCTGGATGCATAAAAACAATATGCATACCAGAGTTTCTTTATGCGGTAGGCCCCAGCTAACAAAACTATGTTCAAATCCTATCTTTTTGGTTTTCAGGGATATTTAGGTACCTTTTTGGTTCATTCAGCTTGGGAACCAAGGCACTTGGTCAATTTATGGTGACTAAAGTTTTTTGAGATCCGTGTTTTTCAGTACGGAAATTGTTGAGAAACAACTTTTTTTTTATCGTTTTTAAGGTATAAAAATTAAAAAAAAGTCTAAACACTATTCATAGCTGACCGAAAAAGGGCCCCAAGTAAACAAGTGCCAAAATCTCTTATGTCGAATAGTAAAAAAATATGCTGCATTTATTTTTTAACCACTGTTTTTATTTAATAAAAAATTTCAGGATGTGAAACAGCTTAAAACTGAAAAAGAATTGGAGGCCTTTTTGGTCAAATTTGGTGGCAAATGCGTTGACCAGGTTGGAGATGAAGTTGACAGGATTGAGAGAAAGATTGCAAAGAAGCATCCGGAAATCAGACATGTGGATTTGGAGTCCATGTAGAGTTGTGCTTTAAAACGGTTGAATGGTCATAGACAACTGAATCATACTTCATAATAACACAAAACTTCCTAAATCAAGATTTCTATCAAGTTTTTTGTGTATTTCACTCATTATTGTATATTCTTCTAAACAACCAGCTGTGGCAAAAACACTCACACAATCTGCACAGAAACCCTGTGATGTGTATAGGATAAATTATTTTGTTTTCCATGTTTTATTTGTTTGATTGACCTTGATTACTAAGATTAATAAAAAATATAGCGATACTGAAAAAGAAATATTATTGGGTGGTCATTACTTATTGCGCGTTTTTTCATGGATTTTTTTTAATTTTTTCAACACGGAATCTAAAGGCATTTTCTGTAAAAGTGGACCACTTTCTATGAAAATTTGTTCCCTCAATTTATTCGAAATTTCTAGATTTGGTCTCATGTGAAAGAGCAACTTATTCTGAGTGACTTCACTTTTGACAGAACGATAACTTCAAATTTGGATCTCGAGATATGCTCAATTCAAAATTCGACCCGTGCCGAATCTCTGAAATGTGGATTTTTCTTTCATGAGTATACAGCTTTTCATTTTTATTACAGGACAACCACACATTTAATACCGTTTCACGCAAAATTGGACGGGCTTTTTTTATGTTAATAGTGAATTTGGATTTTCGTATAGTTTTTATAGAAAAAATTGAGATTTACACAAAAATCAAAAATTTCAAAAATTTTTTTTTAGAAAAAACCTGTTTTCTCGAGCTTTTTTTATTTTTTTAAATTTTCAGTCAAAATCTTTTTTTTCGCTCAAAATGGCAATAAGCACTAGCTGAAATACACTTTCGCCTTCAAATTCCTGTTTTTCGACTTTTTTAAAGTCATTAATATACTGTTGGAAAGCCCTTGAAATAATCTTCAACGTGAGTAACCATGTTTTCTTTAATGGAGCCCCACTCTTCCGCTAGAGCCCTAGCTTGTCTTTTGACTAGAACTTCAGATTTAGACTAGAACTTCAGATTTTTTTTCGAATAATGTCCGTTCCCAGCCTAAAAAATATTTTTCTACACGTTTCTGCGGCTGAATCATTAGAAAACACCGTCTAAACATGATTTCGGACACGGCAAGAATTGCGAAGTGCTGCTAAAACACTTAAGTTTCTTAAAAACTCAATATTTGAATAATTTTTATATCCAGAAGAATTAGAAATTTGAGAGTGAATTATAGATCCTTTAGGCAGCTTACCGGCAAATGGATCATGCTGAGCACGAATCTGGTGTCAAAATTTGAGAATTGACAGTGTGCACTGCAGTAAAGGCAAATAATGGCTCCGAAAATCTCTTAGACCATAACTTTTATATCCCACTTATATTTCCTGCATCCTGTTTTTACTTAATTTGTCTAGTGTGAAAAAATTATGATTATTTGAAGATGAGTCCTGATCAGAGACTTACATTATAATTTTTTTATATTATTTTTTTACATTTTTTACATTACATTTTTACATTTTTTTCATGGAGTCTTTAAACTATAATTTTTTAATGACACATAAGCAAATTACTTATTAAAGATAGCTTTGAAATTGACAGACTGAGATCTGAATAAACAGAAGCGGTAGCAATAATCAGCTACAACACTCTTGGCATGCATGTGGGTATATTGATGGAAAAGAAATGTTAGAAAGTATTAAACAAATTTGTCATACATTAAAAAATTCAAAAAAAAACTTGCGAAAATTAGCTTTGCGGAAATCAGTTTGGCGGTAAATAGTTGGCGGAAACCAGTTTGGCGGTAAATAGTTGGCGGAAACCCGTGTGAACCGTATGAGCATTGAACAAATATTTTTTTTGATTAGACTATTAGTCACAGGGTAATATAGTATTTTATTGCTGATTCACATATTAATCGATGTCTCACATATATATTAAGCATTTGCTTTTGCATTTCATTTTTACTCATTAACACCAATTTTAAAAATGAATGGTTTATTGTTATTGTTGCTTGTAATCACCTACGCTGCTACACAGCCCTGCAAAAATCTTCCAAACAGGATCAAACAAATCAAAGAAGATCTAAAGACACGCCGTGATAACTGCCCTGGTGATTGCTATGACTATGGTTAGAGGTGGGAATTTCTGAATGCAAAGAAAGTCGGACAAAGCTGGAGCATCAGTTACAGATACACACAGTCTGCCGTGATAGGTGCACGTTTTTTAAATTCTATCTTCTATTTGTAACTAATTTATTTTTAGGAAAAATGGTGAAAAAAAGACTTATGTCCAAGCACATTTGCGTGCGGAGGACATTGCCACCGGATCTGTAGTGAGCGAAAAAGCTCGGAAGCAATTGAAGACATCGTTCAAAGTATCGTAAGATCTATGATTGAAATTATACTTCAAATTTAGGAATGTTCCTGTGAACACAGTGGACATATCGTTCCAAGAGAATTCGGCGGGTGGGGGAAGAAATGAACCTGTTTCCGCAAAACGGCCAAGTAAGTATCAAAGGGATCGATTTATATGAGGGCAATACTTTTCACTGCTAAAACACTTTTTGCGCTGATTTTTTTAAGTTTTAACTGCAATAAAACGCCAATGCGATTATACCATAAAACCTTTAATTTAACTTCAAATGTGTAAAACTCATTTTTTATTTGGCAAACTCCGAATCGGACTGCAAAATAAATGTGCCAAATAAAAAACTGGCACTTATGACGTTTACCACCTCACCCGAAATTTTTGAAAAGTGACCTAAAAACCGGTCCTTAGCCACTTTTTTTTGCTTAATACGATTTAAAAAAAATATTTTTAAACAGTTTTCGATCAAAAATTTTTTTACAAAACATTTTGACGTCAACTCATAAAAACCAGATGGTATTTTAGGTATTGACCGCCGGTTACCACCGGAGGGCTGCCGAAGGTAACCGAAGGGGTGCCGCCGGCGGCAATCCAACTAAGTCACGTGTATAGGTGAATAATAGTGCCGTTGGCTTTTTAACACCATTTGACTTGGTCCCCTATTGTATATCCTTTCTTACTTTTTTACTTCGAGGCATTTTTTGAGGCCGTCTTTATGTACGCTCGCCCTTGGCTGAGCTTAAGGCTACGAAATGTGAAAATAATTAAAAATGACCCTAAAATACCCTAAAAAGACCATCTGGCCTTCATGGGTTAAAGTCAAAAATTTTTGAAAATTTTTAAATAAAATAGAAAAAAGTAGCTGAAGACCTGTTTTTGGGTCACTTTTCAAACATTTGTAGGTGAAGGATAATGGGATAATTACCAAAAAACTTTTTCCTTGTGACCAAATGGGCTCATAAGATTCAACCATAAAACCCGCTATTTTTAACTTCATGGCGCAAACTCTCATAATTTTACGGAGCAAACTCTAAATCTAACTGCAAAGGGTTCCCCGCCATCGAAAGAGCTTTCCAATACAAACATGAAAATAAAGATATCTCAATAAACAAAATACATCTTTGTTACCAAGCATGTATTAGAAAGCGTTAGCCACCCACCCACACATCCCACTATATGGAGATGGCTCGCTATCCGTTAAATATAATGACGTAGATACTATAGTATACAGATTATCCCAACCTCTTTGAATTCTTTGATTTAGTTGAACATGGCCGCCTGGTCAAAAGTATGTCATAAGATTGCCGTCCATTTGCAAAAGACTCTTGCCGAAATGCAAGCTAATTTAAAGGCAAAAGTAGTCAAGGATGTGACTAATAGGTGAGCTTGAAGGACCCTGTCTCTTCCTTATCATGGCAATTTGAAAGGTTTGAATGCGAGCGGGACCACACACATTTTTTCAATAATAATTCCGAATATTTTTTTTGCGCTGA
Organism: Ditylenchus dipsaci; assembly: GCA_004194705.1. Classification (NCBI taxonomy): domain Eukaryota; kingdom Metazoa; phylum Nematoda; class Chromadorea; order Rhabditida; family Anguinidae; genus Ditylenchus; species Ditylenchus dipsaci. The sequence continues at coordinate 924,330 of SADC01000001.1, read as the reverse complement.
TTGTTTAGAAAATAAATTTGAAAATTTGTTCAAAACTTAGTACCATTCACTAGTCCAGCCCAATGTCGCTTGACACTGCCAGATCGGACAACTTATTCGCCTTTCACTGCTCCATAACTGTCACTGTCATACTGTGATTCATATCAAATAGAACATAACGTTTTAAATTTGAAATGCAAATAAAAGAATAATTCGAAAACATTATTGACAAAATCTATGTGGTCCCGCGCGCATTCAAACCTTTGAAATTGCCATGATAAGGAAGAGACAGGTCCTTTAACCAAAACTTTTACATTTATATTTGGAAAAATTCAGAGCTGTTGACATGGAGATAGGCTTTCAATATGATGGTGAATCGCTGCGTCCTGCAAGTTTCATGTACAGCCTGACAATGCACACGGAAAATGTGGTTGAAGCAGAGTACTTTGGGCAGTTCCAAAATGAGGATCACTCATACGCGGAGGTGCGCCTATGTCAAGTGATTGGCTCACAGAAAAAGCAACATTTTTTTGATGTCATCGTTGAGGATGAGCGACACGAAGCTCTCAAAACGTGTAGTGTCTCTGATCAATACAAAAAACTGTTCCAAAAGCCAGACTGCCCAACCACCAAAAATCTTCTGGGTGATGACAGCCCACTTGAGGTGGACCCCCGCTGCATGGATGCTGATCAGGCAGTCAGTATTGGTTTGGCGGTATCTAGAGCAGGAATTGCCAATATCTTAGGTGCATTCGTCGCCAGCTTAGCAGGGTAAATGCTAATTTTAAGCAAAAAATGCACAATCATATTTTTTTTTAGAAATCACTCGTTGAAAGCCCAACTCTTCTTCTACGCCTACATCAAGTTTGCTTTACCAGCATTACTGGGCTGGTTGGTTTCTATTTATGTTATTTGTGAAACTTACTGAACTAAATTAATTATATTCAGAGTACGGCTGTGCTGTTCCTATGCGCTTTCTATGCAATGCAAGAATAAAAAAAGAAGTCATACAACTTTATAAGTGGCTGAAAACTTCATTTTATTGGTCAATTTGCTAATGTTGTTGTTTTTATGAAGTAAACTTGAAGGAAAATACTTGTTTTTGCACGCTGATACGTTTTTTCTACCCGCTAATTACTTTTTTGCGGCAACATTTTTTTTCGTTGGTTCAGCCTGTAGCCTTGCGATTCTAGTTTTCAAGATTTTTTATAGTTTTTCGAGAAGAGAAAAAAAAATTTAAGTTCGTTTTAAATTTTATATGATCCCTGAAAGATCAGCTCACTGTTAATTTGTGTTTGTTTAGAGCAACTTGACGACAAAATCATGGATTTTCAGATTTCATAATAAGTTTATTTTATTTTTTTCCCAAATCGATATAACGCTGAAACCTAGGGACCACAGGCACCTATTGGCACCTCTATCGTGTTTTGAAATTTTGATGGAGGGTATGTGTTAATCCGTCACATACTCCCTGATTACCTTTTCCCGGGTACCTCCTCGCTCCTACAATTTTCCCGCCAGCCCTCTTCCTGGGGTACTTTCCTGGTGGTTGGTAGGTTCGGGTACCGTATTTCCATAATTGCACGGGCGCAGGCACCCGTGTGCGCCGACGAAAATTCTGAAACAAGTCGGCGCCCGGCGCCACTTTTAAAAACCGGCATGGCTAGCGCCGGCGATCGGTGCCAAATTTTTTTTCTGACCTCGATGCCTTAGTCGGCGCCGCTTATTTTGCCGCAAAAAAAACCAAATTTCATGTTTTTTTGTAATTTTTATTTTTTTTTAAAGTAATTATGTATTCGTAAATGTCATTGTATGCATTTTTGATCAAATAAATGACTTTTTGATATCGGCGCCCACGTCAATTTCAGTATTTGTTCCGGCGCCCGGCTCTGATTTTTTTTGGACGTGCAACTATACGTTTTTTCTTTAAAAGTTTCTCGGTGGAGTTATTTTTTGGATGTCTAAAAATCGGGAAAATTTAAGGTCGATCTCAATATTTTTGGGTAAAAATTTAAAATAAAAAAGCGAAATCGTTAGAAGATGCAATAAGAAAATGCGACCCTACCGGAGTATACCCACCCCCCCCCCCCCGGGCGGGGGGCGCAGGGTGGTTGAGATTTAAAGATGCGCGCACTCAATTACCTTAGACATAATTCCGAGCAAGACTCTTGAACAAAAATGCATTTAGAGGCTATTTTTGCCCAGCTCCAGTAACCAAAACATGATAAAAAAGGTAAAAAGTCAAAATTTAAAAGTGCCCAAAACTCAATTTTTGTTCGACCAGAACTTAAAAATAATGCTTTTTTTGAACTTCTGAGGCCAATTTAGGTCGATATAAGGTGTTTGGAAACACTTTTTAAAAAAGTTTTTTTTATCAAGAGTACTTCTCGGAATCATGTCTAAGGTAATGAGTGCGCGCATCTCTAACCAACCAAGCCCCCTGCGCCCCCTTCGGGGGCTTGGGGGCTTAAGGTTGAGATGCGCACACCCCCATACCTTAGACGCAAATCACTCGAAAGTGACTGTGTATGCATACCAGAGTTTTTTTATGCGGTAGGCCCCAGTCAACAAAACTATGTTTAACATCTTCCTTTTCACACTAAATTGGTCTATTTTTAGTCCTTTCCCACCCTACTATGGCCCCAAATCCCTTCAAAAATAGTCAAAATAGGTATTTTTTGGTGGTCTCAAAACTCAATTTTTTATTGACTAGAACTTAAAAAAAATGTCTTTTGTTGAGCTTCTGAGTTAATTTTTTCTCGATATAGGGTGTTTGGAAACACTTTAAAAAATTTCATTTGGCGCGGGGTGTATACTCCGGTAGCGTCGAAAATGCAATGAACAGCTTTGCAAAATATTCACTTTCGGGTAAGATATAGGTCTTCGAATTTGATGGGGGGGGGGAGTTATTAGAGCAGAGGGATAGAGGAAATACGGTATTTCAGCCGAATTATTGTGCTTAGGGGGTTTTCGCGTATTTCGGGCGCAATCCTGGTGGTTCGGTTTTTATGCTGATCTTTCAGGTCCTATCCTGGTGTTTGATGCGTGTCCACGTGATTTGGATCCTATTCTGGTGGTCGGGGTACCATCCTGGTGGTTAGAGAGTATGCAGGTGGTTCGTGCCTAGGCAAACTGGCGCCCTCTCGTCCTTTACCCACGCTACCTGGCCACCTAGCCACCCTACCTGAATACCTAGCTACCCTAACTGGCCATCTACCTACTCTTAACTCTACCACTTACTACTCTACCACTTAACTGGTGGTCCAGGTGCTTAGGGGGTACTCACGTGGCTTGGGCCCCATGCTAGTAGTTGGGAGGTATTCACGTGGTTCAGTCGCTATCCACCTGGTTCAGGCACCATCCTGGTGGTTAGGGATATTCACGTGGTTCAGGCCTGATCCTGCTAATTCAATTTTTTTAAATTCAAACTTGGCCACTTGAATTCAACCCGAGCCTGAAAACTCTACCTAAATATTCCCAAAACATCTACCTCAGCATAAATGGGTCCATAGACAGAAGTCTAGATTGCAATAGAAGGGCCAAGCTCTAAGGTGTATTTTGGTAACATATGAGTGCTGACTAGGGTTGTTGAATTCTTCGAAAAAAATAAAAATCGGAGAATTCTTCGGAGAATTCTTGGAGAATTCTCTCGAGTAAATTTAGGATTTTATAAGGAAAGACTGGAAATTCCGGCGAATTCTCCGAAATTCCGGAGAATTCCACAACCCTAGTCTTGTCATAAGCATTGATCGCGTCCAGTCTTTTCAGGTTACAGTGCATGCCGAAACTGATCAAAACGGAATTGTTTATAAAACCACTAGGTTAATTTAAAAATCGACGGCAAATCTTAAAGCCTTAGTCCCTCTTTTTCTGCGAACAAACACCACAAAATGTGTTTTGAGGAGATTTTTTTGGAATCGCTCATCCTGCTGTCTAAAGAAGTGTATCAGTAAAAAAAAACAATTGCTAATGACAATAAAAAAAGCAGCTGAAGCAACACATACCGCCAGCTTATTAAGCTTATTTGTCAAATGTCGTTTTGGCTAGGCTTGGGCGTTCGTGTTTTTTTGTGATTTTGGATTGAGATTTTAAAAATTATTTTAAACTTTGGGATTTTGGATTGGGATTTCCAAAATTCTGGGAATCCAGTGGGATTTGGGATTTGTTCAAAATCAAACACTTGATTAACTATTCAATGATTTTAATCAATTTCAAACAACAAACAAACAATCAATACGAGAAATTAACATATTCCAGAGCTTTGTTCAAGAAGATTAGTTTTTCTGCAGTGTTCGGATCAAGCTTGCCCCTTCTGTAGTCGAAAATATCCCTGGCATGACTGAAGAGCTGCTCACTGGCCACGTAAGTTGAAGGTGCCGAGAGATATCGACGCGCAGCCTTGGAGAGGATCGGGAAGCGGACCACATGCTTCTGCCAATAGGTGAGCGGATCGGACGACATCTGCTCAGTCTTCTCAGCGTTGTACGATACAAGTTCCTCAAAAGTTGAAACATTTAACAAATTAATCAAATAGAATAGACTCACAAATGCGAGATTCTCCATGCAGGTGTTGAGCGTAGGCAAAGGCTCCACTTCTGTGATTTTTTCTCTGGCAAACAAACTTCTTGGTTTCTTTGCGGCAGGTTCCTCTTGCGACGATTCGACCACAACCGGCACTTGCTCTGCTTCAACTTCGGAGGACGGTTGATATTGCTTTGTGATCCACTTCTTGGCAAGAAGATGGAATTCAGCATTGTCCTCAACACGTCGGTCTTTGAATCTGGGATCGAGGAAGAGAGCCAATCCGTGGTTTCTGAAAACAATTTTTAAAACAAAGTCAATAATATGAATCACCAATACCTGTTGTTTTGGAGTCCGCCAAATCTGCCCTCAATCTGTGCTTGCAGCATTTACTTTTCGACCGAGAGCTCCGGTGCCACCACTTCTGCCAATTCCTTCGCCAACATTTGAGCACTTGCAATTTGGAGGCCGAGGTGGGAGTCATCCTTGCACAAATCCAGCGACGAAGCTTCGGCTGGTTCCAGGAGAAAGGCGAGTTGCTTCAGCATATTCCATTCCAAGCGGGAGAGATCATTGGCTTCCGTAGGCGGATCATGAAGTGCAAAGTACACCTGAACGGCTTTTTTCTGCTGCAGAAGTCGTTCCACCATAGCCAATGTCGAGTTCCATCGAGTGTCTTCGTCCTAGAATTAAACTGAGTTGGGCAGTTCAGCAAATGAAATAAAACGAAATAAAAAACCTGGATGATGTGATTGGTTTTTTATTTCCGCATCCTGTTGGCATTCACGAAGTCTGTCTTTGGCCAAGTTGGAGGCTGAAAAGTGTCCCGCAATTCTTCTGCATTTGCCCAACAGTTCTTCTATTAGTGGACGAGCCGAGCGGATTGTACCCTTGACTGCCAAGTTTAGTTTGTGCGCTCCACAGTCGGCATGATCGAATTCCCCTGAAAAAGGTGATAGGAAATCGAATTTACAAATAAAAAAATAAACCAACTTTCAAAGGCCTTCTTCATGCTGGCGGCTCCGTCTCGCAGAAAGACATGGCACTGTTCTTCTTTGATGTCCCATTTCTCGAGTATTCTCTTGATGGCCAGATTGATTTGAACGCCAGTGTGACTACCAGACAGCTCTCGGACAGCAAGGACGTACTTTACCCTTTCCCATTCTTCATTAATTCCGTGGGCCGTGAGACTGAAATACAAGTTAGAAATTGCAACAATAAAAAATATACCTGATAAAAGAGTAAGAGCTTGACGACCAAATGTCTGTTGTGAACGAGATGGACCCCAGTTTCTCCACCCTAGCTTTGATGAGAGTGACGACAGCTCCATAGGCACGCGGAAGAACAGTTCTGGAGTAGTGTTGACGGAACTTAAGCTTTTCCGTTCAGTTGGTCGAGTTGAAAAGAGAGATAAATGATCGGCTTTCCACGGCATTGAACGAGATGCAGTTTTCGGCGATGAAGTTGATGACTTTTCTGTCTAGCGAGCTCATGTCACCTGAAACACAAAAATTAAAATGATGAAAATAACAATTAAATAAAAACTTACCAGACGATCTGACCATAAAGTTGCTCATCACGGCGGCCTCTTCCGACTTATTTTCCGGTTCGGCGATCTCGGCTTCATATTCGGGATGCTGCTTGGTGTGAACGATGAGTGATTTAAAAGAGCCAGCAGAGATTTTGTACTTGTACTTCTTTGCTTCCGCTTGCCGACAGATTTTGCAAATGGCCCAGCCTTTACCAGCAGGTTCAAAGAGATCGATTTTCCAGATGTTGTGAACCATTTTGCTTGAAATAAAAACACATTAAAAAAATAAACAGAAACAAATATGAAGACAAAACAACAAAAATGACGAAACAAATGACAAATAGAACAAACAGAAGTCATGTAAAAGAAAATTTTCTTTTCGTTTTGACACTAAATGAATTTGAACGCATTTTTTTGGGATTTTGGGATAATTTTTGGATTTTCGAAATGCCAACTGGTGGGATTTGGGATTTCGGACTCTGAAACTTTCGGATTTGGGATTGGGATTTCCGAAATTTCTGGGATTCCAATCCTGGGAATCCCATGGGATTCCAATCCTACGCCCAAGCCTAGTTTTGGCAAGTGTCGCTTTGCGAAATGTCGTAAATAAACAATATACTTCTCCTCGTTTTGAACAACGAATTAAATTATGAACAGTGAGATTGCGTTTCTTAAAGCAAATTTTATCTTACAACAGCATGTTTTTGAATAAGATTTGACAACAATAACGAAATAATGAGTAAAAATAAGTTTATACTTTTGATGGAATAGGGTTGTCGATACAACCCTCAATTGCTTTTCCAACCAAACAGCCTGTTTTTGAGTCCCCCTTTTCATACAACGTGAAGTGATAGTACATTCTAATTGGTCGAGAAAATTCATTCTCGCTCTCATCGTCATATTCAAATGCGAACTGCATAATGGCACTGTTGTTATTGGAGCACTTCAAATGGTTGTAGATCACCTTTTCGCTGTCTTTCCATGTGCTTAGATCCACCTGTAATTAGTTAATTATTGGTTTTGGCTATGAGTGAAAAACGGCATGCTCATGCGTTCAAAATTTGTCCCGCCAATTCAAATAATGATTGTGTCTCTTGAATTAAAAAACAAAAAACGAAAAATAAAAAAACATTGAATCTCTGTACGGATTTTTCAACTCGGTTTCTAAAAATTTAATATTAAACCCAATGGTGGATTATTTTTCAACCCCTAAAACATCAGAAAAGTTTGCGGTCGATTTCGAGATTTTTAGGTACCCAACCAAAATCTGAAAAGTGGAATCAGGAGTGCTTGTGCTAATCAAGAAAATGCAGAAAACAGATTTGCAAAATGTCTGCTCTAGGCTGAGATATAAGGTCCATATGGTGGGATTTTTATAGAGTGGGGGTTTATTAGAGAGTGGGGGATTAATATAGAAAATACGGTATAGTTAAAGGGGCGGGTGAAATTTTCACGGCTACTTTTTGACATCGACCTTTTCCCCTTTTATTTCATATATTTTGTTCACTCATTATAGATTTTCTTACACTATTTTGTAGCTGAGATGTTTTTCTATCGATTGTGTGGTCAAACACTTTAATTAAAAATAATTTGAAGAAATCACACCAACTTTACACTAAAAACCCAAATCTGAAGCTCAACTTATATGAAAAATATAAGAAAAAATATACAAATAGTCGATGTCAAAATCTAGTCGTAAAAGTTCCCCCCCCCCTTTGAAATTAAATTCTAGGTCTTATTACTATTTTTGAACACTTGTGTAACATGTAAACGATCATAACTGGCACATTTCAGCACTGTTTATTTTTATTTTTGACTATTTTAAGAGGCGGGCACAGTAAGAAGTGGTGCCCGGGAATTCGAAACAGTTCCAATCATTGAACTTCTGTATGGATTTTTTAACTGGGTTTCTTGGTCTAGTTGATTTTAATTAACTTGTTTTAAAGTAAATTCTAGGCCTTGTTTCGAAAGAAACCAATAAGGTGGGATTCAGTCGGTTAACCGAAAACCGGGTTTTTTTTCGGTCAATAGACCGAAACCGAAAAACCGACCGAAAAAATGCGGGAAAACCGAAAACCGGGTTTAGCGAAATACCGTCAAAAATTAACCGAAAACCGGGTACAGGTCGGTTAACCCACCAAAATTTATTGAAAAAAACCGGAACCAAAAACCGGGTTTAAAAAAACCGGTTTTTTTAAATCCACCACTAGAACCCAAGTTAAAGAAGACCAATGATTAGTAAAAACCTGTGATTAGCGTGGACATACCCTTTAAAACCAGGGTATGTAACTCAAAATTTTGAAAAAGTACCATTGGCTAAAAAATACAATTTACCATTTTAGAAAGTGCCTATTAGTATATACAGGCGGAAAGAAAGATTTTGACGTTAAAAACTCAAAAATAAAAAAGATTTGGGATCCCGAAAAAATTAGAGTTACGTTCCCTGAATGAAGCTCATTATAAAAGTTTTTTAATGACAATTTATCCTTCCCGTCTTAACAGTCCACAGCTCGATCGCTACAGGTATACCCGCAGCGATCGAGCTTTGAAGTGTTAAGCGCTAATCTATCAAATACACTTTTGGCCACTTAAAGTAATCAAAATGCTCGTCAATTTCTCAAAATGACTTAAATGGGCATGCTCGCCGCCGTTGGAAATATTTCGAAAGGCGGGTACCAGTTAAATTCAAGTAAGAATTAAATGTCGCATTTTTGTAAAAGTCAATGTTACTTCTAATCGGAATCGAACCGGCGACCGACTTTCACACTACACCGCCGCTTTCCCACTGTTTTTTATTACTTATCACAAAAGGGTACTTAAAGGACCATGGTTTTTGCGCGCTGTGGCATGTGAAAAATTTGAATTGGCGGGGAACACTTCTCTTTCGTCTTAAACTTTACTCTTTCGAGTAATTCGAAACAACATCAAAGAGTGAAGTTTGAGACGAAAGAGAAGAGTTCCCTCACCGATTCGAATTTCGCACATGCCACTGCACGCAGAAGCCATGGTCCCTTAACAAAAATTGCATTTCAAAATAATTCTCGTTTGAATTGACCTGGTACCCGCTTTTTAAAACATTCTCATCGGCGGCGAGCTAGTCCCTTTAACAGGTGTTTCGAGCCAAATGGTGACTATTTTCAAGTACTCCAAATAAGCTTACTATTTAAAGCAATAGACTCAGAGCTTCAAAAGCTCTCTCTTGTAATTTTCTCGTTGACATATTGGTACTTAATAAAAAGGAGCACAAAAGTTGTCCAAGGCATTTTCGTTCGCCAGTTATTTGTATGACATCTCTATATAGTATTTGGCATGTGTGGGTGGGTGGGCGGCTTAGCTCTTTCTTGACTTCGGAGGCCAGAATGGGTCGTAGAGGTAGAAATCACTTTTGTCGCTGACACCATTGTATTCCCCAGAATGTCAGCATTTGTTTAATGAAAAGAGCGTCCGAAAATACGTGTTTTACGAGGGGCATGTGCCCTCATGAAGTCTTGCCCTTATAAAGTCATAAAATTAGGATCAGGATAAACTTAGTTTGAATCTTTTTGTCTCGAGATGAGTTTAAAAGTATACAGTCAAGTTTGAATTTTAAGTAGTTTGTGAGCAAGCTTAGCACGATTTTGTTGACAAAATAAAGTATTATTTGTTGAAAAAAGTGTTGCGAAAGGGAGTGGGTGGATATGAAACAAAAGAAATAGGCAAAAAGCTACATACTTTTGCATTCCATGGGACAGAGTTGAAGGAATGTCCAGGCCCACCCAAGCGTTTGTCAATTATTTGAACTGCATGATCGCCGGGCACTACGCCATAGAGACCGCACCATTTATAAGTGGACTCAGTCAAGTCCGATCCACGTTCTAGGCAGTCGTCACGTAGTTCGGCCTCAATGCCCACTTTGCGCATTACGTCGTCGAAGTGGATGTGATGATTGTGCAGGACACTGACATCCTCACCCTTCTTACAATGACTCTCGTTTTTTCTGTTTTCGTGGCGGATTTTGCTGATTTTGGACAAAATGGATGACGAAAAAATCTCCATGGCTTCAAATCTTAAATTAGGGTAATTAAATGCAAGATAAACCACAAGGTCAAATATTTTGGGGAGAGTTGACAAATAATTAGCACCCTATATTCCATATATATCTGAAATTTCAATCAATCGAGCAGAAACAAATAAATTGACTAAAAATCGCTTTTTATTCATTCTATTAAGGGCTAAGAAAAAACTTATCAAAAACGAAATTTGTCAAGACGAAAATTGTCGTATTTTATACTAGGGCTAAAGTTCCTAATTACTCTTCTGTGCCCTAAAAACATGGTCTCTAGTTCCAGAAGACACCTATAAGTAGTTTGTCCGTTCATCCGGATAATTTTTATGTTTTTCCAGCCGAAAACCGACATTTTTCGGTTATCGGCTTCGATTTTTGGCCGGTTGAAAGCATCAGTTTTTGGTTTCGGTGGATTTCGGCCGGCCGAAACCCCTACTTATAGGCCAAACACGAATAATAACAGAAAACATGGTTTATAAACGATGGATTAGGGTACAATCGAATCTCTATATAGTGTACACTCTAGATAGAGTAAAAACACTTGAGGCCGGTCGCTGGGGTGTACACTGTACACTATATGGAGGTTCGACTTGCGGCATATATTTTTTTGATTTAATTTGATCGACCAATGCGTGATTTTTTTTCTACTGCAATTAAAATGATTTTAGGCCCTACTATACAAACCTATACTTACTGCTTCTGCACTTCCGACTCTTTGCTGCTGGAGGAATCGCTCTGCTCTTGCACTAATTGACCACAATATTTGTAGTCGGTCATCACATGAAAATGCCGATAAAATTAGACTCGCATTTATAAAAAGGATAAATTAAAGTACAACGAGACACATTGACAATAAGGCGCAAGTTGAAACGTTTGTTTTGAAACGCTGATTTGCAGGGTTGTTAGGACAACTCGAAAAAAGTCTGTTTTTCTAATCCGTGGCTTAATACTCCGATCCTCGTGCCTGACTTTTAGTTTTCCTGATGTAAAATTTCACGCTGAACACGATGGTTTTTTGGTTTGACAATTTTCGACAAAAAAGTTTTGCTAGGTTAAAAAATCGCAGTCACTACCATATGTTTCCTTGTTATTATATCAACACTTTATGTTTCTTTTTCTTTCGTATCTTGAAAGAAATCAGCTGAACTGATCTCTGCTTTCGTGACTTTTTTATGAAATCAAATACAGTCTACTCTCGATAAACTGGCACCCTGGGGACCAGCCTGGGGTGCCAGTTTATCGGGGGTGCCAGTTTAGTGGGATGTTACTTTGCCTAATTTCTCTGTCGGCCAGCCAAATAGGGCTTTTTCAAAGTGCCAGTTTATCGAGGGTGCCACTTTATTGGAATGCCAGTTTAACGAGAGTAGACTGTAATTAATTTAATTTATTAAAAAAACATGCGAATTAGAAACAAATAATACATATTCGCGAGAAGACAAGTTCCTCATGAGCTTCTGCTTAAAAAAAACTATGTTTTTACAAGATATGCTGTTTCACTTAGAAATACTTCAGGCAGTTGACACGAAAGTAAAATATTAATTGATCTTAGAAAATCAAACCTTGAGCGAAAACAATTAGAACACATGCTTCACTAATAAGTAGTCAATTTGTTATCGAAAAACTGGAAACAACAAAATTTGTTCAAACATACATGAAAGACTTTTTGAAAAGTAAGCGAGAAAGCGACAGTTGCCAGGCTAACTGACACAAAAAGTTGGATGAGCCAATAAATATAACATTTTCTAGTGTGCAGTCGACTCTCGAGGCCTGGGTTGCCGGTTCATCGAAGGCGTAAGTTCATAGAGTGTCAGCTTTGTCGAATTTTTTAGAAAACCAGCCAAAACAGGCTTTTTTACTCCGCCAGTTTCGATGTTCCAATCTTCACTGGACAGTGCCGGTTTATAGAAATTTGAGTGTGTATAAAAATTCAAACCAACGGAAAATTTAAATTTTTGTCTTAGTTAAGTCTCAATGTAAGAAAACCATTCAAGTTCCACCCGCGACTATGCCTGACACATTTTCCCCCGAACTTCACTGATCTTTCGCTAGTTGTATTTTGTCAATCTTCAAAAAATGTAAGAATTTTATGTTTTACTAGTCATTTTCTAAATGTTTACAGCTTTATGATAGTTTTAACAAAAGCCGTTCCAGATTCGAAGTCACCTTTTTCACTTATCTTCAAAAACTGCTGAGATTTTTCGAAACGGCTGATTAAATCGAAACTTTGTAATTTTTCGGATTAGACTGATAAAAGATCACAAAAACTGGGATGAAAAAAGTCAGACCTAACTAAGAGTCCAACTCAAATGGGTTCACTGTTATTAGGGCTAGCTTGCACGACCATCGATTAGTTTAGCTGTGGCGTGAAAGAAAAATCTTAACATGCTTTGGTTCAAAATATAATTTTTAAATTTGGAACCCATAGGATAGTGATTTAGCGACTGGTTTTAGGTGAGATAGGATGCTTTTCTCTGTTACTTGTAAAAATTTAGCATGTATAAAACACTGAACTTTTTCTCATTTTTCATCAATTTTCAAAACTACTGTTTCTGGATGGATCAGTTCTAGTATACACCCTTCACTCAAGTCTAGTATACACCCTTCAGTCAAATTAGCTTAGGGGACCAAGTCAAATTTTTTTAATTTGCCTTGGTCCCCAAGCTAATTTGACTGAAGGGTGTATAGTAGACTTGAGTGAAGGGTGTATACTAGACTTTAGCCTTCTGGATATCTCTCTAGACCGCCTGATCTATTCTTTTTTTAAGCTTTTATCAGACTTCATCCCTATCTTCTTTTTTGCAGACGGCCTGCATACGATAAAGCGGTCTTAACAAAAATGTATTTTATTTATTAATTTTTCTGATTAATTTGCAACTTTTCAATTTTTCAAAATAATTCAATCAATATTGCGAGAGTTGTAAGATAAAAGTGAGCGAGCTTTAAGAAGGTCCTTTTTTATTCCAACACGTCGACCTTTGGCATGCATTGTGAGGGAAGAAAATGAGATAGAAGAATCAGAAATCATTTCGATAGCTCTTTTATCTTTTTAGCTGCTGTATTTCTCCCAGACAGACTAAAATCATTTATGCAGGATAAAAGTTCTAAAAAAAGACTAGTGTGTTCTACGCATTTATAAAAAACTTTTTTTGGTGGAATTATTGACAAGTGTTCGAAGGGGGACAGACGATGTGGATAGCGATTTTAGCAACTAATGCTCGGCAAAAACTGCTGTAGATGTTCAAGAGTTTTCGAAAAATTCTGTCAACTCTCTTCAACCTGTGACCAGCTTGTAACTTATTTTCAAAAAATAATTTATGAGAATGTGTAGGCGTTTCTAAGCCGACCGTCAGCCGGCGGTCCTCACTTTCATTTTTTTAGCCGGCCGTCCACCATCCTGAATTTGTTCAAGGATGCCAGCCATCCACCTTCCCGTCCTGGAGAAAAAATTTCGGCCGGCCTTCGGCCGGCCGTTCATTGCCGACCGTAAACCGTCTAGTCAAAGTCGGCCCGGCCGGCCGGACGGGACGGAAGACGGTCCGGTTCCGGAGACGGCGCGGTGACTATGCCCACTGGGATGCAAACCTTAGAGTTCGAAATATTCAATTGCAATAAACGTATAATAAATGAGCGCTTGAATGCAAAAAATTGTTAAACGGTAGGAAAATTTCTTTAAAATAGTGAACTTTCAATTTTCTGTTAGTTAACCCGGGCCTAACCGGGCTGGGCAGGCCGGGCCGGCCCGTGCCCATCTGTGGTTCAGCGTGAAATTATGAACAAAAAGTGACACTTGGCACGCTCCGCGTTTAGAGTGTTAAAGAAATTGATAATTATCGAAAGGCCATATCTTAAGATTCAGATTATTGAAAAAATCATTTTCTGAAGTGGGTTTTGTAGCTCTTAAACTGCGCTACAACAGTATAATGAAAAAATTAGAAAAATACGTAGGTCGAGCAATAATTAATGACCAGCCCGATGTATTTTTGCAACTAAAATGATGTGCAAGTCAGGTGTAGGCTGCTATACAGATCTATCTAAAAAGTGGTATATGAAAAAAATCGATAAGAGAAAACGCAGCGCACCTAAAAATTTAGATATAGAGTCAAGGATATATCATCTAAAATAGTCATCAGATTGATAATGAAGGGTGCACGACAAGTCGTTTTTTCATAAGCAGATAACTAAGTGGAGTTATCAAATGCTCGATCAGAATTTTTTTTAGGTTGTTTTCATCGAGCATATTTAAGCGGAACCTTTGTGAAACCGGTTTTGTTTATCCGAATTTTCCGATACCGAGCAGCTACAATTTTGAACGCCGCTGGCTCAAAAATAGCCAAAAACAGTGTTCTAATATTTTAGCTATAAAATTGTCGAAAAAATAGAAAAACAGAACGCCGAAATGCCAAATGGCCCAATGCTGCCGAAAAAACATGACAGTGATATTAATTGGACGAAAATCATTAATATTGTTTTCCAGAAACAGTACTGGGTACTTATTCAGGTACTTGTTCATTTGGGGGACGCATTTTATAAAATTTTGTAAATCATGATTAAATGACTTCTAAGCATTTTTTATATTCTTTAAGCGATAAAAAGTGGTTTTTTTACACTTTACAATATGGAACCTCGGTCGGTATTTTTGATAGACAAAAATTGGTCGGTATTTCGGTACGGTATTCTTGATAAGAAAATTTTCGGTCGGCATTTATTGTTATTGCCAAAAATTTCGGTATACCGAACAAAATTTCGATATTTTCTAACGTCATTTAACTTTTACCATCTTTGGCAGGAAAAAATATGTTTCAATATTTTTTCAAAAAAAAACTACAAAATTACCGTTGTCTGAAGCAATAATGACCCTTAAAAAATACCCAAATCCCCCCAAATTTCGCTAAAGGTTTCGGTATTTTCGAAACCGACCGGTCGGTATTTCAGTACGGTATTTTTGATAAGAAAAATTTCGATCGGTATTTCGGTACGGTATTTCCGCCCAAAATCGGCTCGGTCGGTACGGTTTTCGGTACGGTATACCGTACCGTCCTCACCTTTAATAAAAACCCAAATAAATGAAAAAAATGACTAAAATTTGACTTTTTGCCTTAGGGGACCAAGTCAAATCAAGTTTTTTGTCAAATTTTGGTAAAAATTTAAAAAAATTGATTTCTTATGTAGGAAAGTGGGGGAAAAGGTTTTTTAGTCATTTAAAGTAGATAAAAAACACTTAGGAGTTATTTAAACATGATTAACAAATTTTAAAAATGCGTCAGTCACAGCCTAAACGGAGCGACTAAGCCTTCGCCGGCTGTTCGCTGAAAAATTTAATAAGAGGCAAGAAAATTTCGTTATATAAAGAGTTTTTGTGGGATGGGTAGTATATCACCTTACAGGTGCCAAGTTATGAAAGCTTTATCATACGAAAATTTTCTGTAATGTCTATCAAACTCTTTTTAACTTTTAAAAAGACAGTCTGTATATAATATATATATATATTATATATATATATATATATATTATATATATATATATATATATATATATATATATATATATATATATATATATTATATAATATATATATATATATAATATATATATTATTATATATATATATATATATATATATATATATATATATATATATATATATATATATAATATTATATATATATATATATATATATATATATATATATTATATATATATATAATATATATATATATATATATATATATATATATATTTATATATATTATATATATATTATATATATATATATATATATATATATATATATATATATATATATATATATATATATATATATTATATATATATATATATATATATATATATATTGAAAAATACACTTAATTTTTTTTCTTAATCTTCACGATTCTTTCAAAAAAGTTCATTTCCACTAGTTTTTACAAAATCTTTTGTAAACATTTTGTGTCATTAGAACTAGCTTGATGTCTAAACTTGAAATATCTGGCTTGAAAAAAAATTATGACCATTTAAAAGTGTTAGAATTTCTTTAAACACCCTCTTGAAATTGGTCATTCCTCGTCAAAAGTGCCATTTTGTTGAGTTTTGAGCACCAAGTTGGTGTCAACAATAAAATTTTTGGCGTGAAATCTCAAAAGTTTCAAAATTTGGGGTCCAAATAAAGTACAAATCTTCAAATGAACAAGAGAGGAGAACACTGCATTAAAATCAATGAAAATAGTTCTTTAGGTGAGTCAGGTGTTATCTGCCATATAGATTTGGATGGAGTGAATCACCCGATACTGAAATGAAAAAAGATTTGTGGGGAAAATCAAGTGAGAGAAAGGGATGAACATAAATTCTCCTATTTTTGGAAATCAGATATAAAATCAAGGAAAAGGTGAACATGATGTTTAATTTAAAAAAATTTTCAATGCTCTCTGTATAAAGTGTTCCGAAAATTTCTAAAAAAATATCTAATTTCATTGTTAGTAACATTTTCGGCGCTACTTGCATATACACAACACCCCCCCCCCCTAACAATTTTTTCTTCATTCATTTTTCTATAAACTTTTGCTTTATTTATTTGCTGTTTGTGCGGATGACAATGTTGTTTTACAGTATTCCTGGGGCATTTTAGTTTGTTGACCGTAGGAGTACCATGAGGTAAATATCAATGAGGTAAATATTCAATGGCCTGGAAATTATTTTTTAAACATCAATGAAGACTGATTTTTCATGATTTTGCTTGTCTTTTCGCTAACAACATATTAAACTACTTTTTCTGATATTTGTTGTTCTATTTTCAATATCATGCAACAAAAACAGCACCTTGGGCCAACAGTCATCCCGAATACGGTAACCATGTCGAATTTAGTCGTCATTTTGTTCTTTTTTCTTATTTTTTGTGCAGTGTTTAAAAATAATTTTCATGCTACCAAAAAGTTTCAAATAAAAATCAAGTAAGTGGGATCGAGCTCGAGCCCTTCTTAAATCGACTCCATTATACGTCTCTGTAGCCGAAAAAGATATTTATGCCAAAAAATCATCTTTATGGGCAATAGCTTATAAGGTTTCCGACTCTATACCACAACGGGGGTATTTTTTTTGCCTTGGTCCCCTTCCGTCGTTTTTGTGTGATTTTTAAGGATTAGGCAACGGTTGGCCAGCGTATGTTAGGACGGACTGAAACATATCTTAGACTAAAGTTCGGGCTCGTTCAGTCATTACCTGTTTGTTTGTTGTTATATATTGCTGATAGAATAAAGTTGTGTCATTCAGATAGTTAAAATGGTGGATTTTAGCTTTAGCCTTCGAATAACGGCACCTTTCGATGATTTTGTAATAAATCTCTCTCTATAAAAGCATCCTAAGGCTCGTCCCCAAGAGTGTCGTTATAGAGAGGTTTGAGTCTAGTTTTAAAATTGTAGGGGGGGGGGGGGGGGGGCTCGCGTTATTGGTCGACACATTTTCGTCAGCCCAAAGTGTCGTTAAATCGGTTTTTGACTATGTATTTATTTATCAGCCCAACTTTTTTAACTTTTTTTGCTCAAAACCATTATTTTTTATTTAAAGGCACAGACTCAAAACATTACCTACTAGAAATGAATTTGCTTACACTGTTTCTATTAATTCTATTTCCTTTTATTACTGTAAGCGCAGAAGATGTAGTCAAACCCAATCATACAGGTTTGTAGTATTTGATTGTTCATAAAGTTTCTAATTTATGACAATTGCTAGTTTAGAGGACTATTTTTATTCAGGCTGTATTTGTATTTATTAATAAAATTTTCACTTTTTTCGGTACTTCAATCTATTAATAATTTTGCTCAGAATCTAATTTTTAATATCTAAATAGCATACTCAAATCAACGTGCCCCCAATATATTTTTATTTTGACAGAATACACATTTTCATTGTGTATTTTCATGTTTCTGACATTTTCATTGTCCAACACATTTTTCATTGGGCTTTTAGCAGTAAGATTTAGCAATAATAAAGCGATATTTAGCTAGCCATTCTGGCCGAAATCGTACCAAATAGTTGGTGCATTTTTCTGAGATTTGCTTACAAGTTTATTTACATCTACAAAGACACTTTTTTGATCGTGCGCCACTCCAATGCTTTTTTTTGTAACCCACTTTTTAATTATCAGCCCCCGTATCAATAACAAAGAATCCGCCGATAGAAAAATATATAGACACTTCGATACACCGAACAACCAGCGGGCATAAAACTAGCAGCAGGCAGGCAATTTGGGGGGGGGGGGGGGGGGTTGATCGTAGGGGTAATTACCCCCCCCCCCTTGACCGTGAAAATTAGGCAAATTACCCCCCCCCTTGAGAAAGTTCAAGTTGCGGCCCTGGCAGCAGGTATCCACGTGGATACACCAAACCACAAGCGCAATCACCAGCGGGGGTCCTGAACCACCAGCGTGAGTCTTAAACCACATACAGAAGCTGAGACGATGCGGCATCTTCCACATAGGCGCTTTCTAGTTAGATGTACTAAAGAAGAGATGGCTTCTATTTTTCAACCTCCTCGCAGGTGGAGTTTTCTATTTGGCTTCTAGAAATAATGCGGCATATGTGTAACACCACACTTTTTTACTGAAAGCCAATTTTGACCAGCACTAAATCGGAAAAAAAAAGTAAAATAGGGAAATAAAATACTTTAAAACTTAAAATTTGGAAATAATCTTTAATTAAAAAAAATTCTCAATTCAAGCAAGATAAATTTTTCAGACAAAAAACTTGACCCAAAGCATGAAGAATATTTAAGTGCGTTGCTGAAGAAAGCAAAACGCATAAAAGATGCTCATTTTAAAATAATTGAAAACAAAAGTGCAGCAACAATTAAAAGTGAATTGGAAGCCGACTCATACCAATCAATACAAAGTTCAAAGAAGCTTTTTTCGGTGATACTAGATTGCAAACTATTCATGCAAGATATCACCAAAGAAGCTGGAGATGACTTTTCAATAAACATGATCTATTTGTTTGAAAACGTCAAAGAGCCATATCTGTTGCTGAAAAAGATCTATGAAATAGCTAGCATCCAAAGCAAGGCTTTCGATACAAACATGATTGAAAGGATTTATGACCAGCATGACAGCAATCACCCAACCAACAGAAAAACTCGAGTAAAGCATCCAAATGAAAAAGTAGTGATTATTGGAGCGGATGAAACTGGCTTATATGCTGCATTACAATTCTTTTTAGCTGGCTTTGAGGTTACTGTTGTAGGAGAACAAGAAACTGAAAACAACCATATTTTGGTTTCAAACGACAAATGGATCATTCAACTACAAATGTTTTTGGGCACTAAATATAGTCAAATTTTAGAAGACAATGAAAATGCTTCAAGCTACCCAGTTTGATTAAAGTTAGCTCTAAAAGGCTGCAAAGGACCATGTTGGGTAAGTTGGAAGAGTTGGCTCAATATGCTCTGGAAATTTATGAAAAGCTGATCAAATCGTTTAAACAGCGAGTCCTACATATTTCCGGTAGAAAGAACACTCCACTGCAAATACATCTACAAGTTGAATTTTCTATTTCGACACACCAGTTGCATGTAAAAAATTTGGAATCGATTCCCTTTGATGTGCTGATTTGTGCAAAAGAACCTGAACAAAAGATCAGAAATATGTATATAGGCATACCGAATCAGCCAAGCATCACTAAAGATTGGTAGTGGCCGCTTGGTCAAAAGAAAATCACACAAGGAAAGTGCTCAAGGCAGAATATATTGAAGATTGGCTGAAATGAAAGAATTAAAAGAATTTTTGGATGCGAAAAATTTTGATGACGTTATTAAGAGCAGCAAAGATATTTTCTCGGAATTTAAAAATGAATTTGTTGGCATTGTTGACAAAATGGTTTCGAGTAAGCAAATCATTCGAACACATCTTTTTGAAAAGAAAGAAAATATTTATCTTGCTGTTGAGCTAAATGAAGTACTCGCCGAGACTTTAGACAAGTTAGAAATAAAAATAATGTTAGACACGAAGCGAGCGGCAAACTTCAATAAGCTAAAAGAAGAACTGCAAAAATATTGGAAAAGTCGTACTGGACACTACAACCAGGCAATAAACATAAAAAAAATACTTAGTTCAAACACGAAATTTATTTTCGATATCAAACATATGACTGTATGTCCGCTTATGCAACGTTCTTTGGAAAAGCCAGTAACTTTTTACGATAAGACTGTTATGGCTGCTTGGGTGATTCAGCAGTAAGTTCACCATTTTACCCGAAAAGCCAGTTAAGTCTAGCCAAAAAGATAATTGACAAAGGAGTCAAAGCTTTTGAAGATTTTAATCAGGGGTATGTTCTTACAATGCAAAAGCACCTAGAAGTTACACCAGAAACTTTGGTTAAATGCTTGTATTTGCAAACTCAAAATTTGAAAGTAGAAGTGGCTAAATGGATGAGAAGCGATTCTGAAAAGAATCAAAATTAGCAGCTGCTACAATGTGCTCTCTGATAGAACAAATGAGAATGAACAATAAGTTTGAGCAAGAATATGGCTTTAAAGTAGAAAGCGATAGTGAGATTACCATCAATCACCCATATTTTAACGTAAAAAAAGAAGGCAACAATGGTTACGCTAAAGTAGTTGATAATGGGCTTATAATTTTTGAAAAGATTGATGGTGTTGTGCCCGAAAATAAGAATTTTTACAAAGCATTAATGCAAGCAGTTTCGAGTAATTTGTAAAAATATTAGGGTTTGTGTCTGTGCGTGTTCCAGGACTGCTTCGGGCATGAAAAAATCGTGTCGCAAATCGGACATAAAAACATCGGCACAATTGTACAATGTGTACCAAAATTTGTCTTGGCCCCTTTTTTCAGGACTTTTTAAGGCTTAGGCAAGGGTAGGCCAGCGTATGTTATGACGGGCTCAAACACATGTTAAGCATGTGTTTGAGTCCGTCTTAACTTACGCTGGTCTACCCTTGCCTAGAGCCTAGGCCTAACAAACAACAGAAGGAATCAAGTTAAAATTTTGGTAACCATTGTCTAATTGTGCCAAAACATCTGACAAGGGACCTCCCGAACTGTGAAATCGAATAATCATATTCTGTTTTTCTTATCAGGTGGAGCATAGTCGATTTACTGTATAGGATTTCAATATTTTCCCCCACAGGAAGAAAAAATCAAATCTGGAGAATCGAGAAACATGTCAAAATATACCGAAATTGCCTTGGTCCTCCTTGTGGATTTTCAAAAACATATTTTCCACGGTCAAGCTTCATACAGTGAAACACCAAAAGCTCGATTCCTAACTGGGTCCAACATTTTTTTCCACATGTGGGTGTAAATACTGTCGGACACTACTAAGGATCGAACTTTGTGGGTGTCACCATACCAAGGGTAGATTGTAAACAAATACGTTTTTGAAAATCCACAGGGGGACCAAGACAGTTCGGGCTCGATGTTTCTCGAGTCTCCAGATTTGATTTTTCTTTCTGGGAAAAATATTGAAATCCTACCTAGTTAATCGACTATGCTCTAGATGGTAAGAAAAACAGAATATGCAAATTCGATTTCACAGTTCAGGGATGCACCTTGTGAGTGAAAAAAGAGCCAGATATTTGCAAAATTAAAAAAAGTACAACTTTTCGTTTTTTTTTGAAAGAAAACTAAAAACATTATGCAAAAGTTCTAAAAATTTCGCTTTTTTAAGTGTCCGGATATCAGATATCTGACGCAGTCCTGTTGTGTAAAGCAGAATTTTTTTTCCAAATTGAGTTTGGGCACTAGTGTAGTATACCTTTTCTCCTCCCGAAACGTTTGACCTACATTTTACTTATGGCTCACACAATGTTACCGTAAACCTCTTATTTTGGGGTCGGTTGCTGATTTTACAATAAGTAAAATCGAGTTTAAATTCGATCTCAAAGTTTCTGGGTTAAAATCCGAAATCTAAAAAGCAGTTAACGAAGTCACTAAATATTGATTCTTGGCGTCGATATGAATCCTCAAAGTAAAGAGACCCAGTAATTAGAGTGTTTACGGTACATACCAAAATTATAAACATAAATTTTACGTACTTTTTATATGTCAGTCTATTTTCAAATAAACATAAATTCATTGTATGAAAGTCATCAACCATAATCTCAGGCACGAAATAAGTTTTCTTGTCTATTAAAATACCATCGCCGTTAATGACAATGGAAATCTATAGTTTTTGAGTTGGAGGACACAGCCGAAAATGCTAAAAAATGTTTTTGCGAATTATTTATTTATTTGCATCTAAAATTTCAATTTCATGTATTACATGAGGCCAATCAACAGTTACCTATAATAGGTTATATTTTTAATGATTCGGCATATAAAAATCGGGTCGCCAATCGGACATAAAAAACATCGTCACTATTGAACAATGTGTACCAAAATTTTCATAACTCAGTGGGAGTCCGCTAAGTCGTCCGATCTGGCACTGTCAAGCGACGTTGGGCTCGACTATTAGATGGTTGTTAATTTTAAAAAAATTTAATCGCAAACACATGATAATTCAAATTATATTTTTGCAATAACAGAGCTGACCCCCGCGAATTCAAAAACTCGATTTATCGTTACGTGCTGCAGCACTCTTTCGCAGCGCAGCTAAATTTAGGCTACAAAACTCAGTTGTCAGAATGTTTTTGAAAAAAAGACTGTCGAGGTACGGCCTTTTCATTTTTCGAATTTCTGAGAAAACGTGAAAAATTTCAAAAATGACGAAAAACTGAATTTTAGTCATTTGTTGTTTTTTGTTTAAAGTCCATATCTCAACGCTCTTAGATTTAAATTATTTTTTGAGACATAGGTTTTGTAGTTCTTGAGCTGCGCTAGATCTTCTTCTTTTATGGCTAAACATTAAATCAAAAGTTTAGCAGGTTGAAGTGATGAAAATGTCTGCCAAGATGTCATAAATAATCTAATTCTCGAAAATGATTTTTTCACAAAGAATTTTTTCTCAAAAACCAAAATGTGAGTCTTCAATTGTAAAGTGAGAGCTTTCAGACAAGCTTGAGCTTTTTCAAATGTTTCTGGATGAAAAAAATCCTACAAACCAAAACAATTTTAATTAAAAGAAAACACCCTGTATCATCAAACTCCTCTTTTTTGGCTCGAGTGGCCCAAATATTACTTTTACCCAGAGGTACTAAGCGATTTCAAAAAAATATCGTAGCTTTTTTAAAGGAACGTCGCTGGCAATGAGAATTTCACACGGGGAATGTATTTCTTGTTCGTATTTATTTTAATTCAAATTCAACCACTTTATGAGGTTGCTGGTTCGAATCCCCATGGTTGTAAACTTTATTTTTTTCACATATTATTGACATTTACAAAAATAATTTTTAGGGTCTTGCAAACCGAGCTAAATTATCAGGCATGATTCCACAAGCATAGTAGCTAAGCTACAGTTAAAACCAAGAATAGAAATTTGACTTTCGTCCAAAAATCGGTAATTTTCGTAAATCAAACTATCCAAGCTACCCCGTTTCTGAAGTAATTTTTGACATACTGTCCTTTTAGATGTAGCATTTTTTTAATAAGGTAACTCGCGTATTTATGACTCTACAAAATGGCTATCACTCTTCATAGATAGATAAAATAAACATAAACCAAAATATATGGTTTTGGCTGATTTCGGAAATTTAAGACGGTTTTTGACTAAGAAAGGCGATCCCGGAAATCTTTCCGATCGATTTGTCTATATTTTGAAGCATGGATTCAGCTCGATCGCTGAAAAACTGCGAAAAAAATAAAGTTTACACCCAGAGACATTCGAACCAGCAACCTGTAAATGTGGTTTAATTCAAATTTAAACGATTTCCATGTGGGACCAGATACGGACAAGAGATACACCCTCCCTTTAAGAAACAAGCCCGTCTGCGCCCACGAGTTTCGTACGTTTGAATTGGCCGGGAGCAGTGGAAAAGCTGTCCCACGCCAATTCGAACGTACGAAATTCGTGGACGTAAACAAGCATGGTCATTTGACGAAAACGAGTGAGCTGAATTTTTTGAACTCCTTTCGCAGCAAATGTTTTCGCAACATTTATCTAAAAAAAAGTTTATGCTAGTAGCAGCTTCTCCTCGCTTGATTCTTACTTTCTTCTTTTCTTGGTTGACGATTGTTAAATCGAAACCATTCTGAGACTGAAGTAAAGACATTATTATTTTTCTCATCTGCTCAGTAACAATGAGTGAAAAAGGGTGAAAGAGCAGTCTTATGGCGGTCTGCAGCTGAAAATATCCTGACATTTAGCTACAACCAGGGCTTCGAATGAAAAATTTCAAAAAAAGGACATTTGGGTAAGAAAGACATTTTGACTGTTTTTGAAGTAAAGGGTCGTTTTATCCAGTGCTTGTTGCCATTTTGAAGCGAAAAAGAAGATTGTGACTAAATTTTCAAAAATAAAAAAAGATTTGGGGTGCCAAAAAAAGACAAATCTTTTTAAAAGGACGATTCGAAGCCCTGGCTACAACACTAATTGAGCGGATTTTCGTAAACTTGAAATTTCGACGACGAGAGTCCAGTTATGCTTTTTGCGTTTTCCATCTAGCTTTTGCATAAAAAACACATTAAATTAGCAGCTTGCATACGTCTTCGTCACAAAAAATGAAGAAACTTTATGCGCGTCTTATCGTGGATTTTTATTTTTATTTTTCAATACGCAATTCAGTAAGTAATGATCTGTTGAAAAGTTCTTGAAATAATCTTCAACATGAGTTACCATATTTTCTTTAATAGGTCCCTTCTAATAGAGCCATACCTTGTTTTTTGACTAGAACTTCAGATTTAGCGTCGTTTTTGGTCTACGAATTCAAGATTTTTGGGGTCCCACAGAACTTTATTAGAGCGAAAACGGTATGAACATTGTTTTTATTGCACTTTGAAACTGGTTGAAAGCATTGACAAACAAAGACATATAAAGTAGGACAAAAAGTGATACGAAAATCAATAAACCTTTTGAAAACTTTCACTGATTCAAAACAAACAAACAAAAACTGGTTTGATATCAGCAACTAATTGTAGCGTAGTTCAAGAGCTACATAACCCGTTTCACAGAATGATTTTCAATAATCTGAGTATTGAGATATGATCTTTTGAAAAATTATAAATTGAAAAAATAACCCAAATCCGAGTTTTTTTTTCAATTTTTGCATTTTGGTAATTTAAAAAAAAAGTTGATAATTTTCTTAAAGACCATATCTCAACACACTATGTTGAGAATTTGTAGAGTTTTGTGCCTGACTTTGTTGACCTCTGTTGTTAGCATCACTTCCAAATTTTGCTTTGAATGGACAGAAGACTGCTTCGGGTGAGTTTTTGCAAAATGCACTCACTTCGGGCAAACAGACATTTGAAGTTGAATTTGTAGTCAAGTAATATTTCTCGGATTTTGTCCCAGCACTCTCAAAGGTACCCAGCAAATTTTGTTTTCCACAAATTCTGCATAAAACATCAGGTGAAAAGCAGTAGCAAGAGGGTACAATTTTTATTGGTTGATGGCTTTTTCGATTGTTGTGCGGTATATTTTGACAGCTTTTTTGGAGTGATGGCTAAATTATTTTTTGCTTTTTTTGTTCAGCTTGGGCTTCCACTGCAGAAAATCTGGCTGCAACTTCTTTCAGCTGATCACCACTGCTGGCGGCCAGTCATTCCATCGCATTTTGGTCATCACCTCGTTAAGAACTTACAGAAAAAAATCCGGTTTACTGGACCCGAGGCAACGGCAGATGAGAACTTTAACAACGTGCTGCCGAGAGTAGAAGACCTGCCAACAGGACATCAACAGCTGATGCCAAAAAATATTGCACCGGCTACCGCCTCGAACCAGAAAAATGGAAGACAGTGTATTATTAACTCAGATGCGTTTTGAAAAAAAAAATCCACTAAAAATTGAGCAACAAAAGCAACAAAAATGATGTGCAAGTCAGGTAAATCGATAATCTGAGTGTTGAAATATGGCATTCTAGAAATTATAAATTAAAAAAAGACCAAAATCCAAGTTTTTTTTTCAATTTTTTGCATTTTGGTAATTTTTTTTAAGAAGTTGATAATTTTCAAAGGGCCATATCTCAACACCCGTGTTGAGAATTTGTAGAGTTCTCTGTCATGAGATTGATAGATAGGTAGGCTGCTATACAGATCTATCTGAAAAAAAAGTGGTATGTGAGAGAAATCGATAAGAGAAAATGCAACGCACATAAATTTTTAGGTATAGAGTCAAGGATATATCATCTAAAATAGTCATCAGATTGATAGAAAAGGTTATCTGTGCATGACATGTCATTTTTTTTCAAAGTAGATAACTAAGTGGAGTGGAATTGTTTTTAGTCCGTTTTTATGCAGCATATTTAAGCAGAAAATTTGTAAATCCGGTTCATGCACATATTTAATCTGAATTTTTCGACACCAAGCGGCTATAGTACATAATGCCCCTGGCTCAAAAATAGCCGAAATAGCGTCGGAAGGCATTTTTTAGCTATAAAATTGTCGAAAACCACAAAAAACAGAACGTCGAAATGCGCCAAAAAAATGATAAATGGCCCTATGCTGCCGAACAACCCTATATTGAAGTATTTATAAGTAAATTTGTTTAAGTTTAGAACTACTTTATTATCAAAGCGGCGAAATACCCTGGGTATTTCTACAAAAAAATAAGTTATAATAATGAGCGCAACACCCATAACTCTAATCCCTAACTCACAGTGTGAGTCTCACACCCTCGATTTTAATACTCTGGGTGCACTGCATATGCTAACCATCGACCAGATGTTGGACTCTATTATCATTAAGCACATTACTTTTAATCACTTTTCAAATGCATTTCACGTTCTTTAAAAGATTCAGGGCAAAAACCGATTTCTAAGCCTAATAAGGATTTTCGAAGAGCTATCGAATGGTATATCACGTTTTTCAATAGGCTACTGACACTGTGTGAGGCTCCCTTGTAAGTCACTTTTGACGGTCTAAGTCTCAAGCCAAACCAGGTTGTTGGAAAAGAATATTTGCAGATTCAAATTGACCTTGAAATGACGCACTAGAACGTGCTTGTCTTAAAGAATGTGCTTGTGGTCAGGTCTTGACGTGTTAAATTACATAAATTATGTTTTCAATTATTATTTAAAATATATAATTTATCATTTAAAGGAATAGACAGCTCCCTACTAGTAATGATGAACCTGCTCATGCTATTTATATATGCACTTTTTACTTATATTACTTTTGTCAACGCAGTAACTAATAGAAATAAGCCCACTCACCTAGGTTTGTTAGTTTCATTTGACTATTTATTACAGTCGAACTTCTTTAAACGGACACCCCTCTGGAACTCCCTAAGTTGTCCGTTTATCGAAGGTACCGCGTTTTCGATTAGACTGTTTTCGCTTGTGTTTTACGCTTAAAACTATACACAGTTATATATTATTATAAAATCGAGACAAAATGTACAAAATTATCATTTAAGTTGCAACAAGAGTTTCCCATAACTTTTTCTTCTAGGAAAACTTTCAATTATGACAAAGCAGTCTGAATGCATTTTGAAATCTAAAGTCATTGTCAATTTTCAATTCTGCTCAAGACAATAAACATTGAAATTTGAAAATCAAATGTTTATTGGCTTAAGCGAAATTTGAAATAGCGAAATTTGAAAAGAAATTCGCTGTAGGACATTAAAAAAATTCCACGACCACAAATAAGTGGTGATTTATATTGAATTTATAAATGCAAACAGGCTATGCTAGAAAGCTGATTCCCTGTCTGTCATTTTTAGCAATTTTGAGCCTGGGTGTAGTATGACAACCATGCCGCACCACTTAAAACATGTGGGTATCCAGCTGGATTTTGACCATCCGCATCTTTTTACCTCCCAGACACTTTTCATCTGCTTCGTCAATGATTAAAGCAAAAAGAACCCGCACAATTGTGTTCAGAATGAAATTTTGCACTAGAAGCAACAAATTACAACCGACGGTTCTCGTGTTAAAATACTTTTCGGACGCACAGTTTTTCCTTATTAAAAAAAATTTCAGTTCATTCAAAGCATATTGTTGACACAAACAAAATCAGTCTGTTAGATAAAAAGCATGACCTTAATTCGCCAAACTATCAAATATATTTGCGAAAATTGCTTAAGAAGGCAGAACATATAAGAAAAATGCATTTGGAAATTCTCGACACTGAAAGTGCAGAAACAGTTCAAAGCAAGTTGATAACTGACTTACAAGAGTCAGCAAAGGAAGGGATTGCTCAGGTGATATTAAATTGCAAACAATTTATGCAAGATATTACCAAAGAAACTGACGATGTCACTTCAATAAACTTGATCTATTTATTCGAAAATGTGAAAAAGCCATATACGTTTTTAAAGAAAGTGTATGAAATCGCAAATATACAATGTAGTGTTCTGGACAAAGATATGATCCAAATGATGTACAACCAACACAATACCAATAATTTCAGCAAGAGAAAAACATTAGTAAAACATCCAAATGAAAAAATAGTGATTATTGGAGCAGATGCTACTGGTCTATATGCTGCATTACAGTTCTTTTTAGCTGGCTTTGAGGTTACAGTTGTAGGAGAACAGCAACAAAAAGCTGAACACAACCATATTCTAGTGTTAAACGACAAATGGATTATTCAACTGCAAATATTTTTGGGCACTAAATACAGTCAAATTTTAGAAGACAATGAAAAAATGCTTCAAGCAACCGATATTTTAGCAAAGTTAGCTCTATAAAGCTTCAAAAAGCGATGTTGGATAGGCTGGAAGAGTTGATAAAACATTCTTCTGCTCAAAATAAAATTCATATTAGAGGTGATCCAACAAAAGTTCAATTTGCAAATTTCATACATTCAAAAAACTTTCTGCATGTAAGAAATTCAGAGCCAATTCCATTTGATGTGCTTATTTGTATGGAAGAGCCTAAACAAATGATTAGAAATATGTATATAGGCTTGCCGAATCAACTAAGCAGCACTAAAGACTGGGTAGTGGCCGCTTGGTCTAAAGAAAAGCACACAAGCAAAGTGCTTAAGGCGGAATATCTTGAAGATTGGCTGGAAATGAAAGAATTGGAAGAATTTTTAGATGAAAATAATTTTGATGAAGTAGTTGAGAACAGCAAACTTGTTTCTTCAGAAGTTCAAAACGAATTTGTTGGGATTGTTAGCAAAATCATATTAAGTCAGCAAACTGTACGAACACACCTTGTTGAAACCAAAGAAAAAGTTTATCTGGCAGTGGAGCTAAGTGAAATTCTAGCAGAGTCCTTAGACAAATTAGTTACAAAAACTCGGTTAAACAAAGAGCAAGCCAAAAAAGCTAATGAGATAAAACTGAATTGCAAACTAATTGGATGAAACTCATAGTACAAAGATACAATCAAAAAATGAAAACTCAAAAGAAATTAGTTTCAACAGTGAATTTGTTTTTGAAATCGAACAGATGACTATGAGCTCGCTTGGCAAAGCTCTCTGGGAAAACCAGTAACTCTATACAATAAGCATGGTCACGCTATCATGGCTGCTTGGGGTGACTCAGCAGTAAGTTCACAATTTTACCCAAAAATGCAGTTAAGTCTAGCCAAAAAGATGATCGACAAGGGAATTGAAACCATGAAAGAATATAATGAAGGGAAAATAGTAACAAAAGATAAGGATCCAGAAATTTTAGTAAAAAAGTTGGACCAACAAATGCAAGACTTCAAATCAGAAGTTGCTAAATGGATGCAAACAATCGACTCGGACAAAGAAACAAGGCTGGCAGTTGAAACAATGTGTTCTTTTATAGAAGAAATAAAAAAAGACGGAATATTTGAGCAAGAATATGGCTTCAAAGTAGAAAGTGATAGAGAAGTTAGCTTGGAGCAGCCATATGTTCACGTCAAAAAAGGAACCAAAAGTGCTTACGCTAAAATAGTTTTAAACGGGCTTATATCTTTGAAAAGATTAATGATGTTGAGCTTGAAAACAAGAATTTTTATAAGACAATAATCCAAGCAGTGTTGAAGAATTTATAAAAATGTTTATGTGTTTATGATTTGCATGTGGCAATACCGGGTGTTCATTCCATTCATTCATTTAGTAGTTTATTTAGTGAGCATTTTAACTGAACGAAAAAGTCATTTACCACTGACGTGATAGCTAATTTTTTCATAAAAAAAATTTATTCCTTGCATTTTTTATATAAAATTTTACAACTGTTTCAAAGTTTATTGAAAGAACGCAATTTTTACCAAATTGATCAGCAATTTGATTTATAGAGAAAATTTGTAATTCTGTAGCTGGGTAGGACTTATCGAAAAATTGAAAATTTTGTGTTTGGGCGTAAAGAGAAGCCAACGATGTTCTGAGTACGATAGGACCGAATTCGGCCGGTCGGCTAATTCGCCGAGCTGTGCACCTCAAATTTTGCAAAAAAAAACACGATGTCACAAAAAATTAGTTTGAAAAAGGGTATACATCCAACTCGATACAAAAACTGACTCGATACACCGGCTTGATACATTGACAACTCGATACAGCGACTTGATACACTTTTTAGAAATTTTGTTACAACGACATATTCTTTTTTATCCGCTGCTTTTACAGGGTTTTTTAAAGAAAACTGTCTCGTTTTTTGATTGACGCATGTAATTTACTACAGTTATTTAGTTTTCGCTATGACTAACGTAGAAAAGGTTCACTCTCAGACAATGGATCAAGATAAGTTAACCATCACGTTCTCGGAAGACCAGTTTGGTTGCTAT
This sequence comes from Ditylenchus dipsaci, assembly GCA_004194705.1. Classification (NCBI taxonomy): domain Eukaryota; kingdom Metazoa; phylum Nematoda; class Chromadorea; order Rhabditida; family Anguinidae; genus Ditylenchus; species Ditylenchus dipsaci. Next base: position 893,517 of record SADC01000001.1, on the reverse strand, counting down.
GTTTGGACAAGGACAGGTCGAATATCATTAAAGAAGATGCCTACTTCAGCTGTTCCGGATGCAAATCAAAGAAACAGATCAACTCTTGCAAGAGTTTAAAATATTTCTGAAGCAGGTCTTTATTTTTGTGTTTGGTTGTGTGGATTTATCAATTCCTCTTGCAGACGTCGCTCAGATCCGATATGCGTCAGTGGCCAGCACAATTGTAGTGAAAAGGCTTTTTATCGGGCAAACAGAAGAAGCACCCCAATATCAACACTTTTGAAGAATTTATGGGCACGGAGAATAGAGTGATGCGATTGACTCTCAGAGAAATTCATGCGACGCCTTTGGTGAGGACTCTGCTCAACAAGAAAAACAAGGATATCTACAAGAAGATGTGGCAGAAAAGTAAACTTTTTATGTTTAGGACTTTGGTTCATTTAACAACTTTCAGTCAAGCAGGCACTTTCTGATCTGGCCATCGTAAATTCGATTCGCTCTATAAACTTTGATACAAAAGTTGCTGCTTACTTGTCTTTCGAGAAAGTTTTTGCTGGAGTTTCTGTCAAGCTCTGTTGTTCTCATGTTAAGCAAAGTATTCACAGAAAGCTTATGCCTGCATCGAAATTAATCCACTCAATTTGCTCTAGGTGCAAGGACTGGGCTTGTTGGTGGAATATCAAGCTAATGGTCAGCTTGAGACAAACGTAAGAATGCTGGGCGCATTGCGGATAACACCAATAGTCGAATGAGCTCCCTGTATTCTGATACTACGAACTCGAATTCCAGAAGCAGATCTGACGCAGTGAATCAAAGAAAAACTCAAAGAATTTTTGATATTTTTCGAGTAAGCTTTTTAAAGTTCAACCGATTTTTAGTTTAGATGGTGAATCGGCAAGCTTTGTATTTTCATTCAGACTCTTAATGAATATTTTTGTAGGGATACTTAGCTATCACTTGGAAGAATTTTTCGTTTCTTCGCTCAATCCGCTCCAGAAGACAGACATCATATTACGAAGAAGAAGGTATTTTTAGAGATTTCTGACGTTTCTAACTTAGTTAGGACAAACTGCTCTTTCGTCGGATGATGGGATGTTTTGTGGTGAGCCATACGTCCAATAGTTATCAAATATCTCAAACGAGTCGGCCGTCAGATGGGCATCAGCGCTTTAGATTACAGAGGCGTTTGTAGTCAAATATTTAAATTTTCACATTATTTATTCGCAGGGAAATTCTTGCGCAACGCGAGATCATTGCTAACAGGCGCCTGAAGAAGATCCCGTTCAATTTCACGAAAAAGTTATTGCTCTAGAAAATGCTGCTGATATTAACTTGTTGGATTAAGTTTTTTTCTTCGCTTTTGCTGGTGTTATGTGTTTATGTGTTTTTCGTTAGCAATAAAGAAATTTTCGAATAATTCGAATAATTTTATTGGTAAAATTTTGCTTAAAAAATCTTAAAGAGGCAGCGGTTTTTGAGTGCAGCAGCAAATCGATTGGCAAAGCCAGTACTATTTAATTAGCAGTGCTTTCTTTTGTACGTTTAATAAGGATTGACGGTTTTTTCTGATGACACTTATTTCCGTAAAATCATGGTGCTTTACAGAAAAAGTGTGTATCGAGTCGGTGTATCGAGTTGTCAATGTATCGAGTCGTGTATCGAGTCAGTTTTTGTATCGAGTCGGTTGGCAGTCTTGAAAAAGTGAGTACGAACTTTCCGGACAGCCTGATATACTGTTGGAAAGCAGCTTTGAGCTTTGAAATTTTATTCTCCGTATTCTCTCTAATAGAGGCGCACCCTTAATTCAAAACGTCTTTTTCACGTTGTGCTTTATCCACTTTTTAAAAACTTCTCTTATATAAGTTGCTCCTCAATCTGTCGGTACGTTATGCCTCGTGTACGCAGAGCAAGTCAAAGTCAAGGCAGAGTCAAAGTTTTTGTGTGCACGCACAGAAAGTTGACTTGCAAGTCAACCTGCAAGTCATTTTTTGACTTTGACTGGCGTTTCAAAAAAGTTTGAAACAGAAAGTCAAAGTCGAAGTTTTTTTCGAATTTTTTGTGTCTTCTTTTTGATCTTCTTTACTGATCAGTGGTGCATTGTGCTGCTACATACATTCACGGTTGCAGTAAAGGCGTTTTTTCTCACAAATCGGGCTTATCTCTTCTATTTTCAAAAATCATGGTCGATTCGACTGATGATTCGACTGATGTTGGCAGAATGAAATGATTTGATTTGCTCTCCGTTGGTGTCTAATAAAGTTTCCGTTAGAATTCTGTGGATGAGTATATTGTTTTTGATTGATGACCTTGACTTTGACTTCCTGTGCGTATACACCCCATGACTTTGACTTTGACCTTGCCTTTGACCTTGACTTTGACTTTCACCTTGACTTTAACCGCGACTTTGATTTTGACCTTGACTTTGACTTCCTGTGCGTACACACCCCATGACTTTGACTTTGACTTTGCCTTTGACCTTGACTTTGACTTGCTCTGCGTACACGTAGTGTTACATTTGTTCGCCTCGCCGCAATTTCACCGCGACCGAAATTCCGCGTGGACAGAATTTCGCCCTCATATTTTGTACCCTGTTTGATAACCGGAGCTGGGCAAAACGAGCCTTTATATGCATTTTTGATCATGATCTTGCTCGGAATCATGTCTAAAATAAGTGAGTGAGCGCATCTTTAAACCCATCAAATGTATGCTTAACGAATTTCTTTAAGCAGTAGCCCCAGTTAATCAATCTGTGTTCAAAACCCCATCTTTTGGGGGTCTTCAAGTACTCTATTAGGTCAATTTACTGCGTAAAATATGCGGCGAAATTAACGAACAGTGATGTCAATAAGTGCACAAAAAGTGCATGTGCACTTTCGAAAGTGCACATGCACTTTTTGAATTGCATATGCATTTTTAAAAGTGCATGTGCATAAATGCAATATGCAATTTCGAAAGTGCATGTGCGTTATTCAGAAATGCAAATGCATTTTCGAAGTGCATACCGTATTTACTTTTTAAGTCCCCACCCTGAATAAGTCCCCACCCTACGACCTTATATCTCAGCTATAGAGCGAACATTTCGCAAATCTGTTTTTTGCTTTCTTAGTTGCCGCGAGTTTACCTGATTCCACTTTTTAAATTTTGGTTGAGCACCAAAAATGTCAAAATATTTTTTTTCCGATTTTTTAGGGCTGAAAAATAACTCCCCCATAGGAATTTAATACAGTATTAATACAGTAAATACGGTATGCAATTTTTGATGCTTCACTGTGCAATTTTATGACTTATTTTTAATCTGCAAGTTTTCTCAAATCTTTAACAAGTTTTTTGCTTTTCAATATACAAGACGCATTTTGATATTTGCTTAAACAGAGAGAGAATTTCCATATACCGTATTTTCTCTAATTAAGCCCCACTCCTATTAGAGCCCCCCTCCCTCCCCGTCCCTTGCCATAGAGCCTCTCTCTAAAGAATAGTGTTGAAAATAGAGCCTCCGCCTCTAATAGAGCTCCCCTCCCCTAATAAATTATGAACTTTGTTATTAACAAAGTAATTGTAGATAATGAACTTTGTAATTTTCGTCGAAGTCAACAAATCCAGGAGTTAAAAATCAAGCCCCTCCCCTGTTAAAGGGGCATACCCACGCTAATAAGAGGTGGTGCCTGGGAATTCAAAAAATTTCCTAATCATTGACTTCTGTACGGATTTTTCAACATGGTTTCTACTAAAACCACACCTAAAATTGAATTCTAGGCCTTGTTTGTTAGAACCAAATTAAAAATCCGTACACAAGTTTATGATTATGAAAAATTTTTGAATTCCGGGCACCACTCTTATTAGCGTGGGCATGCCCCTTTAAAGCCCCTCTGGAAGTAGTCAAAAAATATAAGCCCCCGGGGCTCTATTAGAGGAAACGGTACGCATAGCCGTATAAGCCAGTGGTCGGAGGTTAAGCCCCCGAGGTGCTTTTTTTTATCTAATTTTTCATTAGTTCATTCACTTCTAGGGCCAAAAACTATCAAGGAATCGATTGGAATTATTTCCAGCACTGCTTTACTTTCAGCAAATACCGTAATTTTGGGATTTCATTCAAAATTCAATCTGTAGGATAGCATGGAATTAGACATCATTGGATTTTTTTTCAATTCTAGCTGTAACTAAATGTTGATTTTTTTTGATAGCTCAAAATAAAGTCTTACATTTTAGTACATGAAACTGTGACCTGCAGGAAAATAATAGAAGATATTAATGAAACCAGTCAAATTAAAACCCCGAAAATGATCGATTTCGGCAATTTCAACAGGTTTTAGCATGTAACACTTAAAAACCATTGTACCCTTCGAGAATCGTGTCATGAAGACGTAGTTTTGCATCATGGAGGGTATCCAGGTTGTGCTCAAGCTGTTGTACTTAGGTGGAGTGACTGAGGTGGAGTATCCAGGTAGTCCCATGTTCAGTGGTTTAAGTGGATGAAAAATTAATTTTTTTTTCGTGTGGAAAAAAGAGTTAAACAATGTTAGTCTAAAATGCTGTTGATTAGGGTTGTCGAGTATTAATTTTACTACTGATAATACTTCTTCACAGAGGGGACAAGCCGAACGTGTACCAAAATCCTTAAGTAAATATCAGGAATGCGTCCTGCATATCAAAAAAGCAAAAAAAAACTGTTAAAGATTTAAGAAAGGCTGTAACTAATTTACCCCGCCAAATACTGATTATTACCCCGCCAAATTATTTTTTACCCCGCCAAATTTGAATTTTGAGCAAAATACTCGTTTACCCCGCCAAATACTGATTTACCCCGCCAAATTTGAATTTACCCGCCAATTTGAATTTTCGGTGAAATACTGCAGTAAATTTTGCGGGAATTCAGATTTTATAGTTAAAAATGATTTGATCGCTCAAAATCCCACCCCAGAGTGCCAGAAGCCACTGAAGTTGGTTTTTGGGGGTTTACTAAAGGGGGGGGTAAACTTTTTGCGAAAAATCGATTGAGCGGATCAGAATTCGGTCCGATGGGCTCAATCACTCAGGATTCCACCCTTAACCATTCTCAACCATCTTAAACCACCCTAAACCATCCCAAACTGCTCCAGACCAGTATCTAATACCCTAAATCAGTGCTTAGGTTGGTTTAAGATAGTTGAGAATGGTTAAGGGTGAATCCTGAGCGATTGAGCCCATCGGACCCGAAATCTGATCCGCTCTATCGATTTTTCGCAAAAAGTTTACCCCCCCCCCGTTTTGTAAACCCCCAAAAAACCAACTTTCAGGGGCTTCTGGCCACTCTGGGTGGGATTTTGAGCGATCCAAGTCATTTTTTGACTAAAAAATCTGAATTCCCGCAAATTTACTGCAGTATTTCACCGAAAATCCAAATTTGGCGGGGTAAATTCAAATTTGGCGGGGTAAATCAGTAATTTGGCGGGTAAACAGTATTTTGCTCAAATTCAAATTTGCGGGGTAAAAAATAATTTGGCGGGGTAAATCAGTAATTTGGCGGGGTAATTAGTTACAGCCATTTATAAATTTTAGAGCACTCTTATAAGCAAATCGACAACGTTGCACACAAATAAATAAGATTTATGGTCTGACTTATGAAACAGCCCATTTTTCGAGACCTCTCAACTTAAATTGGCTATGGCTCGTCGCTCTGTCATTGAAGTTAGATTTTCTTTCGCCTATAGTGTAGAGCACATTCAAAGTACCTGAGTAGTTATATATAACATCGGGCCACGGAGGGGTATTTGAGTGTTATGTTAAAATTTCTATGTAACAGACAATATTTTCGCCGCTCATAATTGCTACCTTGAAAAAAAGGTTAGTAAAAGACTGGCTAATTGTAACTGGTGTACAAAAGTTCGGAACCGACTTTTAAACTCATTTAAAAGTAAAAAGTTTGCTACAAGAAAATTTCAAAACCTAGGTTTTGTAGCTCCGCTAATTCTCTTCGAATAGCTTATAAAGCTTTTTTGGAATATTTAAAATAGTCAATTTTGGTGCAAACACTTATGAAATCATTTTGAAAAGTTGACAAGCATTTTCATCACCTTAACTGGTCAAAAGTTTAATTCAGGTTTGGCGCTTCAGCAACGTTTTAGCACTGCGATGTAGCGCAGTTCAAGAGAAACAAGATCCATTTTACAGAATTATTATTAAAAGTGTGACTGTTGAGATATGACCTTTTGGAAAAATAATTTCTTTCAAACAATACCAAAACCAAGTTTTTAATTTTTTGGACTTTGCACCGTCTTTTTTTAAAATTCTTTTTTTCCAAAAAATCATATCTCAACACTCAGATTTTTGGAACTATTCTGTAAAATGTGTCTTATTTCTCTTGAACAGCGCTATAACACAGTGCTAAAATGTTGCTGAAGCGCCTAGCCCTGAATTGAACTTTTGACCAGTTAAGGTGATAAAAATGCTTGTCAACTTTTCAAAATGATTTCATAAGTGTTCGCACCAAAATGATGACTATTTGAAAATATTCCAAAACAGCTTTATAACTATTCGAAAGAGATTTAGCGGAGCTACAAAACCTACGTTTGAAATTTTCTTGTAGCAAACTTTTTACTTTTAATATGAGTTTAAAAGTCGGTTCCGAACTTTTGGTACACAGTTAATAGAGACTGACTTAAAAAACGACTTCCCACTATTGAAAAATACTTTTTTTCGTTTTTGAAACGACTTTGAAAACCATTTAACAAAATTGTAGCGCGACGATTTTTTCGAAAGACAAAACTATTATGTTCGTGCTGAAGCCACATTCAGAAGAGCTTGTGGTTGTCTTGTGTCTGCCCTGCTCTCTTACTCTATATCTTAGCTGGTGTTTGCAGCAGGGGGATGGTGGTGATGTATGGTCACACCCAATAAATCTCCTGCTGACTAACAACCTCCCGAGATGAGGAGGAAGGCGAGAGTAATGATCCTGCCTTTTTTCTAGCACCTATCTTCTGAACATATATCTTTCGCTTCCTTTATTGTGCTATTTATTTAGTTAGTCAACTTATTGCAAAGCCTTTTTTAGAAATTTGTTGGTTAGTGAATGAGGACGCTTATTTCTTCGCCCAGAGCCGTCTCAAGTCGAATGGATGTGCCACAGGCAAAGAATCTCTGTTGCCTGACTCTGTTGACTGGACCAGCAAGTGGGTGAAAAAGGAACAGCCTTTTAATTCGATGCATTTCCAGCAAAAATTTTAGAATATTTTCGTAAACAACTATTACCGAAAAAAGTTCAATATAAAAAGGGTGTAAAGATGTGAACCATTTTGCGATCTCAAGATCCCCAGAAATTTAAAAGTTAAATATATGCCATCGGGAGGGGTGGTGGTACTATCCCGGCTATAGCCCTCCCCCCCCCTTTCGTCACGATTTTTTAAATACGGATTGGAACGCTCCCCATCAGAATTTTTTGACTAAAATTTTTTTAGCCCCTTCTCCCCTTAGATATCTTTTTTTGTGTACGCATGCCATACACTTAAAATTATATGCATGAATCTCATATTCTGTGCAATCTATAAAAAGTTTGTAAGTGTGCAAAAGATATAAAAGAGAAATAGAAATCAACGTTTTCAACCTACCTAAATTTAACATTTTTAGAAATTCTGCCAAAAACTCTGTAAAGAAAAAGCGAAGGAAAGATGACCATGCCACATTCAGAAAAGTGTCATTTTTGCAATTGGTAAGATTTCGTTATGATAAACGAAAATAGCTTCACGGTATTTATAAAGTTGCGCCCCGCTAATTCGAAAAGATAGAGCAGAAATGGAAGTTCAGCCGGAGGACCAAGGCTTTTGCATGAAACACGCCTTCGGTGATTTAATCGTCTGTGTGGGATTGACAATTGCGAAACTCAATAGCTAATTGTCAGGTAAATGCAGCCTTAGGGCGCCCTCTAAAGATCAATACGGTCTTCGCCTTCAAATTTTCTGGCCTTTGGAAATCTCTAACTTAAGAATCTGTAAACGGTTGTGAAAAATTTTTAAAGGCACGTGAGTATAATCAGGATTACAAAACAAAAGGCTACAAACAAAATAAAAAGTTAAAAATTTATCCTGTACATAACAACCCTAAGTTAGTAGGCGCTTTGCAAGTGGAGGAGATCTTTTGTTGGTTAGTGTCGGAACAATTTTGCTATGATAACCGGTTGTGGACTGCTCTAATAGCTACTGTACAAGGAGATGTTGCTCAAGCATTTAGTCAAATCACTGCGGTCTGGAACCAGGAGCAACAACAGAGTGGATCACCCAACGACTGTTTGTTGAAGTTTGATAGTGTTAGATATTTTCTTATCTCCCGTTTTCAGACAATCACACCAACAGTGCCCACATCGACTATACTTGGATCAGTTCCATGCAGACATTGTGCGATGCTGCTGGTTTTACTTCGCTTTTGGCTGCGTCATCTGCGTGTCTTCAACCACTCAAGTATGTTTTTCACCACCAAATTTATTTAAAGGACAATGTCCGCTGCCGGAAATGAGAATTTCACACGTTTGAATGTGCGCGGAACACTTCCATGAACACTCATTCGTAAGAACACATTGCAGCGGTCATTTTGACATATTACAGCCATAGATGTGGTCTGAAGATGAGCTTAATCAGCCGCTTGGGAGATATTCCATTTTCTTTGAATTGGTCGAATGCTGGAACAGGGTATTAGGTAACTTTACCATATCCAACACCAATACACTTATATACGCAATGATCTACGTGAAAACTGAACCAGCATGGACGCGGGTTAATGATTAGGAAAACTTTTGAATTGGCGGGGAATAATTGTAGGTATGCCCTTTGAAGGGGATTTTGAATGGACAAAGCTTTTCTGGAGCAAAAAGACTTTTTTTGGCGCAAAAAGACTTTTTTTTGAGCAAATTGGTTTTTTTTTGTGCAAATTTTTTTAGTTGTTTTCTGCATTTATTTTTCTAACGGGCGACAGTAAATTCATCTACAAGGTTAAAATGCCTGTGGAGGTAATCCATTTTATCAGAAAGTTTGAATACTAGTAGTCATGAATCATTTTTTATAGTCTTGGCACCTTAAAGGTCCAAACCCCAAAATTTGGGTGGGTATCTTTGGTAGGTCGATCACCACCTAGACAACCTGAAAAATTTAATCAAATTAGAAAAAAATAGTCCTATAATACGTAAGATATTGTGAGAAATAGGACAAAGAGTGCGATTTTACCATCCGGACCGTGAAACCTGGGGTTAGTACCCTGGCTCAGGTTGTGATAAGGGCGTTTGCAGCCAGCAAACCATACCACAGTAGCAGCATGAATTGAGACACAATAGGAGCACAACTTAAGCGCCGCCTTGCTCGCTCCCAGTATATATAACAAGAGCAAGAGTAGCAAAGAGGGATTATTCCAGGGTCAAACTTTAAGGACTGCCGTCCTTCTTATATTTGTGACCTTCTTTTATTGTACCTCAGGCCCCCTCCTCCAACTTAAGGCATCCGGCCTTGGGCAGGGTTGGTAGACCGACCTACCTGTCGGCCCTCCAACCCTCCCTAAACATGCTTGTCCATATTGGGGATAGCTAAGATGCCTTATTATATCGACTTGTTGCACTGTTATACTATATCCTCATGTCCATAAATAGTGCTGTTGACTGACTTGAACCGGCACGCACATACAGACCCCTCGTATATAACACAGGTGGATATCCACCTGAGACCATAACTGGCCTGTAAATTAAAGTTTGTTAAAAATAAAAAACAAATCATCTTTTCTTACCCAAAATTGTGTGGGTAAGTAGGTTCAACAGGATGAAAATTGCAAACTTCGCTACCCAAATTCCAAAACCCTGGGTTGGTACCACATGGTCAGGGAGATATTCATCTAAATAAAAAAATTTTCAAAATTGAAAATAAACCACTTATTGTGATATAAAATTAGGGTTGTCAAACGTTCAAAATTTTCGAACGTTCGATTCGACGAACGTTCGAAGTTCGAAATTTTCGAACGTTCGGTTCGATTCAAAGTTCGAGTTTGAAAATTTCGAACAAACGTTCGGTTCGAAGTCGAATGTTCGAAAAAATCTCGAACATTTCGAACAATTTTCGAAATCGAACGTTCGATTCTACAATCCTATATGAAATCTTGTACAGAATTAGGTTTGATAATACTGAAATTGTTATTCTTGCCATCAAAATATAAAAAAACATAGGGTGGGCACTTCCTGGCGAAGTGGACATCCACGTGGATGACCTGAAAAAGCAAAAGTTCGTCAACAATCGATCCTATCATGTACAAAAAACTGTGGGGAATCCTGTGTGACAGGATCAAAAGTGCAATTTCAACAAAATGGTAGGGCGATTTTTCCGCGCCGGACAATTCCGCGCAATTTCAATTTTTGACGTTCCTGTTAAGAAAAACCAAATTCTGACACCGGATTCGTGTTCAGCATGGTCGATTGCCTACCCACGTGTTTTTAAATCTAAAACTCGTGGTCAAATTGTTTTTTCTCAACAGGAACGTCAAAAATTGAAATTTCGCGGAATTATCCGCCGCGGAAAAATCTGGCGCTGAAAAATCCGGCGCGGAAAAATCGCCCTGCCAACAAAATAAGACCTGACTTGCATAAGATTGTTCATTTAACCACAACAAAAAACACTTAACAAAATCATCAATTTTCATAGGGAAGTTCAACTTCATTGAACATTCGCATATGATTGCCCACACTTCTTTTGCCAGCTTCGATGCACTTTTCTAGTGGTCGGTGATAGCTATCAGAAGCCAAGTAATTGTATGGCCAGTCTGTTTTGATGACAATTTTATGGGTGCGTCGTAAGGGCTGGATCTCCAAGAAGAACTTTTTCACGCAGTTCAAGGTTGGCCATGTTTCGGAGACCTGATCTTTATGAGAAGGAGAGGATGGAGCTTCTCCTTATCACTCCGTGAATCTGCTCTTGCGACTTTGTTAGCAGTGATTTTATAGGACGCAAGATACGTAAAAAACAATATGGGTAAAGGTTCAGTCGATATAAAGCTAGTAAGTAGCGTGATTTATTAAGTGAGCATCATTTTGTCTGATTCCCGTTCATTTTTATGGTCATTCGCTTGGAACCGCAAAATTGGAGCAGTAAGTTCATGCTGGAAATGATTGCAATCGTTTGTTCGATAGTTTTTTGGCCCTACAAGTTGGTGAACAAAACTCATTCTCATTAAGATTTGCACCCCCTTTTAAAAAACTACAATTTCTTGACACACCTTATGAAATGAAAGAAGTTGTTTATTGAAAACCGCATCACTCACCTTCTAAAAAATTAAAACTCAAATTTTTAAGGTGCTGTGTTTTCTAAAATCCGGGGAAAATGTCATTCGGCGACTGAGAATGGCTCTATTTTCCTCCATTCTACGCCAAGAGATTGCTTGGTTTGATGAGAACAGCAGTGGGATGATGACTTCAAAGATGTTTGAGTAAGTTTTTTTTGTTGGTAGAAACACCTAGAGAAATATTAATCGTCGAATTTCAGTGATCTGGAGAGAGTGCGAGAAGGCACAGGGGACAAGGTGGCCCTTCTTCTGCAATCTACCGTGCAGTTTATTTCCGGCTATAGTATTGCCTTTTACTATGACTGGCAAATGACTATTATAATGGCTTGTTTGGCTCCTTTGATGATTCTGACCGGTGCTTTTATGGCTAGGGTGAGCTTTTGCGTACATTTAATTAACGCCTCGGGGCAGGGCTGTACCGGATACCAAAAAATATCGGATCGGATATCGGATACCGGATATGGAAAAATATCGGATCGGATATCGGATACCGGATATGAAAAAGTGCCGGATATCGGTTATCGGATATCAGATTCCGGATATTTTTGATGAAAATTGAAAAAAAAAATTGAAAATTTTTTCTAAATTTCAAAAAGTTTCAAAAAATTTTTTCCGAAATTGGCCATTTTTTCGGATATCGGATACCGGATATCGGATGTCAAAAAGTGCCGGATATCGGATATCGGATGTCGGATATCGGATATCCGTACAGCCCTGCCTCGGGCGTTTATTTTTTGACTTGCCTCTAGGGGCGTTAATAAGAGTCATTTTGTATTTTTAGTACTCAACCAAAATCCAAAACGTGGAATCGGTAGAGCTCGCGGAAACTAAGAAAACATGTTCTAAAAAATTTTGTTCTGAGATACAAACCTCAAAGTCGAGAAGGGGTGGACGTTTATTAGAGGAGGGGCGTTAATTAGAGGAAATACGGTAACTTAAGTGATTATTTACAGTCGTCTCTCTATTTAGTGTACACCGGATTTAGTGAACACCTGAAGCCGGTCCCCAGGGTGTACACTAAATCGGGACTTGAATGTAGTTCTAACATCCTAAAATTCAGTTATTGGCCACCTCTGCTGCTCTGGAGTCACGAAACTACGCGGCTGCAGGAGCTGTTGCTGAACAGGCGATCAGTTCGATCCGTACTGTCACTGCTTTCAATGGTCAGGAAGAGGAGTGTATGAGGTTAGTCATGTTTTTGACTGTTCTTGACTTTGTTAAAGGTGGTTTCGTTTATCCAATTTGCATATCAGCTCGACTTTATCGGGAAATTCAAGACAATTATATATAAGCTGGCATCATAGTGTAAGCGAAGAGTGGGTTCGCAAAATTACTTTTTAAATTGAAGTGGAAAACTTGTGTGATTAGAAATTTCATTGCGTGGCGAAGTAGATAAGCGTTAGTGGTGTTTGGTCCGAAATTATTCGCTGATTCGACCTCTCGAATTGTTTTGTCTTGTTGACCAATTTCAAGAAGCAATTTGACTTTTTGACGCAAGATTCGAGATCAGTAACCCAAACTACCCCGATAAGTTCGTCAAACAAGCTAAAAAACCAACGTGTATTCAAGTGGCGTCAAAACTGCCCCCAGGAATGTGCAGGGGGGGCCTGGCCCAACTTTTAAAATTGCTCTCGGGCCGGGCTTGAAAACTACGGGCCGGGCAGGCCCGGAAATGCAAAAATTTAACTTCTCCTACTCTACCAATTATCTGCTGAATCAATTTTATCTGTTTGTGTTGGAAAATCTTTGATGGAGAGTGTTATTGCGTTCGAGTGATGTTGAATAATAAAGCTTCTGTTACTATTTTTCTTGATTAAGTTTCTGGATATTTTTGGAAATGAACTTACAGCTGACTAGGCGGAATTGACGGGCCGGCCCGGAAAAATTAAGCTCCGGGCTAGGCCGGGCCCAAAAAAATATCCGGCCGGGCCGTGAAAAAGGGGGCCGTGCACATGCCTGCCTGCGCCCCATTGTTCGGGCAAACACATAACTCGTCAGATAAGCTGGAGTTAAAATCACTAAAATTTCCTTGTTCCATTCATTTTCTTTAAAAAAGTAATGTTTTAAAGATTGTAGAAGGTCATATGTGTCTTCTTGTTTGTAGGTACGAACAAGCATTAAGAGAAGGCATGAAGAACGGCATCCGCCGCGCTTACTATACTGGAACTGGATTGAGCATAACTTTTGTGGTGCTATATAGCTCGTATGCCTTAGCCTTTTGGATGGGTACTAGTTTCATTGCTGATGGACAGGTGTCTGTCCAAACTGTGATCACTGTTCGCTTTGGGTTTTTTATGACTCAGAGTCTGAACCAGCTTTATTTCAGGTGTTTTTCGGTGTACTGCTTGGTTCCACCGCTCTTGGCTCTGCTGGTCAACACTTGGCAGTGATTGGGGTGGCTCAAGGCGCTGCCGCAGCTGTTTATGCCATCATTGACAGGGTTATTTTTTGAAGCTTTTTCAATAATTCGTAACTGGTTTCTAGGTTCCTGTACCACGAAAAACTTCATGTGCCAAGGGCATCTGTCCAAAAGTCAGCCGGGGTCACATTCACTTCAACAAATTGATTTCTGTTATCCCACTCGACGGACGTCAAGGTGTTGGAGAATTTTTCTTTGGAAGTGAAGCCGGGTGAGTATCATGGCATTTCACAAAAAAATTCGGCTATCCAGAACCTTTGGGGCCCACTCGCCAGAACCAAGGGGTCCCAGTCATTTTAAGTCTAATCTATGCGAAAAATAAGTAAGGCGCAAATTCAAATTGAACATTTTTTGCATAGATTAGACTTAAATGACTGGACCCCTTTGGTTCTGGCGAGTGGGGCCCCAAAGGTTCTGTTGCTCAAAAATTCCCTAATTATATTTTGTCGTTCAGGTGAAACCGTTGCGCTGGTGGGACACAGTGGTTGTGGAAAAGTACCCTAGTACAGGTGATTTCAAATTCACTCAATACCTTTTCCTACTTTTGCCAGACTCCCACAGGTTTATCACTAATATACCAGCAATACAAAAACCACCTTTACATTGGATTCCTCCTTTTTCTAATTAGAATCCCACCAATCCTCTTGCTGGACTCTTACCAAAGTCTCCCCTACGTTGTGCAAAAATTGGTGAAAATCCATTGGAAAGTAATTATCTGGTTTTTCAGCTACTGCTACGGTACTACATGCCAAAAAGTGGACAGGTTAGTCGTTTATCTATTTTTATTCGCCGCTTGTAAATGCCAAATATCTTTAGATACTTATTGATGGCTATGATATTGCCTCTTTCAACCTACAACATCTCAGACAGCTTATCGGTTTAGTCAGCCAAGAACCAGTGCTTTTTGACTGTAGCATTGAAGAAACATTCGTCTAGGAAATGCCCATGCCACCACTGACCAGCTGCACCAAGCGTTAAAAATGGCGAATGCTGAGAAATTTGTGATGAAGTTGCCCGATGTTGGTTTTCTAATTTTATTTGTAATTGCAAAAAATCAACCCTAGTCTAGATTTAAAAATATAAAGGATTCCGACTTTACTCACAACACTCCACTTGGCCAGAGCCCATGGGTGTAAAATCCGTCAAAGTAAACCCATCCTCATTGAAAAAGTGAAAATCAAGCCCTAAGCCTAAGCTTTTGAAGTACAGAGTGTTTCAAGAATTCCGCCCACCTTTAAATTGTCATAACTTTTTTTCTATGATCCATTTTATGAAAACCTATAAATGATGATCGACTGGAAATCGAAAAACCAAATTTTCGCGATTTTCGCTTGGTCCTCCCCACAGTGGGCACCGACCAGAAAATCGTGTTTTTGACATTATATACCAAAAAGTTGCTTTTCGATTTCAAGTCGATCATCGTTTATAGATTTTCGAAATCGATCATAGAAGTGGACGGAATTCTTGAAACAATCTGTAAAGTGCTTGAAAATTACCATAATATAGGGGTTGAACACGCTGGTTGGTGAGCGTGGAATCCAGCTGTCAGGAGGTCAAAAGCAGCGAATAGCAATAGCTAGAGCCCTAGTTGGAGATCCCAAAATATTGTTGTTGGATGAAGCAACCAGTGCATTGGACTCTCACAGTGAAGCCAAAGTGCAACTAGCATTGGAAAAGGCACGTCAGGGACGCACCACCATCATGATTGCACACAGGTTGAGCACCATTCGCAATGTCGACAAAATATTTGTGGTTGGGATGGAGGAAAAGTGGTTGAACATGGCACTCATCAGCAATTGAAGGAGTTGGGTACTGTCTATTCTGAATTAGTCAAGGCACAACTCATGCAGATGGCTGCTGCAGAGGATGAGGATCAGCCAGTGCACAGTCAACCAGGTTGATAATAGCTTCTCGCTTCAGGATTTGTACTGATTAGCTATTTTGCAGATATAGCCAAGAAGAAAATAGATTCAACACTGACAAAGCCTTGGATCTGTTTGAAAATGAGCAGGATGTTCCTGTTGTTAACTATATGGACCCAGCAGAACCGTTAATTGCATTAGAAGAGACCAGCGACGATGGTTCTATAAAGGTAGAAGAAGATGAAGAACGGGAGGAGCTGCAAGAAGACAAGTACAAGGCTCGCCAAACTCAGAAAATGAGGTTAAAAAGAGGTTTCTTTTTTCGTTATGTTTAATTAATACCAAGTACATGCACTACAAACCTTTCAGCCTATAATTAATAACCGATTTGTGCTCTATTAAGATAACTAATCTTATCCAGCCTGGGCTTAAATTAATTGAAAGTAATTTCAAGGCCACTAATCAGCCATGGTAAAACGACAGTTTCCTATGGATAGTTCGCATTGTTTTTTTCAAAAAATTTCATACTTTTTTAAATAAAAGTTCTTGTTTTAGTAAAAAAAGTTTTTTCTGACGTCTTCCCGTATCTAAAATTTTCTCAGGTATCCGAATCAACAATCAAAATAAAAAAAAATGCTTGTGTGTTGAGATATGATCTGAAGTTGGAGTGCCGATATACCACTTTCAACTTTGGGTCATATCTCAGCGCACAATCATTTTTTTAAAATTCTACTTGTTTTATTTGGATTCCTGAGGAAATTTTAGATACCGGGGACGTCATAAAAACTTTTTACTAAAACAAGAACTTTTATTTAAAAAAGTATGAAAATTTTTGAAAAAAACTTTAGCGAACTGTCCTAGCCGCATTAGCCACTCACATTGGTCAGTGGACGAAATACCAAATTTTAGACACCAACCTCAACTCCCTCCCTTTTCTCGAATTCATATGACTAAAAACTAATAAAAATTACATTTGAGTATTCTCTAGCGTACACTGGTCAAAATTTTTAGGCACTATGCTTATTATTATTATCCTTTTTAGATTTGGCGAGAGAAGGGCCACAGAGCAAAGTTTGTGGCAAATTTTGAAGTTCGCCCGTCCAGAATGGCCATACTACTCTATTTGTGTGTTGTTGACTGTGATTAGAGGCAGTATATATCCTATATTTTCCATACTTTTCACTAGAATGCTCAGGGTTGGTCTTGGTTCTTCCATAAACAATTAATAATTTTTCAAATTTGTTCACAGATATTCTCGTTGAGTGACACTCAAGAGATGGAGAGGCAGGGTCACTTCTGGTCTCTTTTCTTCGCTTTTTTGGGACTGGCTCAGGCGGTCATTTTGTTCACAGAGGTGAGCCTTTTCGGAAGATGTGCAGAGACAATGACCATGCGGTTGAGATCTCAACTCTTTCGCAATATTATGCGCATGGACATAGCCTACTTCGACTCTCCAAGACACACCACTGGCAGTCTAGCCACACGGCTTGCCACGGACACTCCTAATGTCAGAGCGGTCGGTTTTCGGAACTTTTGTCTTTTTTGACGTTTGAAAATATTGACACCGGTTGCGCCTTCAGCATTGTAGATTGCATACCAAAGTGCCCTTTATATCTGAAAGGGTTGGCCAAACTTGCGGACAATATTTTGCGGATGCGTGTTTCCGGACGTGATTTTTGCGGACGGAGCTTTGCGGACGAGGTTTTGCGCCTCAACTATTGCGGATCAAATCTTGCGGACTCAAAATTTGCGGACGAAGATTTGCGGATGAACATTTGCGGATGAGGGTTCGCGGGCGATATATATATATAACTGGATCTCTCTCATTCTGCAAGTTTTTCTAGACCTCAATCGCAGTCACTCACTCGCACTCACATTGCGTCCGAAAATTTTCGTTCGCAAGTACTGATCCGCAAAGGTTCGTCCGCAAATGTTACGTCCGCAAAATTTGGTCCGCAAAATCACGTCCGCAAATCTCCGTCCGCAAATTTTCGTCTGAAAATGTTTCGTCCGCAAAATTTGGTCCGCAAGTCTGGCCAACCCATCTGAAACGCGTGGTCAAATTTAAAGTATTGATTTTTTGTATTGAAAGGAATTTGAATATCAAAGTAAAGTTTTAATTGGAAGAAGATAAATCTGCAATCGACTATGCTAGAGCGAATTCGGTGTCAGAATTTGGATTTTGGACGTCGAAAATGAAAATTTTGCTGAATTTTTGCTATGCCTTGCAATTGCAGGCTCTGGACTTCCGGTTGGGAGCAGTGTTTTCCGCTGGTGTCGCCTTCGTCGGGGGTATTGCTTTGGCACTCTATTACAACTGGCAGCTGGCTGTACTAGTGATATGTGTGCTTCCTATAGCGGGATTAGGCCAACTTTTCCATGTGCGCCATCTAAAAGGCAGAGCGGACAAGGACAAACGGGCCTATGAACAGGCTGGAAAGGTACAGACATGAGTCTAAAAAAAATGATGGTTAATTTTCAATTCCAGCTAGTTCTTGAAGCCATGGAAAACATTAGGACCGTTTATGCTCTTTCAGCTGAGAAAAGGTTTTGGAAAAGTTTTCTAGCAGTTTGGATGAGGCACACAAGAGGTCAACCAAAAGTAGTCTTTCACAGGTACCTATTTAGGTGGTTTTATTTTTGGTGCATAGAATGTGATAAATTTATTTCGACTATGATACAGTCAACCTCGAATTAACGTCACCCTCGGTTTAACGTCACCCAAAGATGGACCTATTTGGTCGGCCTTGACTGAAATTTAGTCAAAGTGAACCCTCTATTTAGCGTCACCCTCGATTTAACGTCACCTTAGGCCGTTACCTGGGGTGACGTTAAATCGAGGGTTGACTGTAATCGTACCTTTTCTAACTACCCCAGTTTTTTCTAACTATTTTTTTGATCAGCCACTTTTAGTTATTGCATTTTAGGCACTCTCCTTTGGTTTCTCCAGCTCCATTCCCATTTCATACATTCTTTAGTGTATCGGTTGGTCTGAGCCTGTTGTTTGCTGAATTTGTTGAGCCAATGGGACTCTTCAAGTTGGTTCAGCTACTTTTTTATATTTTAGTCTTAATATATTGCCGTTCTTAGCGTGATGTTTGCTATATCTTTTTCATCCACGACTATTGGTTTCGCTAGCAGTTATTTCCGGAGTATGCTAAGGCTAGAGTCGCTGCAGGCATTATCTTCAAGATGCTAGCTGAAAAACCACAGATCGACAGTGCTTCCAAAGGTGGAATTGTAAAGGTATGTAATGTAATATGCTGGTGCCAAAGCTACTAACGTTGCCAAATCTGCGATATCTGACTGGGGCAAAAAAGTGCGCTCGCATAAATTTTTTGCCCTTTCCCCGTTTTTTCTGTTCCAAAAATTTACGTGTGTAACACTTAAATTTACAACTCTAATCTATTTAGCCGATCAAAGGAGACATCCAACTGGATTCTATCCACTTCAGTTACCCCCAAAGGACCAAGGCCAAAGTGTTGAATGGTCTGGAGTTGAGTGTGCAAGCAGGTCAAAGACTAGCTTTGGTTGGCCAGAGTGGATGCGGTAAGAGTACTGTAGTTTCGCTGGTAGAAAGATTCTATGATCCGTTGGATGGCAGAGTGGTGAGTGAGAGGATGGGTAATTATCAAAACTACAAGACTCATTTAGTTGATTGATGGAGAAGACATTAGGCAACACAATGTCAAAAACCTACGGGCACAAATGGCTCTAGTTTCTCAGGTGTGTATGTGATCGAGTAAATGTCTACAATTTTTTGGATGACTTTCGAAACGTCATTTCCCGTTTTCGCATTACCTTTATACCTATAAATTTTCCATTGCCATAGTTTCGGACTGATGATACATGAATTTTTTAAATTATATACTTATATACTGAAATTATATACTTAAAAAACCTGAAAATTAACTTTGAACGAAAATATCCAGATTTATCTGATTTTAGTCCACAAAAATGGACTAACCGACTTATAAAAAACACGAAATCAATATTCAGGACCCCATCCTGTTCGATTGTTCCATCAAAGACAATCTACTTTACGGCCTGGACTCCAGCCTAATTTCGGAACTACAATTGGAGGATGCATTGGCCATGGCTAACCTGTCTACTTTCGTGCACCAGCAACTACCACAGGGCTGGGACACAAGAGTGGGTGAAAAGGGAGTCCAACTATCAGGAGGCCAGAAACAAAGACTAGCCATAGCCAGAGCGCTGCTCAGAGACCCCAAAATTCTGCTTTTGGATGAGGCGACCAGTGCTCTGGACTCAGAATCCGAGAAAATGGTCCAAGAAGCACTAGAGCGAGTTAGTGAAGGCAGAACCTGCATTGTGATTGCCCACAGACTGTCCACAATCACGAATGCCGACCAGATTGTGATCCTAAATGAGGGTGGCGTGGTGGAAAAAGGTAAAATTTGAATATTTATATAGTATATTGCAATAGGTTATACTTTTCTGTGCCAAATTGGCTTCATTTTTTTTATTTGTCTTTCTCTCTTTGATTTTCTGATTTTTTTGTTTACAAAGTGACAACACTATTGTGTGGACCTGAGATTCTAAATTCTTACGAGTTATGATTTTGTGCAAGATCTCTTAAAAATGTAACACAAAAAATTAAAGCATGAACCAAAAAATTTTTTGACTTGATCCATACTTTTTATTATTTTTGTACATTTTGAGAGAAATTGCCCGAAATAATTTTTTATTAGAAACTAGAATCTTAGGGGTATACCATGTTATTATCACTTTGCAGAACAGACGTTAAAAAAAGAGACTGGATCAAAAATGAATTGGGACAAAAAAAAGTAAAACCCCGATAGCAATAGTTACAACGTTTGAATGCAACAAAAGGCCCAACCAAATGATGAGGGCTACAAGAAACGATTAAATATATGTGTTTTAGGTACTCATCAAGAACTGCTCAACCTTCGCGGCCTGTACTATGGACTTATTCAAAAATCTCAACTAACCACAACTAAAGTCTGCTAGTTAACTAGCCAGCTTACTTGGAAACCACTAATTCATTCCTGTAATTCAAATTTCATTAATTCCCACTGCTGATCGGGTCAATTTTGTTGTTGTTATAAATTGTGTATAAATTCTTAATTAACCAACCTAACCAATCTAAATTGCCGAATTCTCATTTAACAACAGCTTTATTAGAATTTCTGAAAGGCCTAACCCATACTTTGGCCAAACATGAGTGGTAAAAAAATCTTAAATGTTTTTATTTTTTTTACTTTTCTTTGGAATGTGTTATACTCAAAATGACCTCAAGGTAGTTCAAGTCAATGAAAATGGTGTTTCGGGAGTACGTTTTAAGGTATAATTTTGATTTTTTAAAAACCTTTTTGAGTAAACGGTTTTCTAGAGAATAAAAAACGTTCTTGATCAAATCAATTTATTTGCTACTCGTGTTTAGCCGAAGTGTAGACTAGGCCAAAGTAAAACAGCCAAACAATAATAAGCAATTTACTAAACACTTTTTCAAATCTGCAAGGCACTTGAATTTCCAACAACAAATAAATACTGCAAATTCAACAAGTTTGGACATTTTGTTATTAAAATTATCTTCTTATACTCAACAAATATGGACTCAAACAGTATAAACAACAACAAAATCAACAGTAACTTTAACAATAATTACTAAACCCTTTTGCCCTGTTCAAATATTTTTTCGACAAAAATTTTGGAGGAAAAAATGACAACTTCGACAGCTCAGAGAACGATCAACAATAGAATCAATAAAAACAATCAGTGAACTAATTATTTTGTGTCTTCTCTTTTTGCCCTTTTGCCTGGCCTTGACCAGCTGGTCATCCTGGTCGAACAAATCAAAACCGAATTTT
Organism: Ditylenchus dipsaci; assembly: GCA_004194705.1. Taxonomy (NCBI): domain Eukaryota; kingdom Metazoa; phylum Nematoda; class Chromadorea; order Rhabditida; family Anguinidae; genus Ditylenchus; species Ditylenchus dipsaci. Next base: position 872,125 of record SADC01000001.1, on the reverse strand, counting down.
TCTCTGAGCACACTAATTGTCTTGGCACATTCTTCGGTCACTTTTGGATGGTTTTCTAAACACATACTTTTACAGTTAATTTAATGGCAAAAACGCCAAATCAATTTTTCAGGTAAAATTTTGTTTATTGAGGTGGCTTCGATTCAAAATTCGTATGAAAGAATTGAACTTTTAACTTTTTTTTGGAAGGAATCAAAGATATACCTTCTTAGTGTAAAAACAGAGAACAGGAATTGATCTTTGGCTGATATCTTCGAAAAAAATCGGATGGTTTTTGCAATTTTCAGAAGCTTTGTGTTTGTTCATTAACGTAAAAACAGTTGATTAGCCAAAAAACAGGATCTCCTCGGCAAAATTAACCGACTCCAAAACTGGGCCCATCAGACCAGTAAAAATTGAAAACGAGTTAAACCAAGCCGAACCCTTTTTATTACAAAAACGTCAGTCAACCACTGAATTATTATATTATAGTTACGAAAAATTGGAACCATCATGTCCTATTATTGAAAAAAAATTGAAATTGAAAAAAAAACAATCTAATATTGATGACCATATTTCTCTTTTCGATTTTTCAATTGGTGTCATCAATAGTATATTTGACACTTTTCAGGAAAAAACCACTTAAAATGCATATCCGTTCATTTATCAAATTTAAACTTATTATGCAGTAATTAAGATGTTACAAGCTTACCTGAATTTTTGGCGAGTTGATTGAAGTGGTGCACGATCACTGGAAGTAGCGGGTTAGCGCGTCGCCGATTCGGGTTACTAGCCTAAAACAAAATAAGTTTTCTCAAATAATTTTTGTTCAAAAGTCGAACCTTTGGAAGACAACCATTGCTCGGCAAGCCAGTTTGTGGTTGTGTTGGGACTGGCATTTGGCTAGCAATTTGTTGCAGATCTGACTAGTGAACAGGTCGGGACAGGCATCCGCCACCTGGTAGATGCAGTCTGCCAGCAAGAGCAGCTGCTCATTGCCCCTACAGTTGTTGCTGTCCAGATGGTTGATCAGAGACTCATGGACTAATTCTCCGCGCTCTCTGCAATCCAAGCTAATAAATGGAACGAAAAATAATCAAATAGCAACAAAAATGATTACTCATTAAAATAGAAGGAGTGTTTGGCGCATTTATTGATGAAGGTAACCAGCAGCTGGACTAGTCGGTCACACTGCACTGATCCTAGACTACCCTTTTCGCTTCCATTTATCAACAGATCTACTTCATCTGTAATTTTAACAAGTTTCAGACGCATAATTTTTTTTTAATGGTAATCAATTTTTAAAAGTTTAAATTCCTGGGCACTATCTTTTCTTATGGACACAAAATCACCAAAAAATGGTAAATCACCGAAAATGGCCAAAATAAACATTGAAATTCAAATTGACTTTGTCTCTGTATGAAAAAATAGTCTCCTGCAATTTAAATATGGCTCAAATGTTTTACCCCGCCAAATTACTGATTTGCCCGCCAAATTAATTTTTTACCCCGCCAAATTTGAATTTTGAGCAAAATACTCATTTACCCAGCCAATTACTGATTACCCCGCCAAATTTGAATTTACCCCACCAAATCGAATTTTTAGTCAAATATTGCAGTAAATTTGCGGGAATACGAATTTTATAGTCAAAAATAACTTGGATCGCCATTTTTTACCGGGGTAAAAATTAATGGACGATACGTAAAAATTCCACGGGCACTTATTGGTTGGGGGGGGGGGTTTGGTTGGCTTTTTTTTTCACTTATTTAAAATAGTGTTTAAATGACTCCTAAGTATTTTTATATGCTTAAACGATAAAAAAAAGTTATTTTCTGACATTTTTCCACACAAAAATGGATTTTTAGAAAAATAATTTTTTTGACTAAAATTCGACTTTTTGGCTTGGTCCCCCAAGGCAATCCAACCTGAAAGGGTACCTGGATACCACAAAAAGATGGAATTTGAACATAGTTTTGTTGGCTGGGCCTACTGCATAAAGAAACTCTGGTATGCATACATTTTTATGCATCCAGAGTCACTTTCGAGTGATTTGTGTCTAAGGTATGTGGGTGTGCGCATCTCAACTCCAAGCCCCCAAGCCCCCTGCGCCCTCGAAGGGGCGCAGGGGGCTTGAGAGTTAGAGATGCGCGCACTCACTTACCTTAGACATGATTCCGAGCAAGACTCTTGATCATAAAATGCATATAGAGTCTATTTTCGCCCAGCTCCAGTGACCGAAACGGAGTAGAATACCTTAATACAAGGTAATTTGCCTTGGTCCCCAAGGCAAAAAGTCAAATTTTTTTTCAAAATACCATTTTTTGTGTGGAAAAATGTTAGAAAATAACGTTTTTATCGTTTTAAGCATATTAAAATTACTTAGGAATTGTTTAAACACTATTTTTAAATAAGTGAAAAGGATTGTGCCCAAGCGCCGGCTAAGCGCCGGCGCTTATCCATAAGCGCCGAAGCTTAATAAATGAGCGCTGGCGCTTATTTTGCCGACGCTTAATCTCAAGCAAGCGCTGGCGCTTAACCAATCTTGGTTTGCATGCCCCTGAGAACAAAGCATGGTACTTTTTTTCATTAAATATTGAATTCTAGTACTATTATTTTTTATTTTTTTAATTTTCTCTTTCTTCCCCAATTTGTACGTAATTTTAAATGTCTTTCTTTGGTAAAAGATTATAAAAAATTGGAAAGCGGAAGTTCAGGGCTGCAGTTCATGTATCAAAGAAAAAAATCTAAATTTAGAAAGGTTCTTTCTATTTCAGTAATTTGATACTATAATTTAGTACTACCAAAAATAATTCAAGCCATACTTGTGATGGAAGCATTGAGAAGATCCAGTAGTTTAGGTGCTATCGACAGAAGTCTGTCAAAGTGGGGCAGGGCTAGGGTGTTGAAAGCCTCGTAGAAACTTGAAAAAAAATGTATGTTGTGACCATTTCTACAAATGATTATTAGGCAACATCTACCGATTAGCAAACTGGTAGACAGTGAGCAAGGTAAATTTGCTGGTGTTGTGATCTGATGCACCGTCTTTTTGTTGTTCAACCGCATCTTTGACCCATTGTGACAGTGTTTCAATGATGGGTGTCAGATTGCTCTCGGAAAGGTTGGTGACAGTGCTAGAAAGGCAGAAATGGCAGCATTTTCGCAATCATTCATCTCTTGGAACTTCTGCACAAACAAGAACATTTTTATTGTAGCAATCGATTGCTATTTATTTGTGACTTTCTTGGCATTTTCCTGGCCGACTTTCCATATAAAATTTTGGGAACAATAAAAACTCCTCGGCACGAACTATAAAACAGAACTAATGCAGCGACTCGAACTACAACAAGTAATTTTTAAAAAAATTAAAGCAATATAATTTTAATAATTTTGTAGAGTTTGATAGCTCGTTAGAAAGCCAAGATTCAGGCTACATGCCAGTGCAAACGTATTTAGCCTACTTTGGACCGGAGGCTTCGCCTAAGTTAGAAAAAATTTTTAAAAAAAACTTAAAAAATAATATTTTGGAAGGCGCGAATTCAAAAAAACGAGACAAAATTATAAAACGCCCAAATTACAAATTTTTACTCCACTCAATATATTGCTTACCTTGACGTGTTTCTCCTTTGCTCTAAATGACAACAGTTGTACGAACATTTCTGTGAGTTCGTCGAGATTTTTCTGCACGATCTTTGCAACATTCCTCTTGAGGGTGTCTTCTAAGAGCAGGCAAAGGGAATGAAGTTGTTTCTGAATTATTCTTTTGTGTATTTCTTTTTTGTAGAAAAAGTAAAGTAACTGACCGGTTTTCTTGAGAAACGTTTGATCAGATTAGCAAGTGGCTCCAGCAACAGTCGCAGCTCCAGTTTGGACAAGGAGACTCGCATGTGTGAGAGACGTTGGCACACACTCTTCTGTTTGGCTGAATTTTCCATGAGTTGCTTACTTCTTGTAGGTATGTGGCCATTCGAACGGGCAATTGGCTTCAAGGGGGATTTGGCAGTTGATGTTGAGATAAACTTGGGCGTCAGCTTACACATTACACTAATGCTTTTTTCATAGTAGCTGGGATGAACTAAAATATAATTCTTTTTGCACAAACCCTTTATTTAAAGGTGTCTATAATTCGTGTGTTGGAAATTTTTGGAACTAGACTGAAAAACTGGCAAAAGTCAAAACTGGCGAAAGACTTAGAAAATCAATCTAAAAAGTGTAGGATTCAGAGGATCCACCTAAAAAGTGTAGGATCCAGAGGATCCACCTAAAAGGTGTAGGATCTAAAAAGTGTAGGATCCAGCGGATTTGAATGGGTGATCACTATACAGTCGACTCTCTAGATAACGACTCTCTATATAACGTCCCTCTCTTCATAACGTCCCAGTAAAACTAGTTTGGTCGGTCTAAACTAAATGCTCGAACAAGTGTCTCTCTATATAACGACTTCTTCATAGCGTCCCTCTCTACATAACGTCCCGGTTCGGCTGGACGTTGCTTCAAATATGCCTCTCCATATAACGTTTTTTCGAAAAAAAAATAAAATTGAAAGCGTCTCAACACGACATCCGTTGACTATCCGTACCATCTTTTTGTGCATTTATATTTGATCCGTCACGGATGTCCGTGGGACATCCGTGACATGTACAGTCGACTCTCGATATAAGCACACTCTGGGGACCGGGCAAAAGTGTGCTTATATCGAGAGTAATCTTTTTTTGAAAGAGAATGACCAAAAAGTATCGAGAAAAATCACATCACATCGAAGATTTATTTCAAACACATAACAACCGAAAAGTTAAATAACTGTAAAGAAATTTGTGAGTTTACTCTGTTTTTCATTCACCAGGGGCCTATTCCAACAGTTGAAAGTTGAAAGTGAGTCACTTTCAATTGTTGGAACACCATCAACTTTAAACTTTCACTTTCTACTTTCAACTTTCAACTCTTGGAACACTTTCACTTTCAACTTTCAACTTTACACTTTCAACTTTCAACTGTTGGAATAGGCCCCAGGTCTCTTTTTTGAAATGAAAATATTTCGTGGCAAGATTTTAACGCCTTATTCACGATTCGAAGTTAACGTTTTTTCGGGTCGTAGCCTTTTGGCCCTTTTTTCCATTTGTGGAAAAAAGGGCCAAACGACTTACGTAAGTCGTTTGGCCCCTTTTTTCCACTTTTTGAATTAGCGCCTTTTATTTATTTTTATTCTTTTTGTGCTTTTCATAGTTTGGTTCCAGGTAAATTTTCCCGTGTTATATACTCCTTCTCGTAAATTTCCTATGGTGGATTTCCTCTCTGGCCGCTAAATTCCTCAGCAAAACTTTCAAATTAATCATTTTTTTCTTGTGAAAACTCCTATCACTTGTTTTTCTATAATCCAACATCCGTTTTATTGGATGATTTATGCACCAACCCAACCAAATGGTCGTCCATTTGGTGAAATATTTTCTTTATGTGATTGGGTTTCCAAAATCCGTTTTTCGCAATAATTCGAGCATTCTAAAGAAGGTTTGACAATAGTAAAATGCCATTTTCTAGGTAATTTTGAGTCTTGGTAAAATAGCTAAAATGACAGATTGGGACACGATTTTGGATAGGGTAGAATGATTTTTAATTAGTTTCAGCTAAATCCAAAATTTTGGATTTTAGAGATGGATACCAATTTAGAGGAGGTACCAGGTGGTTCCCTATCCACTCTGAGGCTTAATAGTCTTATAAAAATAAGTTTATGGTGGTTATTCAAGAAAATAATAATAAAAGAACAACAAACGGCTGTACCCGAAATTTAAGCGGCGATTTGCTAAGTGGTCGATTTGCTAAGCGGTCGTTTTGCTAAGAAAAAAATTTAAGCGCGAATTTGCTAAGAATTCACAATTTAAGCGCCAATTTGCTAAATGGTCGTTTTACTAAGAATTTTTTTGCTAAGTAGTTGTTTTGATAAAGATCTTGTTAAACTACATCTTCTTCAGTTCGGCTTAATTTCGGGTACAGACCTTAAAACCCAAACGATTCAATCCAAAATCATGTTCTAAAAACGGTTTTAATTGAATCGGGGTCTCCTACTCTGGACTGATTGCACCCAGAGGGATTCGAACCAGTAACTTTGTTGATGAGTATATGGACCTCTTCGCCAAGTAAACACTCAAAATTACGATAAAAAGGTATGCACCCAGGTGGATGCGAACCAGCATCCTCGGCGGTGGCTATCCAAGTGGTCGTCCACTTGGATCAAAAATTTTTTTTACGTTTTCGGTTTCCAAAACAATTTTTCTGCACTAATTCGAGCATGCTGAAGATGGTTTGACAGTGGTAAAATCACGTTTTATCGATAAATTTAGAGTTATTGCTAACGATTGATTTATAAAAATCAAGAATTCACGATAACTCAAAAATTTCTTGATAAAACGTGATTTTACCACTGTCAACCATTTTCAGGGTGCTCGAATTAGTGCAGAAAAATTGATTTGGAAACCGAAAACGTAAAAAAAAATTTTGATCCAAGTGGACGACCACTTGGATAGCCACCGCCGAGGATGCTGGTTCGAATCCACCTGGGTGCACACTTTATTTTTTACCGTAATTTCAGATATAAAAAGACTAACGTTTGACCTTTCAGGTCATTCGGGTGAATATACCCCTACTCTTGAGTTGACTGGATAACAACCTGTCCAGGTGGTACTCAACCCTAGATTGGGATCGGGTAGGTGAAATCGCACTTTTGGTCTCATCAAGTCCAATTATTCACAAATTTTTTTGGTTGGAAAAATAGATTTTTTTTATTCAAATGAACTTTTTGATTTTTAAGACATCCAGGTGGGCATCCACCTGGTCAGGTGATACCTACACCAGGTATTGAAGTTGGAGTGCGTAAAATCGCAACTTTTGGCTTGACAAACCCAATTCCCCACACAATTTTAAGTTAGAAAAAATGGCTGATTTTTTATTTTTAAGAAATTTTAATCTTTCAGTTTTGGGTTTGGTTTTGGTTTCGGAAAAATCTCTAATCCCCTACCAGAACATTGAGAAAAAGGAAAAGTACAAAAAGGCAGAAAAGTTCTTAACAAATCGGGATTTAAGAAAAGAATGCCTTAGCAAATATATTCTTAGCAAATGGGCGCCTTAACAAAAAAATTCTTAGCAATTTGTCGCTTAGCAAAAAAAATTCTTGGCAAAACGACCGCTTAGCAAATCGACCACTTAGCAAAATGCCGCTTAAATTTCGGGGTACAGCCCAACAAACCGCAAAAAACAATAAAACTAAAAAAGGCGCGTATTTAAAAAATTTTTATTTAACTTTTTTCCACAAATGGAAAAAAGGGGCTAAACGCCCCTTTCGCCGTTTTTTCCCATAATAAGCGGATGTGCTTATATCGAGAGAGTTTTACTGGCCTGGGACCGGCCGAGAATGTGCATATACAGTCGAGTCTCGATTTAACGATCACCCTGGGACCGACCCAGGTGATCGTTAAATTGAGAGTGATCGTTGAATCGAGGGCTAATTTGACGGAATTTATTATTGAAGGGACCGATCCAGGTGATCGTTAAATCGAAGGTGATCGTTAAATCGGGTGATCGTTAAATCGAGACTCGACTGTATCGAAGATATTATTTGCCCTATTTCTTTGCTGACCAACCAAATTGGCTCCAATGTGTGCTTATATTGAGAGTCGACTGTAGCCGACCATGTAGCCGACCATGTAGTCGACTATGATTTGATTCTGTAAATAAAATCCGTGGGTGTTTTCCGTGACGGTTATAATATTGGACCATTTATTGGATATAAAGGTTCCATAACGGACTTTTTCATGAAATAAACAGTTTTTTTTTTTGAAATACTCTCTACATAACTTCTGATGAGTGATATATAGGCGAGTGCCTCTCTACATAACGACTCTCTATATAACGTCCTTTCCTCATAACGTCCCGTTTCGGCCGGTCCCTTGAAAGACGTTATGTAGAGAGTCGACTGTATCTGATATACAGGGTAGCCCACGAAATTCCCCGACTTCAAACAGCCGTAACTTTTCGTTCTGACGCAATTTTGAGAAACAGTTTTTTGTTCGGCTTTCCTTGTACCCCAATTCATTTGGTAACCCTGTGGATTTTTGGCCCTGGTGGATTTTCGGCCTTGGCCCTGGTTTGTAGTTGGCCACTAGATAGGCAAAGTCCAATCTACAGGGACTAAGCGAAAATCGTGTTTTTGACATTATATACTAAATCAATTTAGGGTTCAAAGAAACCGGAACGAAAAAAACTGTTTGTCAAAATTGCATCAGAACAAAAAGTTACTCTCGTTTGAAGTAGAGGGAATTTCTTGGGCCCCCTGTAGTTATCGAGACTTAAAATACTCCTTAAAATAGAAGGTGACCCAGTGTAGAAGGGTCGTATTATTGGGTGTACGGCCAGTTAGCGAGACGGCCAGTTAGCGATGGCCAGTTAGCGAGACTTTTTTAACGGTCAGTTAGCGATGGCCAGTTAGCGAGACTTTTTTAACGGTCAGTTAGCGATGGCCAGTTAGCGAGACTTTTTTAACGGTCAGTTAGCGGTGGTCAGCCAAAAATTAAAAAAGTCATTTTCGTCCCAAAACAATACTTCAAATATAATCAAAATAGTTAGTGATGCTAAAAAAAGTTAGCGATGCTTTTTTAACGTTCAGTTAGCTATAACCAACAAAATCCTTCAAAACCTTCACCACGGGTCCGCGACGTTTGAGTCCCGGGCCGTTTGGGTCCCGGCCGTTCGTGTCCCGGCCGTTTGGGTCCCAGGCCGTTTGGGTCCCAGGCAGTTTGGGTCCCAGGCAGTTGGGTCCCAGGCCGTTTTACTCCCCAGCCGAGCAACCAATGCTCCCAGCATTGATCCCGCATTTGGGCTCCGCATTTAGGCCCCAATTATAAAAATTTTATATTTTTCAACGCAGATGTGTTGTACGTATTAGAACTGGTGCTGCACCAAGGCAAAGTCCAATCTACAGGTGACTAAGCGAAAATCGCGTTTTTGACATTATATACTAAATCAATTTAGGGCTCAAAGAAACCGGAACGCAAAAAACTGTTTGTCAAAATTGCGTCAGAACAAAAAGTTACTCTCGTTTGAAGTAGAGGGAATTTCTTGGCCCCCTGTAGTTATCGAGACTTAAAATACTCCTTAAAATAGAAGGTGACCCAGTGTAGAGGGGTCGTATTATTGGGAGCTGTATTATAGTTGCGTTTTTTTCTGATGGATATGCAATTTTAGTTTTTGCGAAAGAGAAGATGCTGAAAATGCCGAGCAATGGCTGGTGGAAAGTGCTTCCAAACCGTCTCTTTTCTGCCAAAGTGTCAAATATCTCGAGCTACACAGTAGTTGACCATTCTTTTGACGCGATTGTTGTCGGTGCAGGTATTGATTCATAAGTAACGTTAACGGTAGTAGTAGTGCGTCTATATTTATAGGAGGCGCTGGACTTCGCGCTGCTATGGGACTTGCCGAAGGAGGGTTGAAAACTGCTGTGATTACAAAGTTATTCCCTACTCGCTCTCACACGGTGGCTGCGCAAGGTGGAATCAACGCTGCGATTGGAAACATGAACCCAGATGACTGGCGATGGCACTTTTATGATACCGTAAAAGGTCGGTCTAAGCATAATTTGAAACGTTACTCCGAATTTAAAATCATTTTAGGAAGTGATTGGTTGGGTGATCAGAATGCAATTCACTACATGACGAAGGAAGCTCCATCAGCAGTTATTGAGTTAGAGAATTATGGGATGCCTTTCTCTCGAACTGAAGATGGCAAAATTTACCAGAGAGCTTTTGGAGGACAGAGCAATGATTTTGGGAAAGGTGGCCAGGCTCATCGGTTGGTTTTCTCGGAACTGCTCCGAAAATAATCTCACTTTTTAGAACCTGTTGTGTTGCTGATCGTACAGGACATTCTCTGCTTCATACTCTGTATGGTGCTTCTCTCCAATACAAAAACTGCAAGTACTTCGTGGAATATTTCGCACTCGACTTGCTGATGGATCAAGGAAGTGCGTCGGGGTCATTGCGCTAGAAATGGAGACTGGAAAAATTCACCGTTTTCGTGCCAAGAACACTGTGCTTGCGACCGGTGGTTATGGTCGCTCATACTTCAGTTCTACTATGGCCCATACATGCACAGGCGATGGTTTGTTTACATACTGTCCTGAGAGGCTTAGAGTCAGGTGGATTTAGGAACTGCTCTTGTTGCTCGCGCTGGTCTCTGCAATTCTGATATGGAGTTCGTTCAGTTTCATCCAACTGGTATCTATGGTGCAGGGTGTTTGATTACTGAAGCTTGTCGAGGTGCGCTTTTTTTTATTTTTCTGATGACCGTTTTCTATTATCAAAATCAAGGGGAAGGTGGATTTTTCATCAACAGCGAAGGCGAGCGTTTCATGGAGCGTTATGCACCGGTTTTCAAGGATCTGGCTTCAAGAGATGTTGTTGCGCGCTCTATGACGCTGGAAATCATGGAAGGTCGAGGAGTTGGGCCGGAAAAAGACCACATCTTCTTACAGCTTCACCACTTGCCGTCCGAGCAATTGCATCGTCGTTTACCTGGTAATAATCCTGTTTTTCTGCTTCTTCTATGTATTTTTTAGGAATTTCGGAGACTGCAAGAATATTTGCTGGTGTGGATGTCACAAAGGAGCCAATCCCAGTGTTGCCAACTGTTCACTACAACATGGGTGGAATACCAACCGATTACAGAGGCCAGGTTCTTACGTACGCCAGAGAAAGTGGAGACAAGGTCAGAGTTAGATTCCTTCATGTTATGTTAATTAGTTTGTTTGTTTAGTTGGTTCCTGGGCTGTGGGCGGCAGGTGAGTGTGCTACAGCTTCCGTTCATGGTGCAAATCGGCTTGGTGCAAATTCTCTCTTGGATATTGTGATTTTCGGTCGTGCTTGTGCTAAGTAGTGAGCCCTTAACAATGTGTTTCTACTATCTTCACAATTAATATTAGTTGTTTAGCATTGTTGACAGTGGGGAGAGCAGTAAAGAAGTTCCAGTTCAGTTGTCTAAAGAAGCCATAGAAATAGGAGAGAAGTCAATCGCTAATTTGGACAGGATGCGACACGCCAGTGGATCGGTGCCGACTGCTAGGTTGCGTTTGGAAATGCAGCGAACTATGCAACGCCATGCAGCTGTGTTCCGACGGGGTGATTTGTTGCAGGTCTTCACTTTTCACTTTTTTTAAATTAAACATGTTTACTGTTAATTCACCTATTTTGCTTTAGGAAGGAGTGGCGAAGATGAAGGAACTCTACGCGCAGCAGAAGGATCTAAAAGCGTTTGATCGTGGACTCATTTGGAATACTGATTTAATCGAAACACTTGAACTGCAGAATTTGCTGATCAATGTGACTTTTTCCTGCTGGTAATTTTTTTATGGTTTCACTTCATTAGTTTTAGTCATTGCAAACTATTGTGGCTGCCGAAAATCGTAAAGAGTCTCGTGGAGCGCACGCTAGGGACGATTATCCGGTGAGCTTTACGACAACGTTTGATATGGCCATTAATTTGAATCTCTATTGTCCAGGAACGTATTGATGAATATGATTACTCCAAGCCTATTGATGGACAGGTCGAAAAACCGTTCGATGACCATTGGCGCAAACACAGTATTGTGTGGCACGATACAGATAGCGGAAAGGTATTATTTATATAGTTATTTACTTGTTGGCATCGTGTAAGGTCTCTTTACTGCAGGTGAAGCTAGCATACCGGCCCGTGATTGATACGACTTTGGACAGCGCTGAAATTGAATGGGTTCCTCCAAAGATACGCTCTTACTAAGAATGCAGAATCAAGAAAAACCCAAAGCAAAAAATATGAATGCTTTCTGAGATATATCGGATTGTCTGTAATTATATGTTCTATTAGGATATTTTCGCCATAAATAAAATTATTTTTATTGGGCAATGCGGTTTGGGATCTTTAAACGAGAGACAACCGAAAGCTTTCGCTAAAATGAGGTACACCACCTCAGTTCAAAGTTGGCGGTGAAAGAGTTGACATTTTGTGTCAAATTTTGGACAGATAAAACAGAAAAATGTCACTTTCTGGAGAAAAATAGCCCTATTCCACGATGGGGTTTTTTTGCCTTGGTCCCCCTGTTGTTTTTTACTGTGATTTTCTATGCTTAAGCTTAGGCAAGTGTAGGCCAGCGCATGTCAGAATGGACTGAAAAATGAGTCTAAGATATGATTGAGCCCGTCCTAACATACGCTGGCCTACCCTTACCCAAACCTGAAGCATAAAAAGCCCTAAATAACAAGAGGGGGACCAAGGCAAACCCCCCCCCCATTGTGAAATAGAGCCAGAAAAATTGCCACTTTTTTTTTAATTATAGTCTAGAAGGCGTAAAAGTGCTACTTTTTCGTGAAAATGTGCTACGTTTTCTGAAAATAATCTTTCTTACACGAATCAATGGTTAACACCTCAAATTTTGAAGATAATCAAAGGACCGTGGTTTTTGAGCACAGCGACTGTCCCCCGCCAATTCAAATTTTTTTCCTAATCATTGAACTTCTATAAGGATTTTTCTACTTAGTTTCTAACAAAACGAGGCCTATAATTTAATTTCAGGTATGGTTTTGTTAGAAACCAAGTTGAAAAGTTCGTACAGAAGTTCAATGATCAGGAAAAAAATTCGAAGTGGCGGGGACAGTCGCTGCGCTCAAAACCACGGTCCTTTAATTATTAGTTCGCCTTTTATATGTCCTTGCAAACGAAGCGGCCATTAAAACCAGGCCAAAATCTGGAAAACTAAGCACATTTCCACAAAACGTGGCATGTTTTTCTGAAATCGTACATACACATCGAAAAGTCGTGGCTCTTTTTCTCCAGAAAATAACATTTTTACGTATCGTGCTCTTTTGAAAGCTGCTTTTTTAAAAACGACGGGATATAATTTGTCTTGTGAACTAAAGTTTTTTATAAATTCTCACTAACGACAGCGGTGAGCCAGCTTTAAACATGTGGGTCAAACTTTTATTCATTGAGACGTTCGTCTGTGGTGTTTTTTTAATTATTCTTTACCCGAAAGAATTGTAAATTTTCGTATTCAAAATTATGAGGTGTAAATTCAAGGTTTTAAAGTTGAAAATTGCCAATGACTTACGTTTCCAAATTGGTCTAGTAAGTGCTGTAGACAAGACATTGCACACACCAAAAGTGCATGGTCACCATACTGTTTGCCGGAGGTGGACAACCGTAGACTTCTCCTCCTTTTTCGCGTTACTACAGGCAGATGTGCATCCTCTTTGACAAGGGCTGTGGAAGCTTCACTGTTGCCATTGGTTATTTCGACATCTTCATCAGTTTCTGTGTCGGTTTCGGTGACATTGCTGGGTTCTTCGTCCTCCTCTTCAGTCACTGTGTCCTGCTCACACTTTTCTAAGATGTCAAAGCAAGAGTCACAAACTGCATCTATGTGTGAGAGAATAGATCGCAAATTCTGCGAGCGCACCAGTTCTCCTACGAGAAGAAGAATACTTCCAACCAGTTGCTCGTCAAGACTGCACCATTCTCGTAGCTAAAATTTTATCTATTTTAAATAACGGAAAATAATACACTCTAGAAGAAACGGGAAAAATTTACGACCCAAGTCTTACCACTTTCAGGCAGTTCTCTAGCGTGTAGGTGAACATCTCGCAAGATTCCTGCGTTAGTGGCACCTTCTTGGCTAACAATTTAAGGGTAAATGCAGCTTTTTGGCAGAGGGCGATCTGAAACTTGTTTCTTAAATATAAACCGTAGAGCTGTATCCCACCTCCTCTTTGCTCTCAACTGGTCCGATCCAAGAGTTGAGCTTGAGGGTCAGTTTTCCCAGGTATTGGTTAAGTGACGCCTTCTCTTCCAAACACTGCACCTTTGGCTCATCTTTTTTCTTTTCCACCCTCAAAGTCTCATTCATTAGTTTGACATTGAGTAATTGCAGGGCTTTGTCTCTCGTCTTCTTGTCCACTCCCTTTTGCTCCAGTAGGTCACAGATAATATGACCGCTTACGTTGGCTGGTAGGAGACAGCGCAGCTAAATATTGTTTGTTATTATGGATGTGTTCCTAGTCCTAAACCTTATTGGATGCAGCGTCCGTTTTTGCTGCTAAGTTAATCCAGTATTTCAAAGATTGAGAATCAGCAGCCTCTGTTTCCATGCCTCGACTTGCCTGTTCCGCCTTCTCTGCAATCAGTAACTCTTCGTCCACAAAGTGAGTCAACTGCATGATGGCAGGGAGAAGCCTTTTGCCAACATCTAGCGTTTGATCATAGATGATTTCGTCGCTCATTGTAGACAGCTAAATTTTTACTTGAAATATTGTAGAGTGTTTAATGTCATTTTGTGTAACGATAATTTTGAGTTACGTAGACGCTCGATATAACGTCCCTCGAGGGACCGGCCAAAGGGACGTTATAACGAGCGGACGTTATATCGAACATCGTTTTATCGAGAATACACTGTAGTCTGGCCAAAATATGAATTTTCTCGGGATTTTATATCGAGCGAAACGTTATATCGAGCGTCGTTATATCGAGCATTCACCGTATTTACGTTCTTACATTAAAGAGGCATGCTCACCTGTTTAAATTTGTTCCCGCCAATTCAGTTTTTTTCTGAATCATTGAACTTCTGTACGGATTTTTCCGCTTGGACTTTTACCAAAACAAGGACTAGAATTTAATTTTAGGTATAGTTTTGTTAAAGGGGGAGGGGGAACTTTATATACGCATCGGCTTAGGTCACAGGTTCGACTACCACTGGTTGCAGACCTTATTTTTTTCTCTTTTTATTTACAAGTTTGGTGTCAAAATGTAGCTAAGATTCTGGGCTTTCATTTGAGCTATTATACAGATAAAAAGTTAGTATGAAGTTTTAGCTAGAATTCAAAAAAAAACGTTGAACCATGTCCAATTCGATGAAATCCTCAATAGGACTATCCCAGAACTATTCGGTATTAATTTGGAAGTGACGTTTTTTTGTAACTTTAATTTATACACTCATTTGCAACCTTACACTCAAAATGTAGCCCAGCTCCTTGCCGTCATTTTCAGTACACGGTTGTATGAAATCATGTGAATTGAAATCGCAAAAAATGTCAGTTCCTGAATAAAACTGAAATCCTACCCCACAGTAATACTGTTGTCTTCCCGGGTCAAACCTTCGCTATCTACCTTGCTTTTATGAAGTGGTTTTGGCGTGTAAAAATTTCTATCTGGTTCTTTATGAAATTCTAACGCCAGAAAGTCACTAAACGCGTGGACAAATAAAAAAAATTGGTGAAGGCTCAGGCTATGTAAATCTAAATACGCATCATTTTGGCTGGTTTCCTCTAATTTTGGTGGTCATTTCTCAAAAATCGCAAAATTAAGGCAGTTGCTGACAGCAAAGCAGTGCTGGAAATGGTTGAATTCGATTGCTCGATGATTTTGAACGTAAAAGTCAAAAGTTTACTAAAAAGTAAATTAAAACACAGCCAGAAGGACTTGAACTTTCGACAATAGGCGATTCGTATATGAAATTCTACCACCCCCTTTAAAAAACAAGTTGAAAAATTACTACACAAGTTCAATGAGTCGGAAAATTTTTTGAATTGGCGGGGACAAATTGTAACAGGTTAATGCCCTCTAAAGGGCCATTGCCGTCTCCGACAACGGTTGTCCCCCGCCAATTAAAAAAAAATCCGTATCATTGAACTTCTGTACGGATTTTTTAACTTGGCTTCTAATACAACTACACCTACAATTAAATTGTAGGCTTGTTTTATTAGAAACCACGCTCAAAAACCCGTACAGAAGTGCAATGATTTATGAACTTTATGAACTGGCGGGGGACAATTCAGAACGCGTGGCCATGGCCCTTTAAAGGGCATGCCCGTGCCCGACACGGTGAAATTTGAATTTCCAAAAGGCGGGGACCACTTTAATGCGTGACACCAAAAAAATTCAAATTCAAATTTTCATTTTAAATGTATTGGCTGCAGTATATCAGACGTGTGATCAGACGTGTTAATACAGGGTTCGCAATCGTCCTTTTAAAAAGATTTGTCCTTTTTGGGACCCAAAATATTTTTCATTTTTGAAGTTTTTGGGAAGGAGTAGATTGCGCCATTTCGATTTGCGCCCATTCAATTTGCGCCCTTTTAATTTGCGCCCATTCAATTTGCGCCCCTTCAAATTGCGCCACTTCAATTTGCGCCCTTTTCAAATTGCGCCCATTTAGATTGCGCCCATTTCAAATTGCGCCCATTTAGATTGCGCCTATTTCAAATTGCGCCCATTCAGATTGCGCCTGTTATTCCAATAGGTTCTCATGTCAACCGATACGTCCAACATGTGTTTTCGTTTTCACGTTGAAATAATCAATTTCTACGCTTGATAAGTAATGGACTAATGCATCATAGTCGGTCTTTCGACCCTTTTAGATAATAAACAAAGTAAAAGAGGATTTTCTATTACTTATTCCTTATATTTTACAAACAACATGGAATAATCATCAATACAGAAACACGCTCAAAAAAGACACTAAAAGAGATTACAGAGATGCCGAGCACGTTTCCTCTGTTCGTATAGCTTGTATCTTCCATAGCAATATCTAAAAAAGCGTCAAAATTGCAAATTGAAAAATGGATTTAAACGGTATGAAGTACAGCAATTGATGGCAGAACAAAAACACATATTGACATGAGAACCTATTGGAATAAAGGGCGCAATCTAAATGGGCGCAATTTGAAATGGCGCAAATTGAAGGGGCGCAAATCGAAAAGGGCGCAAATTGAAGGGGCGCAAATCGAAAAGGGCGCAAATTGAAGTGGCGCAAATTGAATTGGCGCAAATTGAATTGGCGCAAATTGAATGGGCGCAAATCGAAATGGCGCAATCTACTCCTTCCCAAGTTTTTAATCAAAATTTTTTTTCGCTCCAAAATAGCAAAAAGCACTGGATAAAATTACCCTTTTTCTTCAAAAATGGTCAAAATGTCCTTTTTTTGAAATTTTTCATTTCGAACACTGCCTTAAACGGCCTGACCTCTTCCTACTCGGTGGTCCCCCGCCAATTCAAAAATTTTCCCTCGATCATTGGACTTCTGTACGTATTTTTCCGCCACGTTTCTAACAAAACTAGGCCTGAAATCAAATTTTAGGCTTAGTTTTGTTAGAAACGTGGCGGAAAAATCCGTACAGAAGTCCAATGATGAAGGGAAAATTTTGAATTGGCGGGGGACCACCGAGTAGGAAGAGGTCAGGCCCTTTAATGGGTGTAATTAATTACATTTTAAATTGGCGGGGACAAATTGTAACAGGTAAGCATGCCTTTTTAATGGCTGTAACTAATGCCCACCTCCAAATACATCATTTCCTACAATAAATATCTCACTGAAATTTTAAAACTCCCAAGATCGCAAAAATAATTTACCGTATTTACTGTATTAACTCCCCACCCTCTAATAACTCACCACCCTCTAATAAGTCCCCATCCTACGGACCCTATATCTCAGCCTAGAACGAACATTTCGCAAATCTGTTTTTTTGCGTTTTCTTAGTTGCCGCGAGTTTACCTGATTCCACTTTTTAAATTTTGGTTGAGCACCCAAAAATATCAAAATCGAAATATTTTTTTTTTCGATTTTTAAGGGTTGAAAAATAACTCCCCATGGGGACTTCATACAGTAAATACGGTAAGCATTTGGATTCTTGCGCGAAACTTGTTTCAATGCACAAATTTCCATTATAAACGTAAATTTTTGAGTCAATTGTCGGTTGGATTGTTGTTGTGCTGTTGATTTTACTGATACCGTATTTTCTTTAATATATCTTCAGTCTCAAATAAACCGACGCCCCTATTTTGAGGGTCTGTATCTCAGTCCAGAGAAAAAAATTTACATCGCTGTTTATTGCCTTTTATTAGCTCCCACGAGCTTTACCGATTGCGCTTTTTCTATTTTGGATCTTCACCGAAAAATCCATTATCGACCCAAAATTTTCACGATTTTTGAAGGATTGAAAAATAAACCGACATGTCGGTATATTAGATAAAGTACGGTATTTCCGTTGTTTTAAATCGATTAAACATGCTATTCTCAGTTTATGCGATGGCTTCTGTTGCTGCAAAGATGGAAATTTCGAACGGCGAGAAAAATTTGGTCGTTTCGTTCATTCAGTTTATGCGTGAGAAGGTGAGTCAGTCGGCCTCGGAGGAACAAGTCTCTGGAATTGAACGTGAGTTCATCTATTTGTGAAGTGTGTTTGCTTTCTATCTGTTTGTTATTTTAGTCGCTATCAATGCGCTTGAGCATGCTTTCGGGATCATCGATGTAGATTATGCCTTTCAAGCGTCGAAGCCGTTGTTGAATGTCTTCTTGGAAGCCGAGAATGGGTCTGAAATGGTTAGTGATTTCAACTATAAAATGTCTGACCGATCGGATAAATATTAGGGAGAATACAAGGTGCCTACTGCTGGCGATCTTCTGGCTGCAAACAACTTGAAGGAGGAAGGCAATGAGCTCGTCAAAAGCAACAAACTCGATGAGGCTATTTCCAAGTATGGCGAAGCGATCAAACTGGTGCGGGATCCTGTCTTTTTCTGCAATCGGTAAAATTTTCTGCCGTTGAATTTTTTATCTGTCTCTGTTTTTAGCGCTGCTGTTTACTGTCGTCTAGAGCAATTCGATTTGGCCATTCAGGACTGTCGCACAGCTATTGCATTGAATCCGAAATACGCTAAAGCTTATGCTCGTTTGGGGTAAGTTTTATTGCAACATTTTCTTTGAGAAAACTTTAATAATCATTTCAGCCTCGTGTTCTCTTCTATTCCAAATGGCTTTGCTCAGTCTGTGGAGGCGTATCAGCAAGCTTTGGAGCTCGACCCTGACAATGATGGCTATAAGAAAAATTTGGAAGTCGTAAAGGAGAAGTTGCAGGAGTCTCAATCTGTGGCTGCCAATCAGGGGGTATTTTCTTGTAATTAGATATTGCTTTTTTAGTTTTTGGTTTCCCAATTTCAGAACACTCAGTCTGCTGGCTTTGCTAGCTTCCTCAACAACCCCGCAATGATTCGAATGACTACGCAAATCTTCAGTGATCCAAGCATAATGTCTGAAGTGATGGGCAACTTCACTGCTGGAAACGACGCTCCTGGTGGTTTGGATGGTCTTCTCCGTGCTGGTCAGCAGGTCTGTGGTGACAGATTTTTTTACTGCATGTGGAACTGATCCTTGTTCATTCAGATGGCTGAGCGGATGGGTGAACTGCATCCGGAAATGATCGAACAATTAAGAGGTGCTTTGGGTGGTTTAGGTGCGCAAGTTGCTGGTGCTGCTGCTTCTCAGACCGATGGCCAGCAAGAAGAGCGACATGATAATGAAGGGCCTAATGAGTCTGCTGACAAGAAATAGGGTCTCTTGGTGTGCATCAAATGTGAAAAAGATAAAGATGTTCTTTTTTGAGACAATAAATCGTTGATCGTAGTAGAGTCTTCGTCTTTCAATATTTTTCAGACACGAGTGGTTTCTTTTTGGAATAATTTTACAACGGTGGTGTTTGTATTAAAACGGCCAGACGTAATAGTATTTGACAATCTGACATTTTCTCTGGTTAGCAGTCTCACTTTATATATTTATTTTGCTGGTCATTGTGGCTATAATTCGTAGTAACCGTTGAATTAGCAGCATCATAGGCGTCGTGAAATTAAGCCTAGAAAGCTGTCAGTTTGCTGATTAAAATATCTTCCAAAAGACTTTAGGCCTAAGATTTTTACAATCTTGGATATTTTTTTTTAAATAAAAATTAGAGAGAAATTATATGCATGTACCGTATTTCTTCTCATTTCCGCCACGGGGAGGCAATTAGAAGCATGCAATTTTTTCAAACTTCAAGTGCTTCTAAACTCGTGTTTTAATTTACTGTCTGAGCTGTGTAAAACTTTTTAGACAGCTCAAACAGTAAATAAAAACATAAATTTTAGACCACTTCAAGTTAGGGGGCGGCAATTAGAGGAAATACGGTATATCTCCTCCTGTATCGTCATGCTAACAGTAAAATTTTAAAAATCTTGGGAGACATCTTTGTTGCCCACTCTAATATTTACCCATGGCTGGAATATAGGACTAACGAAATCCGGTTTAAAAAAATTTAAGCTACTTTTTACTTTCAGGAGTACTGCTCTTTCGGTTGTCATGTTTTTGCTTTCCAATAATCTCTAAACATCAATTCAACATATTTAATCAATCTGCCCACTTTTAAATTGTAATCACTTCAATCTACAGCATATAATCTAGTACGATTATTAAAATTCTATTAGATTTAGAGAGAAATTGTTCTGCTAAATAATGTCAAAACAAGATTTTTGCTTGCCTCAAAAATGCAGGTAGTAAAAGCATCCTACTCTAGAAGCGGATCGGAATTTTTGAGAGGCCTTTTATAAAATTGATTATACAGTCAAACCTTGGTTATACGCCAACACAGGGACCGGTCTTACAGCGGCCACGGACAAAACATCGCCGCGCCAAAACATCGCTGAGGCCGAAACATTTCCGCGCCAAAACACCGCGCGGACAAAACATCGCCGGCCATAACACCGCCGGGACAAAACATCGCCTGCCACAACATTGCCGAGGCCGCAACATCGCCGATCAGTTTTCAGTGAAAATCAAAGTAATTAAGGACTGAAAAGCTGGTATTAGGTCAATTGGTTCCCAGTCCTGAGGTCCTCAAGCCATTTGGTTATCTGGTCAAGCGGCGATGAATCCTCCCGTGGTAAATTCCCCTCCAAATTTTTGAGGTTACAGGTTCAAATCCTGGTGGTTGCAGACATTATTTTTTCTTGAAAAACAAGTATAAACTAGTTTTTATAAGACCATTAATCCTTGGTGTGGGTAAAAGTGAAACCTAGTACCTGCTCTAAACGGGAGTAGGTAGGAGAGCCCTAAGAGTGGGTAGGGGAACCCTAACCGCATGGTACCTCCCCAAATGGATATTCACCTACACAATCGGAATTTTCGGATTTAGCTGAAAGTAATTAAAAACCATTGTTCCCTATCCAGAAAAGTGTCCTGAACACGGTTTGTCAAGCATTTTGTTCTCAACAAGCCGTTTTTAGCACACAATTTTTGGTAGAATAACATGCTTTATTTGTTCCTTCGAAATAATAATAAACATAGTCATAATAATGTATACCATCTAGGGAGTGCTACGACTAATAATCAGTGTTTTCGAAACTCACACTCACACTTTTGCCTCACACTAACTTCACATACATTTTTTTCATATTTTTTGTTTTCGTATATCAGAAATTTTTGCACCATTTTGTAGCTGAGATATTTCTCTATCGATTGAATGGGAAGGAGTAGATTGCGCCCTTTCATTTTGCGCCCTTTCAATTTGCGCCAATTCAATTTGCGCCAATTCAATTTGCGCCACTTCAATTTGCGCCCTTTTCGATTTGCGCCCCTTCAATTTGCGCCCATTTCAAATTGCGCCCATTTAGATTGCGCCTGTTATTCCAATAGGTTCTCATGTCAATATGTGTTTTTGTTTTAACACGCCAGAAGATCGAAATGTGAGTAATTTTTTTTAAGTTGTCATTGATCATCCATTGAACTTTATTTTTAGCCGCAATCAGAGCCCGTTGCCTCGTGTCGTCGGTGGAAATAAGTCTCAGAGGGCCATTTTTTCCGGCAGTCAGATCAAACAGCTGGTTATCAACTACGGCAATAGTGCTGGGCAGCCTCGCCTTGAATTTCTGGTCTCAATTGGAGCACATTTAGAAAAGTATCATGGTCATTGATGTGTTGTCATTTGGTGTTACAATGTTATTATGTGTCGGTTGTTCGTAAAAAACAACAAACTGCTGTTATGTGATGATTGGATGGTGGTTGATTGTTGGCGTGTTGAATTTATATTTAAAAGTTTGCAATTTTAGTGGAGTTATCTCTTAATTTTTGTAATCTCTTTTAGTGTCTTTTTTGAGCGTGTTTCTGTATTGATGATTATTCCATGTTGTTTGTAAAATATAAGGAATAAGTATAGAAAATCCTCTTTTACTTTGTTTATTATCTAAAAGGGTCGAAAGACCGACTATGATGCATTAGTCCATTACTTATCAAGCGTAGAAATTGATTATTTCAACGTGAAAACGAAAACACATGTTGGACGTATCAGTTGACATGAGAACCTATTGGAATAACAGGCGCAATCTAAATGGGCGCAATTTGAAATGGGCGCAATCTAAATGGGCGCAATTTGAAAAGGGCGCAAATTGAAGTGGCGCAAATCGAAAAGGGCGCGAATTGAAGTGGCGCAATTTGAAGGGGCGCAAAATGAATGGGCGCAAATTAAAAGGGCGCAAATTGAATGGGCGCAAATCGAAATGGCGCAATCTACTCCTTCCCGATTGAATGGTCAAACATTTCAGTTCAAAAAAAATTTCGACAAAATCACACCAAGTGTGAGGTAAAAAACCAAGTGTGAGGCTCACACTTGGTTTTTACCTCACACTTGGTGTGATTTTGTCGAAATTTTTTTGAACTGAAATGTTTGACCATTCAATCGATAGAGAAATATCTCAGCTACAAAATGGTGCAAAAATTTCTGATATACGAAAACAAAAAATATGAAAAAAATGTATGTGAAGTTAGTGTGAGGCAAAAGTGTGAGTGTGAGTTTCGAAAACACTGCTAATAATTAGCAGCCTAACAACTTGTTAGAAGCTCACCAAAGTACTCCCCCACCAGAAATTTTTTTTCGGATTGCACTATCTCGCCAAAGCTGTTCGTTGTTGTTCAGGAAATTTTACTTAAAGATTTCAATTCTTGAGGTGGATACCCATTCATGATGGGTATCCACTATTATCGATTTTAGATAGGCGGTTCAATATAAAATTAAAGACTGATTCAAAACTAAAGATTGAGTTAAATTAAAGATTTTCAGTGATTTACCCAAAAATGTATGTTACAGAAGACTTTAAGCCAGGGATCCCATAATTTTTTTTAAATAAGCAGATTTTTACAAAAACTAAGACTTTATGTTTAAAAGAGCATGTTTTTCAAAAAAAAATCGGTAGCTCTCGAATAATTTTAGAATAAATGAAAAAATAATAAGATTCAAGCAGCCAAAATAAGTAGAATTCTTATAAATAAGTAGATATGGGATCATTATTTAAATCAGAGCCTCAGAACCTGATTGGCGATGTTTTGTCCCGGCCATGTTTTGGCGCGGCGATGTTTTGGACGCGGCGGTATTATTGCGCGGCGTTTATATGTCACTTACCGGTCTTACAGTGGCATGTAACCAAGGTGGCGTATAACTGGAGTGTCATTGATTAAGAATAAGCCAACTTCTGCCATATGCAGTCTATTTATAGAGGCGTATAACCGGGGTTGGACTGTGAAAACGCGTACATACCTTGTCATAAAGTATCTTGTTGTTCAAACACTTGTTCACAAAGCCCATAATCACAAATCTGAAGTGTCGCAGTTTCCTTATTTCATGCAGCGAGCGGTCGAAAATAACCACCGGAGTGGGTTTGGCACGTCCATTTGTGGGAGCAATGTCTCCGCCCAAGCGAACAATATAATCTAGCAAACTTATTACAACTTCCAGCTAAAACTTTTAATGTATTTATTGAAAAAGAATTTTAAAAGTTAACCTGGTGTTCTAGCTGCAGTTCACTAACCAACTCAAGCGAAATGTCATCCAAATTTTCAATTTTCTCCTGTCGTTTGCCCTTGGCTTTCTCCCAGCGAATGCAGAAGTCTTCAAAGAGCACACCCAGCACTATCCACAAACATTCATGAGGAATTTGCTGGGATACTGCTCGTAGGATACGGATGCGTCGATGGGCTGGGATGTCCATCAGGGACAGGGTCAACATTCTTGAAATTTCGAGTATTTTGCGTTGAAAGGTCTAAAAGTAGTTTGATCTCATTATAGTTTTTTTTCGGTCGATTTACTTCATCCACTTCCTTGTGCTTTCCATCCGAAGCTAGCAATGCACCAAAAAGAGCGTTTAGAGTCTCTTCAAAGACTGTCAGAGTTAACTCGTTGTCTCTCTTGAGCACTCCATCACCCATAAAAGTGAAAAGAGACATGAATTGCGATACTGCCTGAGCCTGCAAATCGGGTAATAAATATACTCCAAGTCATAATAGTTGAAAGTGTGATAAATTATTTCGTAGGGTTAGATTTTGCTATTTTTTTACTTAATTTATTTATCAAAAAATCACTAGCTCAGGAGAGTTAAAAGTTTGGATAAAAAAGCAAGTAAAATATTTAGGATTGTCGACTTTCGACTTTTAAGTCGAAAGTCGAAAGGTCGAAATTTTTTTAAGGCAGATTTTTTTTACCGGAGTGTAAATCTGATTTTACAATGTATACCCAACTTTTAATTCTGAGTATATGTTGTAAAATCAGATTTTCGCTCCGAGACCAAAAATCGACCTTAAAAAAATTTCGACCTTTCGACTTTCGACTTAAAAGTCGAAAGTCGACAACCCTAAAAATATTGAAAACATGAAATTCAAAATTTCTTGGTCTTTTTGCGTTTTTTCATTACTTTACTAACCTTTTTGTCCAGACTTTTTTTGGCTATGTGCCTGTTATCTCAACAAATTTAATTTTTAAAAGTTTTATGCTGGCTACCCAACGATGCCTAACTCTCTTCGGCGAGTGAAAAACAAGCTCGCAAGGTTCCCTTCTTAGATATTTTTATGGTGTGTTTTAGCTGACCTAAAAAATTATTTAGTTTTGAAGCTGATTTACATGTTTGCTAAGAATGGTACTTCCTTCTTACCGCAAAGCACTTGAAAATTACCGCATACAGTCGACGCTCTCCATTGCGTCCCCCAAAAAGTTCGTTCCCACCTCGGGTCCGACACTTTTTTTAGCTCAATTTTTGAAGTTTTTTTCACAACTGATTCGTCAGTCTGGTCGGAAATATCGCAAGGATTCCGATTTTGCCGGTCGTTTCTCGGAAACATGATAATTTTGTCATTTAGACCCGCAACGCTCTCCATTGTGTCGCCTTTTTGGGATTTAAGGCGACGCAATGGAGAGCGTTGCGGGTCTAAATGACAAAATTATCATGTTTCCGAGAAACGACCGGGAAAATCGGAATCCTTGCGATATTTCCGACCAGACTGACGAATCAGTTGTGAAAAAAACTTCAAAAATTGAGCTAAAAAAAGTGTCGGATCCGAGGTGGGAACGAACTTTTTGGGGGACGCAATGGAAAGCGTCGACTGTATCATTTTTTCTTACAGCAATTTGATATTCCCGCAAAATACTTTTTCTTACCGCAAAAATACTCTTTTCTTACCGGAAAAATTTCTCATCGTATTTTGGATTTTTAGTCAAAATGTTTGCGGAAATTTGAATTTTTTACTCAGAAAATAAATTGGATCGCTCAGAATCCCATACCAGAGTCGACAGAAGCCCTGAAAGTTGGTGTTTTGGAGTTTACTAATGAGGGGGGGGGTGTACTTTTTGCGAAACTTCGATTGCGCTTATCAGATTTGCCGTTTGACCGATTTAATTGCTCAGAATCTCACTCTGAACCATTCATAACCACCCTAAACACAGGTTGAGGGTAATTAATACTGGTTGAGAGTTGTTTAATGTGCGGTAAGAAAAAAGTATTTTGCGGAAATATAAAATCGGGGTAAGAAAAAAATAATTTGCAGTGCATTCGCAGTGTATTTGTGATGAGAAAAAAAATATTATCCGTTCGCTAATATTAAACCCTAAAAACCCACCGGAATAATGGGTGCCACCAATGTCAACACTTTGAGTGCCTTTCTCAGCACCACTGGAGCTTGGGTGAATCTGATCACCTTAACCAAGGGGTCCAACATTGTATTGTCTGAAAACAAGAGTTTGGCGGCTCCTGCGGGCTCCAACACACGTCCTAGTAATGACAAGCACAGTTGTTGGAAGTAGATGCGGTCAGTAGTGCCAGTAGCCAACCAGCTGTTGCTCAATGGCTGCGCCCTGCAAAGTTACTTTAATTACTTCCCTAAAACAGTAATAGTTTTAGAACCAACTTCTCAACCAGGTCGAAAAGTCGCTTGACCAGCTCAGGTGTGGCCTTGCTGAAGTTAGCTACACTTATATTCAGCACTTCGAGCATGAAAACCAGCCGCTTTTCCTGTTGGATGGGTGTCTCGTCCACAAACACACCAGCTATTTTGTCCTTCTTAGATTTGACAGCCAGAGAATCCCTTTTTCTAGGACTGCGCTGCTGTTCGGACAACAAAACAAGTACAATTTCTGGGTCTAAGGCGATCTGCAATAAAATCCGATAATTTTTTCCTCTCGAAGATACGGTCGATTAATAAAATGGTTTCGCAAAAAAAGAACTGCGTAATTCCAAACCCCAGCTCATCTCACCAGCACCGTATAGCCTGCATTACGTTCCAAAGCTCCGAAAGTCGGAACAATTAAGATGGATTTTGAAATTTTCGGGTGTTCAACCAAAAATTAAATTAGATTTAAGAAGCGAAATTGGTAGAGTTCATGTCGCCTAGAACCAATTTTGAATCGAAGATGGCTGAATTTATTGTGTTTGAGGTTTTATAGTACAAGCAAAAGGGACAAAAAGATGGGACGTGACAAACTCGCCAACAAAAAACTCGCCAACGCGAAAGACTTGCCAACGTCAAATTTCACCAACGGCGAATTTCGCCGGTATACATCCAACTCGATACAAAACTAACTGAATACACCGACTCGATACATTTTTTTATCTTTACCTCAAGGACCGC
This sequence comes from Ditylenchus dipsaci, assembly GCA_004194705.1. Taxonomy (NCBI): domain Eukaryota; kingdom Metazoa; phylum Nematoda; class Chromadorea; order Rhabditida; family Anguinidae; genus Ditylenchus; species Ditylenchus dipsaci. The sequence continues at coordinate 845,394 of SADC01000001.1, read as the reverse complement.
TATTTTCAGTACAGAGTTTATTCTCTCGACGTGATTACCTATTCAGTATTTAGGTGGTTATCCATCTAGACCACCTTGGTTTATGGTTTGAAGTCATATGGTATAATCCTAGAGTATATTAAATATTGATAGACGGTCACCTAAAAAATGTCATGGAGATATCTTGACTAGAACATCTACATAAATAGTTCGCCAAACTCTTGCTTTGCAGCAGACTTGGGAGTAATTCCAACTGCATGCATTTTCTAATGATAATTAACGATACTAAAAAAATTATAGATACAAATGATGATTCATTACCACACGGGGATCTGTGTGTCCAGTTGGCGAAATTTTTTATTTTTCGGCTTCCCTAACCCATTCGTGTACTAATCACGGTATTCTAAAAACGGTTTTTAAGTAGTAGGTAGTGATGTGAGCGGAATGGACGAAGCAATTGAGGTAAAAATAAAAACGTGTATCGAGTCGGTGTATCCAGTTAGTTTTTGTATCGAGTCGGTTGGCAGTCAATTTTGCCAACGCGGGAACTCACCAACAGCAATACTCACCAACGAAAAACTCGCCAATGGCAAATCTCACCAACAAAAAATTCGGTTTAACAGAGCCCCTAAATGGCCGGCACCAAGGAGGACGGTTTAATCGAATTTTTCGCCGGCGAGTTCTTCGTTGGCCACTACTTCGTTGGCGAGATTTTCATCAGCGAGTTTTGCCGTCGGCGAGTTTCGCCATTAGCGAGATTTGACGTTGACGAGTTTTCGCGTTGGCGAGTTTTTGCGTTGGCGAGTTATGGCGTTAGGGAATCGGTCGTGTCCCAAAAAGATGGATACCACACGCTTCCGTATTTTGTAAATTCTGCTAGTATGATTTTTACTTACTTGGGCCAGCGCCACTTTCAGCTTGGATTTGCAGGGGACAGTGTCAGCTTGTGATGCCTGCAGGACACACTGAACGAAAAATTCTTCTAGATCTTCAGTCAATTGTTTTTTCAGATAGAGTGGCAAACTGAGGGACTCAAGTGCCCACTCTAGCTCAGAATGCTCACTATCTGCTTTGACCAGCTGAAGCAGTTTAAGCACTGGTTTTTTGTAGGGACTACGTTGTGGAGCTACTTCGTCGCGCGCTTTTTGCATCTTTTCTTGTGGCTTAAACAGTTTCATGGTTGATTATATATGGAAACTGTATTCTTGTAACTTACAGTGATTTTATCCTCAGGATTAGGCTGGATGATGGACACCAGAGAAGGGTCTTGGTAGGAAGTGTCTAAGAGTTTAGTGGAAGCGGTGCTGCTAGTCCTCCTGCGTCGCTTTTTAGACTTTGCTGAGGAGAATTCAACCACCACCTCACCAACCTGAAATAGTTTGGGAAAATTACGCGTGGAGTTCAACTACCTAGTTTTCCGAAAATAGGAAATTTCGACCCTGGTCGCAAATACAACCAACCCCCTCTCCTGCCACCCTCTCCTTCCCCAATTTTTGCTTGGAAACCCCTATTAACGAGTACCCAAATATATATCCCAGCCCCCGGAAAGACATCTTTCAGTTCCGCCTAACATACGCTGGCCTAGTCTAAGCCGTGGTGGTATTTGTGGTGGTATTTGCTACTAGCGTCTAAAACTCCTAAAATTGGTGAAACGTCAAAATGCCCTATTAATAATAATGCCCTATTTTCGTTTAGATCAACCTAGATTTTTTTCCGAAAATGTCAATCACATAAATTGACTCTTAGAAACCTAGCTCACCTCATGGGTTTCAATGCGACACTCTTTCATGAGCATGTCCACTAAGCACTTGTCACGAACCAACCACTGGGCTCGCACAGCATCGAACACACCAGAAAACCTGGAGAATAATAAATAGGATTAAACAAAAATGGATAATAAAAAAACCTTACCTTATAGCAATGGCACGAACATGCTGGCGTAAAGACTTGTGTAGTTGGTCTTTGGTCTCAGGGTTGCTCAATAGATTCATGAGAGAGTTGAGAAATCCACTTGCTTGTTCCCGTCCATGCGCTCCAAGTCCAGGGTCTCAATTAACACTGAGGATATCTCGGTTTGAAAGTCCTTGTCAGTCTCTTAAATGGAGCAATAAAATTAATCGAACTTGACTACCGTATAACTTCGATTAATCCTCGACCTCTCATTTTTTTGACTGGGATTGCAAGGTTTATGCAATTTTCGATTTACAATTCTAAAATTTTTCAGGGGCTGAAAATAATCCCCTTGAGGTATTCAAAGATTTTATACGGTATTTGAAAAGCCACACACATTTTACAATACTTTGCACATTTTACAAAACTTTTTTTTCGATTCGTAGGCGCTTATGCAATTTTGGACTTTTTAAACTCGCGCTTTATTTGAATTTGAGTTGTTTTCGTGTTTGAACCACAAATTTGAGTCTTTCCTAACATACATTGGCATACGCTGCGCCTAAGACTTCGCCTAATTTCAAGAGCATGAAAGTGCCGTAAAAGCACCTGAAAACAAAAAAGGCCGCAAATTAGAAAAAGTGCTCAAAAATACCCGAACGCACCTACAACATTTTTTACCATAACATAGATTTCTTACCAATTATCAAACTGGACAGCAGAGCTTCCCAGAAAGCAACCAGGAAGCTGGTAAGCTCAAATGTTTCTCTGATATTTTGTATTTTGGGCAGCAGGCCCAACTCTTCTCGCTTCCTGACTAGCTTCAAAATGGCTCTAAATTTAATACAGACTTTTAGTTTGCACGTAAGTTGTTAATTAAAAAGCTACTTTCTAGGCAAGCTAGCCACTTTCTGAGTTTGGCAGACAAGCACTACGGTGTCCAAAATGACATCCATCACTGGCTCTCGAACTTTCTGTAATGAATTGGAATGAAAACCAGGGAAATGGGGACGTAACCAACTCGCCAACGCTAGAAGTCGCCAACTGCAAAACTCGCCAATGTCAAATCTTGCCAACGATAAATTCGATTTAACGGCCGCCTAATTGTGATCCTGAGGAGATCTGTTAAATCGAATTTTGGCGAGCTTTAGCATTGGCGAGATTCGTCGTTGGCAAGATTTAACATTGGCGAGTTTTGCCGTTGGCGAGTTTTCGCGTTGGCGAGTCGGTTGCGTCCCGAAAAATGAACTACAGTGAAGTCTCGATATAAGATACCCCCGTACAAGATACACCTCGATACAAGATACACCTGGTCTGGTCCCGAGGGTGTATCTTATATCGAGACTTGACTGTAAAGGATTACCAATAAAACCAGCTTTAAAATGTTGTTGAGCACTTCAGGGGTCAAGGATGTGCTTATCATTATTTTGGCAACAATAGTTAGACCAGCACATTTGAATGCAAACACTTTGGACCTGCAATAAGTAAATTAAAGGGGCGAGGGGCTTACACACTGAGTGGCGATTATTTTGAGTTCTCAATTTCAATTCTCAGTGGGTGCCCCTCCAGGAATAAAAAATATCCGTTATTTTTTCGCTTTTTGCTATAAATTTTGGCCAATTATCAATCAAAAGAATATCTTAAAAATTTTACAGTGATTTATTCTGTGACTTTTTCCAAAATGTTTGCTAAAATGACGGATAATATTTAATTCTGCTACCAAAATTTCAAGCATAATTCCAAGTTTTAGTAGCAAGTCACGGCTGTGCACGGCTCGAACCTTAAGGTACGCAGATCTTTACCGTTTTTTTCGGCTTTTTAAAACTGAACCGGATTTTTTTTCAGTAAATGATCAGAAAACGAAAATCTTAATTAACTGTAACCGCACCCCACTAGCCTCACTATTCTTTAAAATTACTTCAAAATTTTTTATTGTAGGGATGTTCGATTTTATAAAAATTATTCTAAAAACTTACTTCAGAGCAATACCCACAAACGGCAAAACCCTGGCGATCAGCTGATCGTCCACTCTGGAAGAGTCCTCAAATAGGTGTAGCATAAAGTTTGTGAAAAAAGTAAAGTTGGGATGCAGTCTTTTCTCTGCATACTCTTCTCCCACTGCCTAAACACGGGCTGTCATAATAACATAATAAACCAGCAAACCAAACAACTCCACCTTGATGGCATTCATTAAGAAGTTGGCAAGCACAGGTACCAGGAAGTAGCTCCTATTGGCAAGACATACTCTGATCAGAACATTTATGGGAATAGGGGATGCAGGCTTGGCAAACTCTGCCACGAAATTCCACTCCGGCTTGTTGAACTTGAGGATGGACAGTAGACGACCAAACGAGTTGGAGGAATGGTAGGGCAGCAGGGCTGTGAACAAGAACTCAGCGTTGAAACGATGGATCTGAAACAGACAAAGTTAAAGATTGTACGAGCAGGCGAAACAAAAGTGGGCTGGATAATGGGCCAAAAACCATTACTTGATACTTGTAGATTAGCCACTCCAACACCTGTTTGCAGGCTTGTTGGTGGAAGTAGGGAGCCAGTCTGATGATCATCCGCTCCAACGCTGCATTCAATTCATTATGATCGTCCTGCTCCAACATTGTTCTATTGAAGTTGACGGTGGTCTTGTCGAATAGTTGTGGTTCATATTCCTCGAATTGGAGATCAAATTTCTGGAGTTGAGACAGTCCATTGATACCTAAAAATTAAGATAACTTTGTTGATGCCAAATACAATTTTTTCAGTAAATAGTTACCAATGTCATAGAATTCTTGACGGCCGTAGCTAGCTGCCTGCCTTGAATCGAAGAGAAGCGAGGAGCAGTCTCTGTTGACAGCCAAGCTTTGTGTCGCTGGTGTTTTTAACTTCTTCAATTGCAACTCCAGCGAAGTCATCTTTCCTGAAATGAAAGAAGATTGAGATTTATTACTTACTACAAACAGTCAAGAATGAGCAACAAAGCTAATAATACAATGACCAAAAATGAGAAGTTTTCGAAATTTGCGCTCACAAAAAGCATCTATCTTATTTTGAGCGGCAATTTAAAAGTGCATTAAGGGCGGACTCTTGCCCAATTAGCTTCCACCACTTTTTAAACGGCCTAAAAACGTTCACTCAAGCTTTAATACCGATGTTAGGTAGTGCAGTCGTAAAAGGTGTCTGGGCATTTTTCCCCAGTTTTTTTTCTCAGTTTTCGCCTTTTTTGAATTCGCACCTCCTTTGAATTCTAATATGTATTGCTGTTTGGGGTGAACAAACCTTTCCGTTGCCGTAAAAAAACTCTTCTGACCAAGAAGACTTTTATGCCGTAAAAACTTGACTCTAGTGTCGTATACCTCCTTCAGAGAAGTCAAATACCGCCCTCCAAATCACCATTTTTAGAAATGTCGATAATTATTCCGCTTGTCTCTTCTCTTTTCGGACCTCCACATTTCCTCCCTTCCATTTTGGTCAAAACAAATTTTAAAAGGTTTTCACATAGTTAATATTCTAATATAGTTAATCCTCAAAATTCTGACTTGAAATGCAAAATTTGTCTAATTTAGAATGAAAAGTGTCGTTGTCGTTGGCGTTGTCGTTAGATTTTTTATAAATAGGTCGTCGTCGTCGTTGGCGTAAATCGGCTTTATAAAAATTTTTCCAACGACAACGTTTGTGAATGAGCCATAACAAACAAGGCCTAGAATTTAATTTTAGGTATGGTTTTGTTAGAGACCAAGTTGAAAAATCCATACAGAAGTTCAATGATCCGGAAAAAATTGAATTGGCAAGGACAAAATTTGTTACAGGTGACCACGTCCCCTTAAAGGACCATAGCCGTTGCCGACAGCGAGAAGTTCACACGTTTGAAGGCGCGCGCGACACAATTTTATATTTGTTGTAGTTCGATTCCCAATGCCGGTTTTGCCTTTTTGATGATCTCATTATTAGTTTACTAAAAAATATTCCTAAATATTATCGAAAAAAAGGTATCCCACGCGCATTTAAATGTGTGAAATTCTCATTGTCGGCGACGGCTACGGTCCTTTAAGTCTTTCGCTCCAAGTAACTTTATGGTATGGACTCCATACTATATAATACTAGGGTCTGCAGGCGCCTATCGGCGCCTATGTTGTTCGGAACATTAGTTGTTCATGTACATTAGTAGTTCGGGTAGATTTATCTTCCGAGTGCGTTAATGGTTAGGGTAGATCATCCACCCTACCTGTTGACTAAGCTACTCTACCTCGCCTACCCTTGCCATCCTCGCCTATCCTCGCCTACCTCGCCTATCCTCGCCTACCCTCGCCTATCTTCGCCTACCCTCACACATCCTCGCCTACCCTTGCCCATCCTCGCCTATCCTCGCCTACCCTCGCCTACCTCGCCTATCTTCGCCTACCCTCACACATCCTCGCCTACCCTTGCCCATCCTCGCCTATCCTCGCCTACCTCTCCTCGCCTACCCTCGCCTCGCCTATCTCGCCTACCCTCGCCTACGCCTCACACATCCTCGCCTACCCTTGCCCATCCTCGCCTATCTCGCCTACCCTCACACATCTCGCCTACCCTCACACATCCTCGCCTACCCTCGCCTATCCTCGCCTACCCTCGCCTATCCTCGCCTACCTCACACATCCTCGCCTACCCTCGCCTATCCTCATCCTCGCCTACCCGCCTACACACATCCTCGCTATCCTCGCCTACCCTCACACATCCTCGCCCCATCCTCGCCTATCCTCTCCTCGCCTATCCTCGCCTACCCTCACACATCCGCCTACGCCTATCTTCGCCTACCTCACACATCCTCGCCTACCCTCGCCTACATCCTCGCCTACCCTATCACCCTCACATCCTCGCCTATCCTCATCACATCCTCGCCTATCCTCGCCTACCCTCACACATCCTCGCCTACCCTTGCCCATCCTCGCCTATCCTCGCCTACCCTCGCCTATCCTCGCCTACCCTCACACATCCTCGCCTACCCTCGCCTATCTTCGCCTACCCTCACACATCCTCGCCCATCCTCGCTTAGCCTTGCCCATCCTCGCCTCTCCTCGCCTACCCTCGCCCATCCTCGCCTATCCAATTTCGATTATACGTGATTGTGCTTAAAAGGAAGCCAAGATGTTGAACTTGAGGTTCCGCAGAGATATTTGACATTAATCGGCAAAAACTGGCCAAAAATTGGGTTTGAACCGGAACATCCACCTTAAATCCACACCTGAGAAACCAATGAGTTTTGAGCTTGTCCGGGCAGTTCAAACCCGTTCACTTTTTAAAATCCACTGTTAAATTGCTCATTTTGTAGCTGAGATTCTTTTGTTTTCACCATTATAAAACATCAACACTGACTTTCTCTATAAAAGTGGCTCAAAATTGCGTCTGAAGTTAAAAAATAGGAAAAAGTACACCTAAAAAACCACTGAGTTGAGAGCTTGTCCGGACCAGTTCGACCCCTAAAACCTTTCAAAATCCACTGTTCAATAGCTCATTTTGTAGCTGAGATTCTCTAGTTTTCACCATTATAAAACATCAACACCGACTTTTTTATAAAAGTGGCTCAAAATTGGGTCTGAAGTTAAAAAATAGGAAAAGTACACCTAAAAAACCACTGAGTTGAGAGCTTGTCCGGACCAGTTCGACCCCTAAAACCTTTCAAAATCCACTGTTCAATAGCTCATTTTGTAGCTGAGATTCTCTAGTTTTCACCATTATATAACATCAATACCGACTTTTCATATAAAAGTGGCTGAAAATTTGACGATACATTAAAAGTGTGATCCACCCACCCACCCACCCGACCCAAATACTATATAGATTAATATTTTTAGATGCTTGATGCAGCAAATGAATGCCAAAAATCTTCACAATTTTATGGAGAATAATATGCTTTGTATTATCAAAGTTACGAAGATTACCACTTATAAGGTTTTGGTCTTTGAATAACAATGTTCAGAATTTTGACAAATTTATGGAAATGCTAGAGCTTTATTATAGCTAAATCACATTAGGGCCGAAACTGTCCTTTGATTATCACAATCACCGTCAAATTTCAAATTCCGCTCGAGACAAAAATTATTTGAAATTTGAAAAAATTTGAATTTGAATATTTTTGTCTCGAGCGGTATTCGAAATTTCATTGATTGTGATAATCAAAGGACAGTTTCTCAAGTAAAGCGACCATGCTGAACACGAATCAGGGGTCAGAATTTCAGACTTATCTAGCAAAATCAAAGTTTCAGGTCAAAGGACAGTTTCTTGAGTAAATCAACCATGCTGAACACGAATCAGGTGTCAGAATTTCAGACTTATCTAGCAAAATCAAAGTTTCAGGTGAAGATGCCTTTTGGTATATACTTTTGAACGTTTGCTAAACACTCAAAAGCTTGGTTGCAGATCACTTTGAAGCACTTTCTGGTGCAGTTATTCTTGCTCTGTCGAATAGTATCAACCATAAACTAAAAAACGGCGTTTCCACACTTTTTTGTACATATTTTTGTATGAACAACGTTTTTGAAAAGAAAAACTAATTATTTCTTCAAGGTAAAGCTTTTCATTGGATTGTCGTAAATACTTCAACAATATGTCATTTGAAAGCTCGCAATCTGCGCTTTCTTTTGCACATAAAATTAAATGAATATATTCAAACAGTGGCATGTTTCAACTCTTTGAAGTGGCATAGGCAAACATCGTGACATTGACGGTTCACAAAGGCCACTGACCACCGTAGAGTTACTTTTTTTCAACTTTTTTTTCCTATCTTTCTCAGCGTGAAATTCTGCACAAGGACATACCATCAGGACATACAGCCGTTCCCGTGTTAAATAAATCCCGAATAAAAACCGAAATTTGAAATTTTCTAAGGCTGTAATAATGTTCACATGATGTTCCATATAACACGCCTCAAAATAAACTTTTTATTTTTTATCTGACTTTAGGAGGGGTAGGCACTATTTTGCAGCATATTTAAATGTGTAGCCCCAAAAACGCCGAAAATTGCGGCGCTACAAAATCTGAGTCAGATTTTTTAGCATTTTGCAAAATCTCAGTCAAAATTTACACGATTTCTTTAAGATTTTCTCAAATCGCCTAAATGCGCACGACGCCGATCGACGCCGGCGGCGTCGATCTCGTCGATTTTAGGGATTTCGACTTGACGCTGCAAAATAGTGCCTAACCCCCTCCTTTCGGGTGGAAAGTCAGACAAAAAATAAAAAGTTTATTTTGAGGCGTGTTATATGGGAGTTGAAATGAAAATGCGAAGTCGCATCATTTCCCTAACTAGCGTTTATCAGTTTACAGTGTACTTTTAGTATAAAAGCACCTCTTCAAATTTCAATGTTCAAGCTTTTAACCAAATTATAGCCAGGACATTATGATTCCGAAAATCGCAAAAATGTCGACTTTTCCGATCGATTTTATATAAATAGTAAAAGTTTTGCCATTAAGACGCACAGCTTTCAATATAAGAGCAGTTAATGCTCAAGATAAGCGCTCTAATAACGAGAGTTGTGGATCTTAAATGCTTTGGCCAAGGACCGTTGATTTTTTTCTGAAAAATATTATTGTAGAAATATTTACGGAAAAATTTCTGTGAGTATTTGATTTTCCCAGAAAATATAAAATAATAAAAGGAACTAATTGTACGTTGATACCTTCTTTCTTCTGTTTGGAGACCCCTCTCATTTAAGTCTGGTTTAAAAAAATGCAACTTTTTAGTTTTTGATTAAAGTTTTTCAAATTTTTTAACATTGTGTGATAGTGTAACAGTACATTTGAAAGCTCATCTCCTGCCGTCTTAATGCGCTATAAAGCTTTTCCCAATACACCTACCAAGCTGAGTCAGAGTCATTTATATGCAGTAACTGATTTAAAAAACTGCAGTTTTTCAAATTGTCGCCAAAAGCCCCAAAATATAATGTGAAAAACACGATTTTTGTTTGGTACCCCGTATCTTTTGCGCCTTACCCATCTAGAGGCCATCCACAGACCAGGATCCAAACCTCAGGAGGGACCAAGTAAAAATCGTGTTCTCGACAATGTATTCCAAAAAAAAACTGGTTTTCAATTATGAGTCGATTGCTGTTTACAGAATATCGAAACTCGATTAGAAAAAAAGTAATGGTCAAAACAAAACCGGCAGAATTCTTTAATTACCCTGTGTAAGACCTTCCCACAAAAAAAGTTAATTTTGTTAATAGTTTTCGTCATTGAACTGTTTCGTTTAACCAATTCGATCGGCAAAATAACCTTAAAAGTTTTCGGCGCAACATAGTTGAAATATATAAGACCTCCCTCTGATATATGACCCCTTCACAGGGGATTTGAATAAGATAAGACCCGGGTCCTCTATTGGAGGAAATACAATCGATCAAAGATAATCGATGGGGCACTCGAACAATACCCTAGCGATTATTGTAGAATTTATCGTGTAATTTATATAGTTATAAACACACAATAATCAATTTTATTCTATATTATACTAGAAATTTTGTTAAAAATTTGCACTTTGTTGTTTTAAAAAAAGTCCGAATCCCGTCGGAGTTCCCGGTTTTCTTCTGGCGGGATTCCTGAATCCCGAAACTTTAAAAAAAACTCGATACCGAATCCCGCCGGGACCCCATCTGCGAAAGCCTATTCTTCATTGTAAAGTTATGATTAAAATTATGTTTTCTTCTGATTTTTTACATTGTTTTAGTGCTTTCTTTAATAAATATGCTTTAACCAAATCAGGGACGCAATTTTTTATTTCTGAGATCAGATTTTTGTTTTTCAGGGTCTGTTCACTGTAGAAGTGTTTTCGGTTTAAAAAACTGGAAAAAATAAAAAAGTAAATGGTACACACACTATTGGCTTGTTCACGTGTTAGAGTTAGAGTTCGGGTTTTCGGTTACGTGAACACCTTTGATCCAAACTCTAACTTTAACTTGAGGGTGTTCATGTACCTAGAGTTAGAGTTAGAGTTCGAGGTTGAATTTGAAGTGTTCATGCATATAACTTAGCTTTTCTTTCAGTAAACCCCCAAAAACTAACTTTTAGCGGCTTTAGAGATTCTGAGTCATCTAAGCTATTGGGTTGGTCAAAAATTATCCGGGATATTTTATTAGGACTTATATTTTATCAATGTTGAAATCATATCTATTCTCTTTTTATACCATTTTTTAGCTCTGCATCTCCTCTTTCAAATGGCATGTTAATCTTAGCTTGATTATTTGGATAAGTCGCCATTTGGCTCCAAACAGTTGTCAGGTCATTTTGAGAAATTGACCAGCGTTTTCATCACTTTAACTGGTCAAATGTTTCATTGAATTTTAAGCGTCACTACAAAATTTTATCGCCTTGTTGTAGCGCAGCTCAAGAGCTACAAAATCCACTAAACAGAATGATTTTTGGAAATCTAAGTGTTGAGATATGGCTTTTTGGAAAAAATAGACTTTCTGAAAAAATGGCCAAAATCTGAAAAAATTGGAATAACTTGGATTTTGGCCATTTTTCGGAAAGTCTATTTTTTCCAAAAATCCATATCTCAACACTTAGATTTCCAAAAATTATTCTGTAAAATGGATTTTGTAGCTCTTGAGCTGCGCTACAACTTAGTTGTAAGATGTTGCTAGATCGTAAAATCCAGAATTAAAATTTTGACCAGTTAAAATGATGAAAGCGCTGGTCAATTTCTCAAAATGACCTGACAACTGTTTGGAGCCAAATGGCGACTTATCCAAAATAATCAAGCTAAGATTAACATGCCATTTAAAAGAGGAGATGCAGAGCTAAAAAATGGTATAAAAAGAGAATAGATATGATTGCAACATTGATAAAATATAAGTCCTAATAAAATATCCCGGATAATTTTTGACCAACCCAATATATACATAAGCAATTTCAAGCTCGACCTCGAACTCTAACTCGATGTGCGTGAACACTATTGCGTTAGAGTTCGGGTTTTTGATTACTTGAACACCTCTGATCCAAACTCTAACCCTAACTCGAACTCAAACTCTAACAACGTGAACAAGCCATATGCATGTCTTGTACCCGAAAGTTCTCCGTAAGGCCAACTCATTATAGAACTATATCAAGATATAATTTATGTATTGTAATTTTTTTGTTTTTATACATGAATATATGAGAGTGCCGCAGCGTCACCGGGTCTGGGTAAAATTTCTTAATAACTGGATAAAATATCCTCTGAAATAAACAAGCGCTGAATAAAATGGCCCCAAATTTTTTTGTTGACTCAAGTTTTGTACAACAATTTGGTATGCAAAGGGCACATCAATCTCCAGCCATATTGCATGTTTGCACAAGAAGTCTAAAGGCAGGAGAATGCGGCAATAAACTTTTATGGATTGCTGTGCTGAATAATGATTTCCACTAAAAGCAGTTAAACGCCCCTGTTTGACTAGCATTATTAAAACTTGCTAAGGCTGGTGTGTGTGATTATTTCTTTCTTCACACTCGTCTTTCATAAACTCATTCTGCTAACCTGTGCACGGATTCATAAAATGGATATATTTGAACTTGATCCATCAGCAATTACTGATTACAAAAAGTTACACGATTTACTTCAGCAATCTGGAGATTGTACAGCCAATAATATTCCACACACAGATGTGACTGTAGTGGTCAAGAAGTCGACCATGAGCAAAGAGATGGAAAAGCACGCCATGTGGGTAGCTGTTTGTGCTTTGAGCAAATTTACCGTGGAAAAGGACGCAGCTAGGTACATCAAACAGGTATTGCAAAAAAAACTAGAATTCGACCTTTAAAATGAAGCTGTACAAAATTTTGAGGAATTCGATAAAGTACATGGAAAACAGTGGCACTGCGTACTGGGACAGCATTTTGGATGGTAATAATACAGTTAAACTAGATTAAATAATTGGCAACGGGCTCCGATGTCAGAGGTGGCCCTCGAAAAATTTGGCGCTGACCGCCAAATTTAAAAATACCCAATAAGTAAAATTTTGATTTTTTAATGTTGGTTTTACATGCAAAATCTCAACATAATGCAAAAATGTTCCCCATTTTCGTTGGGTTTTGATAATGATAAGCTCAGATCTATTAGAGAGGTACGGTATTTGTGTAAAACTCTGTAGCTTGTATTCTGAATTTCTTTATTCTTGTAATTTTCGCAGCAAATCATCTACAGTACAACCTAGAAAATACCGTATTATCTTTAGCTAGGGTCATATTGTATTTTACAAATCACATAAATATTAATTCATCACACACCCCCACCTGAGTATCCTCCTTCTACCCTCCTCGCGGTTAACCTTCTCCTGGAAACCCCGCTCCTGGGTATCTTCCTCCTGGGTACCTTCCTCCTGGTACCCTCTTCCGGGTTGCCCTCCTCCTAGGTACCCTCCTCCTGGATAGCTTCCTTTTGGATACCCTCCTCCTGGGTACCCCCACCCTTACTGGCTATCCTCCTTCTGCCTACCTCACTCTTGGGCATACTTGCACGCGACCAAAAACCAGCGGCGGGCAATAATCAAATAAGAGCAGCGGCGAAAAAAGCGGCGCCGGCAGCGGTGGACTTGATATTTATATTGGCGGCGTGGCGGCGGCGGAGGGCCGCCACGACAGCGGCAGCGGCTTCCAACGGATACAGTCAACCCTCGACTTAACGACACCCCGATTTAATGACACCCTCGATTTAACGACGCCCTAGACTGATTTGGTTGGTTAAATCTAAAATACACTAGATGAGACCCTCGATTTAACGACACCATCGATTTAACGAAACCCAGAGATGGTCCCTGGTTTAACGACATCTGACAGATTTTGCATCATGATTTTGCATTTTCAACGAGAAAAATTGCCGCATAATGCTTGCTTCATTATTGCTATCATCTATAGATAGTACTTGGACTGGTGCCCGTTACTTTCCTTGATTAGAATAATTTTTTGGGCAAAATATATTCAAAGCTTTCTAACTCAGCATCCTTCGGGACCGAACGAGGGTAACGAATTAGCAAAAAGTACTATTTCAGAAGAGGGACAATTTTTTTCGCCTTGGTCTTTCCTGTAATTTTTTTGGTAATATTTGTTGTAAGATATAATAATATGATAATTAAAACTATGATAATCATGTGTTCTTGCAACTAAAAAATCAACAGGGAGACCAGGACGAAAAAATTTGGCCCGATCTTTTAGGATATTGCCGAAAAAGAGTCATTTTTTGGGCAAAATACATTCAAAGATTCCTGACTCGGCATCTTTTAAGACCGAACGAGGGTAAAAAATTGGCAAAGCCTGGAAAAACACCCGATAAGGATGCTTTTCCGAAGAGAGTTTATTACCATCTTGGGTCAAAGTCACGCATTGGATTAGCGAGCTTTGTGTTGTGTGGATCCTGTCATTCTTCGCCACAGCGACGCAATAGATGACTACATCTACGAAAGAGTGAAGTAAGAAACAAATTCAGACGGAAATCAATTGTTTTTTTCCGTCTGACCGTTAAAATTGTTTGTTATAATCACTTGCTACTTTTAGCTGTATAAACCGTCGATTATTAATCAAATTGTTTAAAAATTGCAATTATAATTTTTCGAGCCTTCGATTTAAAGACACTCTACAAAATGTTTTTTCAAGTACCTTCGATTTAACGACACCCCGATTTAACGACACCCTCGATTTAACGACACCCTCGATTTAACGACACCCTCGATTTAACGACACCATAGGTCAGTCCCCAGGAGTGTCGTTAAATCGAGGGTTGACTGTATATAGCTTTTATGCAGAAAAATTTTTGCTTTCTACTATATATATCACTTTATCTTGGCTTAAATTTGGACGAAAAAGTTTTTCGGGCAAGCACAGTTGCAAAGCAATAGCGACACCATTAGCGGCGGCTGTCGCAGCGGCAGCATAAAAAAGCTGAGCGGCGGCGATCATTTAGAGAAATCAGACCCTAGAATAACATAACTCTACATAATATAAATTTAAAGGACTCTGTCTCTTCCTTATCATGGCAATTTGAAAGGTTTGAATGCGCGCTGGACCACATAATATTTGTCAATAATGATTTCAAAAATTGTTTTTTTGTTTGCGCTTATTGTTTGGAAAATATAATTGTAAATTTGTTCAAATTTTGAAACCAATCACTAATCGAGCCCGACGTTGCTTGACAATGGCAGATCGGACAACTTATCCTATTTTCACTGCTCCACAACTGTCCCTGTAGAAGTGTGACTAATATCATAAAAATCACAGAGAATAACGTTAAAAATTTGAAAGGCAAACAAAAAATAATTCGAAAACATTATTGAAAAAAGCTATGTGGTCCCGCGCGCATTCAAACCTTTGAAATTGCCATGATAAGGAAGAGACCGGGTCCTTAAGACGCAACTAACTCGCCAGCAAAAACCTCGCAATGCAAAAAACTCGCCTACTTTCACTGCGCCATAACTACTTATGCGAAACCGTGCTAAAAATTTGGTTGCAGTGACGTATCCCCCCCTCCCCCACGGGGAGTGATCAAGTGGAGGAGATAACATCATATTCGTGTTTCTCGACCCGATTTCATGAGAAAGCCGCGCATTTTTTTTGATTCTGAGAAAAAAAATTTTTCGAACCACAGGGGTATCATTTGAATTTTAAAGGGAATAAAAGGGGGCCACTAATCACACAGGGCCCCTAACAAGAAGCTGTTGAACATAGTTTCGAATACTGAAGCCTACCTACATATATTTACTTTTCTATTGTTCTGCCATAAAAGTGGCCCCCTTTTATTCCTTTCCCCTCCCAATACAGCCCTTAATCCCTTTAAAATTCAAAAGGCGCCAATTCAAATTTTGACTAAAAACCATGATATCCCCTGTGGTTCGAAATTTTTTTCTCAAAATCACAAAAACGCGCGGCTTTATCATGAAATCGGGGTCGAGAAACACGACTATGATGTTATCTCCTCCACCTGATCACTCCCCGTGGGGGGGGGGGGGATTTGTCACTGCAACCAAATTTTTAGCACGGTTTCGCATAAGGGGGGGGATTCTGAACTCAAGCAAAAAATTCCTCATAAACAGCATTTGAATTTTCAATACACACAAAAAAGTTGAAATGACGAAAATGGTGAGCGAAGGGAGTGCGGAGATTTTCCTTAGTCAAATTTGGATAGACCACATGGCAGAGACGAAATTCCAAAAAAAAATCTATAAAAAGCAAAGTCTTTGAATGGAGAATAGAGTAAAAGAAGAGAGCTTTCTTTTCATATATAACATGATATATCGATGATTCATTCTGATCAATAAATTTATTCATTGAAAAGTAGTTTGCGAACTTATTCTCCAACCTGATTTTTATGATGTTCCGTATGGGTGTTGAAATAAAAGTGCGAATCTAAGCATACACAAAACAGCTTTCATCATTTTACAGTGCACTCTTGATATAAAAGCAGTTTTTCAAGTTCGTTTCCGAGCCAAGTGCGACCCGTTTTGATTTGACTGTTTCAATTTTTTCACCAAATTGTTGTCAGCACAATGTGCTTCCGAAAATCGTAAGAATTTCTACTTCGCCGATTGATTTCGTTAAAGTTTACAGTTTATTTTAGGGCCACTTTAACTCTATAGTTAACCATACCGTGAACTGCACAAGCTACAATCAACTGTAAAAGCTACAGTTAATTCTACAGCCACAGTTAATTGTACAGCCACAGTTGACCGTACAGCGATTCAGCTTACGGGTTTCCGGTAAAATTTACAGGCGGTGGTAAGTTACCAGTAAGTTACCATGGTAACTTAAAGGCTCTAAGTTACCACAGTAAGTTAAGTTAAAGCCTCGTAACTTAATTTCATTCCAAATCATACGAGAAATTTTGGGCTGTATATCGACCAGGGCTGTTCAAATTCAGTTTAACTCTTCCTCTTCCTCATCCCTCTTCCTCATCCCTCTTCCACCCAAAATTTTCGTCTCTTCCGTCTTCCTCATCCTCTTCCATCCAAAATTTTCGTCTCTTCCTCTTCCTCATCCTCTTCCGCCCAAAATTTTCGTCTCTTCCATCTTCCTCATCCCTCTTCCACGCAAATTTTTCGTCTCTTCCTCTTCCTCATCCTCTTCCGCCCAAAATTTCGTCTCTTCCATCTTCCTCATCCCTCTTCCACGCAAATTTTTCGTCTCTTCCTCTTCCTCATCCCTCTTCCGCCCAAAATTTTCGTCTCTTCCATCTTCCTCATCCCTCTTCCACCCAAAATTTTCGTCTCTTCCATCTTTCTCATCCCTCTTCCACGCAAATTTTTCGTCTCTTCCTCTTCCTCATCCCTCTTCCGCCCAAAATTTTCGTCTCTTCCATCTTCCTCATCCTTCTTCCGGTCGGAAGAGGAAGAGGAAGAAATTTCTTCCAGGAAGAGGAAAAAATTTCTTCCTGTTCGGAAGAATCCGTTAAGATAAGAGAGTATTAACGATGAGACAATGATTATTTATTCCTTTTACAGTCAGCAAGAACAGCAATAAATCAAAATAATCGCTCATTCAATATGATGGAGTTGAAGCCTAGCAAGACCTTTCTTCGCAGTAGACCGGCCAATGAGCACCCTTTGACTCCTCCCGAATTGATGGACAGCCTTGAGAATCCTCTCTCTGGAGCTTGTGAAGTTGCTGGAATGATGAGGAGGTCGTATGCCAATTTTGCCAATCGTGGTAGCTGGAATGTTCCAAATATTCTCTTCTATGTCTTCGCCCATTAATTGCGGAATTTTGGGATTCAGAATTTCACAACCGGACGCAGAAGCAGAAAAACAGAAAAACTTTGCATGATGCAGAAAAAATTTGCTCTTCCTTTTCCTCTTCCACCCAAAATTTTTTGTCTCTTCCATCTTCCTCTTCCACCTAAAATTTTCGTCTCTTCCATCTTCCTCATCCTTCTTCCACTCAAAATTTTCGTTTCTTCCTCTTCCTCATCCCTCTTCCACCCAAAATTTTCGTCTCTTCCATCTTCCTCATCCTTCTTCCGGTCGGAAGAGGAAGAGGAAGAAATTTCTTCCCCTCCGGAAGAATCTTCCGGAAGAGTGAACAGCCCTGCAGCGTACCCCTTGGAATGCCAAATTGTTTAGCCAGCTCCGATTTGTTGTTATTCTTAGCAGCAGCATCGATTATTTGCTTCTTGACTTCAAGCGAAACAGCCTTGTGCTTTCGAGTGCTCATCTGAATTGATATAAAATTAGAAACTAGAAACCAGAAAAGTTAGATCACCGTAAAACAATTAACAATCAACAAACAAACAAACAGACAAAAAATGCATTCAAAAAATATTGAATATCTACAACAAATTAACAATGTCTTTGCCATGTTCCAATTTAAAAATTAGAAGTATTTTTGGCAGAATGTAAGCAAAAAAGAGAGGTGTCGGTTTATCGAGGGTCAGTTTACCTTACTTTAATGGCTGGCCAACCAAATCAGTCTTAGGATGTCGGTTTATCGAGGGTGTCGGTTTATCGGGTGTCGGTTTATCGAGGGTTGACTGTAACAGGGCTGTAAATTTTTTATTTTTGACATCCTACATCCACATCCGGCCAAAAAATTTTTTGACATCCACATCCGACATCCGACTCAAAAATTTTTGACATCCAACATCCACATCCGACATCCGGCCTTAAAATTTTGACATCCACATCCATCCGGATGTCAATTTTTTTTGACATCCTGACATCCAAATGACATCCGGATGTCAAAATTTTTGACATCCGGATTTCCAAGTGATATCTGGATGTTTACATCCACCTCCGGCTGGATGTGGATGTCAAAAAATTGCTTATATTCACTTTTAATTAATAGTATGGGTACAATAACCTATTTAGACAAGAGACATAAAAAAGATGCAATCACTACACATGGGCATAACAATGGCAAATATTTATTTTGACGTGAAACCAAGACACTAAAGTGAACCAAATTAAACATTCATCAGACCCAAATTGAACCCTAGCAGCACTTTCCTTCGAAGCAAATCCTCCAACGAGCAGCCCTTGACACCACCGGAGTTGATAGACAAACGTGAGAAACCTCGCTCTGGAGCTTGGGAAGTCGCGGGAATCACGAGCAAATCGAATGCCAGTTTGGTGAGCCGAGGCAACTGAAAAATGTTCAAGTAGCCGGAGGAGAGAATAAATATTTTTGAGAAAATAATATTTTTGAATAAAAATATTGGATCAATTAGCAAGGCGATCAACAATCAGCAAGGCATACCGTAGAAGCATGATCGATCCAGTATTGCCATGTAGAGCCCTTCTTTCCCAACTACCACAATCTAGCCTTGTCCAGAGGAAGGAGAACTTCTGCCGCTAGGGAGCTGGGTGAAGGAGCATTCATCCAGGAAACACTCGTGCCGCAAGTGCCAAAATCTTTCTGAGTTTTGCGGATTTTAGCTTATCGGATTTTGGCGTTTGGTTTTTTCGAAACAACAAAGAAGAAGATTTAGAACAAGGAAAAAGAATGTTTCGGCCACAAGCCGAAAAAATCCGCAAAAGCATATTGACATCCGCCATGAAAACATCCGAAAAACATCCGGACATCCGCTGACATCCGCCATGAAAACATCCGAAAAAACATCCGGACATCCGGACATCCGCTGACATCCCACCTAAAATTTTTTGACATCCTACATCCACATCCGGCCAAAAAAAAAATTGACATCCACATCCACATCCGACCCAAAAATTTTTGACATCCAACATCCACATCCACATCCGCCGGATGTGGATGTTTCGGATGTACACATCCACATCCGGATGTATCTTCCGGATGTTTTTACAGCCCTGGACTGTAACAGCAAAATTTGGTAACAGCGAAATTTGGTAACAAATTTTTTGATAACGGCGTATTTCGGTAACAAATTTTTTGGTAACAGCGGAATTTAGTAACAAACATTCGGGTAACGGTTACGGAATGCAGCTTCTAATTGTTCTTGCTCTCTTTTTATTCGCGTCTTATTCCACTTTTGCATAAATTGCACAAAGCCATACCTAAAATTGAATTCTAGGCCTTGTTTTGTTAGAAACCGAGTCGAAAAGTCCGTAAAGAAGTTCAATGATTAAGAAATTTTTTTTTTGAATTCCCGGGGACCACTTCTTATTAGTATATGGAACTCTACGCCACGTAAACACTCAAAATTATAATAAAAATAAGGTATGCACCTAGGTGGATTCGAACCAGCAACCTCGGCGGTGGCTATCCAAGTGGCCGTCCACTTGAATTTTTTTTTACTTTTTCGGGTTCCAAATCAATTTTTCTGCACTAATCCGAGCATGCCAAAAATGGTTTGACAGTGGTAAAATCGCGTTTCATCGAGAAATTTTTGAGTTATTATGAAATCATGATTTATCAAAATCAAGAAATTACGATAACTGAAAAATTTCTCGATAAAACGTGATTTTACCACTGTCAAACCATCTTCAGCATGCTCGAATTAGTTCAGAAAAATTATCTTAGAACCCGAAAACGTGAGAAATTTTTTTTGATCCAAGTGGACGACCACTTGGATATCCACCGCCGAGGTTGCTGGTTCGAATCCACCTGCGTGCACACTTTATTTTTACCGTAATTTCAGATATAAAATAAGTATTGTTTGACCTTTCAGGTCATTTGGGTGAATACGTGGACCGCTTTGCAAATCGACCACTGGGCAAAACACCGCTTAAATTTCGGGGTACAGCCCTTTAAAATTCACCGTTACCAAAAACTTTCTTATTTAACCCTTTACCAAAATGTTTGTTACCAAATTTCGCTGTTACCAAAAATTTTGTTACTAAATTTCGCTGTTACCAAAACGTTTTGTTACCAAATTTCGTACAGCCCAAAATTTTAGCTATATCATTGTCTGGCTGATACCTGGACGTTTATCCCTTTCACAATTCTAGAATTACATTTGAAAAATACGTAAAAATGCACAGTTTTTGGGGAAAAGTGCACAGTTTTTTTGATTTTAGTCAAAAAGGCGAAAATCTGCCCAGTTTTTGTGAAAAAGTCTCCAATTTTTGTGAAAATGTACCCACTTTTATGAAAATGTGCCCAGTTCTGCCACTTCTGTATATACCTTGTAATATTTATTATGCCTTGGATAAAGCATATTGCTTGAAGCTGAAACAGCAACAAATAGATGTTCTATCATGCGGTCGCTAAAATATCCCGACTTAGTCCTTGATCTAGACCAATTCTACTAAAACTAGGCAGATTTTCGCCTTTTTGACTAAAATCAAAAAAACTGTGCACTTTTTCACCTTTTCTGGGCACTTTTTCCCCAAAACTGCGCATTTTTACGTATTGTCCATTACATTTTTGAAAATTTAATAAACTTATATTTACAGTTATGTATCCCATCATCTCGCCCAGTTTACTTATTTCTATGTAAATTCAATCGCGGTGATGCTCTATAGAACCACAGACATTGCAAATGTTTGTGGAAAGACACCAAAAGATCTTTCAACAGTGTCGATTCTTCCAGTTCAAACCAACAATGCAACAAAAAATCAAATTCTCCGTCGACCGGAAGAGGGAATACCAGCTCCAAAACCTACACCGGTCATTGATAATAATTAAAACCCAAAACCACCCTACTTGTATAACTTTTTTGGAATTTTATCACATTTGTATAGCCTTGAATATTTTCGATAAACATCTCAATTAATCCAAAAAATCAAGACAAATTACCTTTCTTGAAAAAATTACTAGTTCTTTTGGAACCCACTTCTTCAAATCTTGTCTCAGGCAAGTTTATATGCGTACCGTATTTTCTCTATTAAACCCCCATGGAGGATTATTTTTCAACCCCTAAAAAATCATGAAAATTTGAGGCCGATTTTGAGATTTTTGGGTACTCAAAAACAATCTGCAAAAGCGGAATCAGGACTTCTCGTGCTAATCAAGAAAACATAAAAAACAGATTTGCAAAACGTTTGCTCTAGGCTGAGATATCAGGTCCATATGGTGGGGGATTATTGAGGGTTTATTAGGGAGTGGGGGATTGATAGAGAAAATACGGTATTCTTCTCACAATGCTCAAGCGATACAAAGCGACGGCACACCAATACTCGGATGTAACAGGGGGTAGTATACACTTTATTCCTTACATACAACACAAACTACAAGGTGGTATAATAATGCTTTACGAGTAATGTACTTCAGTGTTTCTCATCGGTTTCCTTAGGTTTCATCTTTGCCCTGAATAAAAATAAATTTGGATATTCACAGTGGTTGAGTACATCCATGAGGTACAAACCAAGTAGTCACGCATCGCCTCCTCAAGAACTGCTCCATTTGCTTCTTACTGCTTTCTGACAATTGCTCGAATTGTCTCATATCCACTGACTGACGAAGCTTGGCACAACCGCATTCAAATATCACTCGTTCATCTGAAAAAGAATATTGTTAAAGATGATAAGGCACATAAAACATAAGATTCAACCTGCTTTCAATGAAGATCCGTTCAGTTCGCCGTTCGGTGATTGACTGGATTTCCTTCCTGGAAGATAAATCAGTGATAATAAGTATTAAAAAGCTGTATTTCAATTGTCTTTGTTGATTTTTGATCAAATTTTTCTAAATTTACATATAATCGACCTTCATATGATGGCCACATAGGAGGTCAGAAGTCGGGTGTCGAAGTTTACAAGGCTTAGTAACTCAGAGTGTTTTTTCTAATTTTCTGCTCGGCAAAATTGTTGGTACAATTTCGGTATACCCCCAGCAATCAATTGAAGAACAGGGAGAACCAAGGTATATTTTTTTCATTTTAACCCAAAATCTTTACATTGTGTCCAAACCGTCTCAAAGTTACGTTTGAAAAGTTTCCCGAATTTTTCAAAAAGATATATTCTTGAAACGTCTATATGCCTTAAAATCTGGATAGTCTACTTGGATATTTAAAGATATTTTCGGGTCATTTGAGTGATCTAGGGAAGTTTGAAGTAGTTTGGAGTAGAAAAGAAAGGTTTGAGATGGTTTGGACACAACATAAAGATTTTTGGAAAAAATGTAAAAAATATGCCTCGGTCCCCCCTGTTGTTCAATTGAGTGCTGGGGTATACCGAAATTGAGTGCTGGGGGTATACCGAAATTGAGTGCTGGCGTGTACCGAAATTTTGCCAAATTGTTATTATCTATCCCCGTGGTTATTTTTTTCCCTGAAAAAAATAACTCTCTAATACTTAGAAGTTTAAAAATTAGACCTGGACCAAACCACCATTTGTGGCCAAGCGTTTAAAGAAAAAGGTTCTTTAAAAGACCATGATTTTTGCGCGCAGTGGCATGTTCGAAATTTGAATTGGCGGGGACACTTCTCTTTCGTTCCTAACTGTTCTCTTTGGAGTCATTTCGAACGACTCCAAAGAGAACGGTTAGGAACGAAAGAGAAGTGTCCCCCGCCAATTCAAATTTTACACATGCCACTGCGCGCAAAAATAATGGTCCTTTAACACTCAAAAACCTGTTTTTACTAATTTTAGCGTTTTGTTTCGAATTTCGTTGTTCATAAAATAAAAAAAAAAATCTCTAAAAAATTTCTTTTTCGCCACTAATTTTAGGGATTAATTATTGGATACCTCACAGTTCGGAGTTGTTTTAGCTGATTACCGTATTTGCTCTAATAATCGGCCACTCTCTATTAAACGGCCACTCTCTAATAAACGGCCACCCCCAAAGACCTATATCTCAGTCCAGAGTCAATATTTTTCAAATCTGTTTTATGCATTTTCTTAGTTACCATGAGCCCTCCTGGTTCCACTTTTCAGATTGTGGTTGAGCACCCAAAAATCTCAAAATCGAAATATTTTTTTTTCGATTTTTTAGGGGTTGAAAAATAAACGGCCATGGCCGATTATTACAGCAAATACGGTAATCGGCATTAGGTGAATTCATCGACATTTTGGAATTTTCTTTTATGGCCTTTTGTTCATACTTTTTTGATCCAAAATGTTTTTTCTAATCATACCTCAAAATATATATACAGTTGCGGAAAAAAGTTACGGTCCGATCAAAATTTTTTAGATTTTTTATGCAAATTGCTGTGTACACGTATATTTTAGAATAAAATTGAAAATCGAAATAGACAGTCCTGTGCAGAATTTCATGCACTACAAAACTGTCATTGCTGTTTAAAATATTTTAAACAAATTATGTTGAGCATCGCCACTCATTCAAAAGTATCCGAAAAACAAGGTACGAAAAAAGTTACGGTCCAATAACATTTTGATCTTTTTACATGCTTGTCTTCAATGGTGAAAGATTACAGCATACATTTTTCAAGAGCCCTGAATTTTAGCTGCAATTTAGAAGGTCAAGCTTTTGCTTTAAATTGTTCTGAGAAAACTTATGACCATCAACATAAAAGTGTCGACTTTTAGTCAAAATCAAAGTAAATGTAAGGAAAATGGTTGTTCGGTCACGTAAATACCAGCTATTCTTGAAAATTTTAATATCAAAAGCTAGCATTTAATGCATTTTCTAAAAGCTCTTTTATTTATCTACAAAATGGCATGTCGACTGCTCTTTTAGAATTAGACAGGGCTAAGAAACGGATGGTTGAAGTTGGAAGAGTTATAAAACTCCTCTTTTTACTTCATTTTGGTACATTTTTGTTTTTCCCAACTAATTCTAAAAGAGCAGTCGACATGCCATTTTGTAGATAAATAAAAGAGCTTTTAGAAAATGCATTAAATGCTAGCTTTTGATATTAAAATTTTCAAGAATAGCTGGTATTTACGTGACCGAACAACCATTTTCCTTACATTTACTTTGATTTTGACTAAAAGTCGACACTTTTATGTTGATGGTCATAAGTTTTCTCAGAACAATTTAAAGCAAAAGCTTGACCTTCTAAATTGCAGCTAAAATTCAGGGCTCTTAAAAAATGTATGCTGTAATCTTTCACCATTGAAGACAAGCATGTAAAAAAGATCAAAATGTTATCGGGCGGTAACTTTTTTCGTACCTTGTTTTTCGGATACTTTTGAATGAGTGGCGATGCTCAACATAATTTGTTTAAAATGTTTTAAACAGCAATGACAGTTTTGTAGTGCATGAAATTCTGCACAGGACTGTCTATTTCGATTTTCAATTTTATTCTAAAAATATACGTGTACACAGCAATTTGCATAAAAAATCAAAAAAATTTTGATCGGACCGTAACTTTTTTCCGCAACTGTATATTGTCGCGCAATAATATATACAATATAAAATAATTTTTTTTCATATCTTGTCACGCGACAATGTACAGGGTGTTTCAAGAAATTCTGACACTTTTAAACGGCCATAACTTTTTGTATTGACACAATTTCAAAATTCTGTAAGCTCAGATCAGTTCCGTTTGCTCTAACAATTTTTTTGGTATATAATGTCAAAAACACGATTTTTGATTGGTCCCCCCTGGGGATTATAGGTGAAACCTAAACCACAGGGGACCAAGCAAAAATCGTGTTTTTGACAGTATATACCAAAAAAATTGTTAGAGCAAACGGAACCGATCTGCTTTAGAGAATTTTGAAATTGTGTCAATACAAAAAGTTATGGCCGTTTAAAAGTGTTATAATTTCTTGAAACACCCTGTATATTAAAAAATCTATTTTTTCCGGTTGCCGTCAAAGGCACCTCTAATAATATCTACATGATCAGTGGTGTAACGGCACCGGGTGATGCACAGACACTGGTGCAGGTGCCGGTGCAGGAATTTGCAAGTCTTTTCAATTTTATTGCCGGTGCAGGCATTTTTCGGTCGGCACCGGCGACATAAATTTATTGGTGATCTTGACGCTACTATCATATAAAATTTGAAATTGACCGTGTAACGCGCTGGTAGGCCCCTTTAAGGACGAGTGGTATTTAATTGGAGCAGTTAAACCTGACCACCACACCTCAGTTAAACCTGACCCCCACACAGTAAATCAGCTTGGGGGACCAAGGCAAAATTAAAAATTTTTTTCAAATCTCAAAAACAACTTTTAAAAAGAACAACTTTTGCCTCTTATTTTTTCTCGTTCGACCACAGAAAATAGCGAAAGATTGCGAAAAATATTAAGGGCAGGTGCCGGTGCAGGTGCCAGTGCGAAAAAATTTTGGAGCCGTTGCCGGTGCGGATGTTCCGAGATTTACATCACTGGACAGGATAGGGGTGGTAATGGGTGTAATTTTTGTCCGACCAATCAAAATTGTTGTTTGACACAAAGACCTAACTCTCAGCAACGCTCAATAATACCAAAGATTACCATCTGGCAAAGTAAGCTCAACAGTGCCACTGAACTTCAGCTCCATATTGAATCCAGCGAAGCCGAAAGCGTTCCGCAAAGCACATTGAGTTACACGAGTTTTTGCCAGCGGTATGAATTGCCATAACCTCTTGTAGCCGAGCTTGATATCAGGTGCTGCCTTTCTGACATCCTCCTCACTAGAAATTTGAAATTTGAATTCAAATATGCCATTTGAATTTAAAATTAACCAAAAAGCACCTGCGAAGACGTATCACACTTGAATATATCTTTTCTACATATCTCTCAAACTTCTCTGGTATTGGCACACAGTGCTTTGGCTTGAACACAAGAAGCTAAAAACACTTTTAAAGTTAAAGAACTAATTGAAGGCTGGAAATTTAAAAAGTTACACGTTGTTTGTTTGGGGTGCAGTTATCGTATAACTCAAAAATCAGTTTGGCATTTCCATATTCATCAGGCATTTCATAAACCATTGCAGGGAACACATCTGAGCGAATAGAGAACTTAAATCGCAAAAATGAATTAACCGATGAACGGTGATTAATTAAACCAGACAAGGACTTACCCGGCCAAACTTATTCGTCGTCATGTAAACCAGATGGCGTATATCAGGAATCGGCCAGGCAAGCATTGGATTCCTCGGCGCTGAATTCGACGAACATGAACCGTTTCCGGACCTTGATATCCTATGCTGCTGCAAATTAATTTCGGACGAAACAATAGTTCTTCTCGAACTCGGCAATGGAACGTTTGTAACTGGCATGAGGGTCCCGCTGTTGTTCCTTCGCAAGCCCAAGCTAAATAACAAACAAATTTAAGATGACTTGGGATAGAAACCGAAACTCACGCGAAACCACAATCTTGGCAACTATTGTTAGGCAGAACATTTGGATGAAGGCACCGACTGGAAGAGCGTCTCTGATTTGAACCTGAGGCGGAACCTGTCCCTCTTCCTGAATCAACCAGCGCTCGCCCACCAGCTTTTCTGGGTGGTGCATCCAATTTCATTTCCTCTAACCTTGAAGCATGTGCTAATTGAATAAACGGATGGCTTTCTACCTCTAAATACATAAAAGGCTGTGAGGAGGAAATGCGAGAACGGCAAATACAAACCCTCAAGTCGTATCCTATTTTTTTCGAACTTGAACATCATCTTCTGCAGCAAATCTAAGGCTCTGCCATCGATTTGGCTAGTGATCTGACTGGAGAACATCGGGCACCCCTCTTCGTCCCACGACAACTCCGGCGGATCCCTTGCGTTAAGCATGACAAACAGAATGGCACCTAAGGAATAGACGTCTGCTTGCCTGCCGTATTCTTGGCGATATTTAATTTGACTAAAACGCAAACAATAATTCGTGAAATCCTGCGAAGAAACCAAAGACAAAAAGTGACTTACGGAGCCATGTATCCAGGTGTTCCGAGGCAAGTGGCAAGAACAGCGTGCTTAGGTGTCTTTTTTGTGAGTCCAAAATCAGCTATCTTCTAAAACAATAAAGAGTGAAAGTCGGAAAGAGTTAACTTTGACAAACCACAAACAAGCGACCATTTGTAATTCTTGATATGAGCACATTACTTGCTGTGAGATCCCGGTGCATGATTCCATTTCTGTGCATCAGAGAGACTCCTTCAACGAGCTGTACGAGGACATCCGCAGCTTCAATAGAATTTTCAATAAAATCAAACCAGTTGGACTAAAAGCTCACCCATTGCACTATCCATAGCACCGTTTTTCCTAATATATTCTCGAAGCGTTCCTCTCTCACAATACTCCATGACAATATACGTGAAGGCTTCATCAGAGAAGGACTCGAAGAACTTGACAATTCTATTGTGACCAGAGCCGCTGTTCAGTTTTTGAAGGACATTAACTTCTTGATCGACGCAAACTCCAGTTCGGTTCCGCTGAAAATATTTTGTCTTGCTTAGAAATGGCTTGAGAAAAATTACCGGTATTTTCTTGATAGCTACATGTTCGCCAATTTTATTTCTGGCTTTAAAGACGACACCGAATCCTCCCTTGCCTATTTCCACCCAATCTAAGTAGTTTTTCTAAATAATAGTAAAAACTCTTCTAGAAATTAAGACAAAAAGGTAAAGTGTTACAGTTGAAGGCCTATCTGATCTTGAAGATCTCTGCGAAGACATGAATCAAATCGTGAATTGGAGCACGTATTATGCTGAAAATAACAAATTACGCTGATCAGCTCGAGACACCGAAAAAAGCACGCCTGCTATGCTGGTATCTCTCGAAGAAATTGCTTGTAAAAGTCCCCCACATAGTTTTCGAATAATGAACTAGGCGGGAAAATAACTTCGTTTTGAGAAATAGCTTACATCTGAAGTCATTTATTCGATTATTTAAAGGGCCTGACCTCTTCCTACTCGGTGGTCCCCGCCAATTCAAAAATTTTCCCTCGATCATTGGACTTCTGTACGGATTTTTCCGCCACGTTTCTAACAAAACTAGGCCTGAAATCAAATTTTAGGCTTAGTTTTGTTAGAAACCTAGCGGAAAAATCCGTACAGAAGTCCAATGATCGAGGGAAAATTTTTGAATTGGCGGGGGACCACCGAGTAGGAAGAGGTCAGGCCCTTTAAATAATCATTATTTCATCAGTGGATGTTGTTTTTGCAAAAATTCGAGTAATTTCGTTTATACAGTTCAAGCTGGTTTGTATTCATTAGTTTTTATTCGTGACTATACCGCTTTCACTAAAAATTCTTTATGAACAATCATTACAAGTCCTGCACTTTTCCTGATTCCTTTTCCAATCCATATTTGTCGACGATTTTGTCATTTTACCTTTTTGTCTTGCTTGAGAATATGTTGTAGCGTGTCTCTGCATCAACGGGATGCAACCTAGTTTGATTTAGAAGATAGGAGTCGTGAGTATATAAGTAGCTGATTTGTTTTCAGAAGAAGTTTGAAGGGCACAAATCATATGTCAAGTAGAGATCCTGTCACGAACTTTTTCGCCGGGGGAATCGGTGGAGCTTTCCGTGTTGCAGTTGGTCATCATTCACTATATTCACCACATTCTCCTCAACGCTTAAAATTGGTATTTAGGTCATCCGTTAGACACAATCAAGGTTCGACTGCAAACTACACCAATCAACTCTTTAAATGGATCATATGATTGCTTCAGAAAGACAATTTCCAACGAAGGGTTTCGGGTAATTTTCTTCAACGATTACCGCAATTCCTGTAATAAGCCGCCCCCTAAATTAAAAAAAACGGGTTTCTGGCATTGTGTTTTTGACCTATGTTTTGAAGACCAATGTTAGGCAACTCACCATCTATTTTGTAGCTCATCTCACTGGCTACAAATTGAGAGGTAACTTGCCAAACAGGAGTCTTCAAAAAATTGGTCAAAAACACAATGCCAAGAACACGATTTTGAATCAGAGGGGGGCGGCTTATTAGAGGAATTACGGTATACCTAAAGCGTTTTCTAAAACCATAATTTTTTTGTAGGGTCTTTATAAGGGATGTCTGTTCCACTCATGACAGGTTAGCCAATTCGAAAAACAACTTTGCTCTTTGAAAAATTTTATTTTTAGGAATTCCTTTCTCTGCAATATTTTTCGGTGGTTGTGCTCTAGGGAGGTATGTATATCACAGTGAAGCTAGTGAAGCAACTGTCTTGTCAAACTTGGGAATCGGGGCCTTGTCAGGTGCCTTTACGATGGCCATTGCCTCTCCAGCTGATCGAATCAAGGTAATAATGTGAGCAAGCCGCGCTTAAAAATAGGTTTTCTACAGGGTGTGCTTCAAGTGCAATCTAATAATATTCAATACAGCGGTCCATTTGATGCTGTCAAAAAGCTATTTAAAGAAGGTGGCGTAAAATGTCTCTACCAAGGAACATCCGCAACTTTGTTGAAAGGTAAGTTTACTTTCAAAAGATGCTTAGTAACATTGCACAGGTAAATTTATCCAGAACTGTTCAGGAGTCTGTTCTGGTGCTCTCTACATGTCAGTTTATGATTTTCTGAAGAAAAAGTGGTCAACTACCACGGCTGCCAACGAACTTGATCCCTGGGCTATAATTGGTGCAGGTGGTTTTGCTGGACTGAGCGTTGGTCTTATCTGTCTTCCTCTGGACGTGCTTAAATCTCGAATCCAAACTGCGCCAAGGCTGAAGTATCCTAGGGGAATGAGAGATGTGATAAAGGAAATTGTGCGTGAAGGGAATATTATGAGGACTTTGTACCGTGGATGGGTGCCCATTATTGTCAGGACATTTCCATCCAATGCTGCTTGTTTTTTTGGCATTGAGTTGACATTGTTAGCAGTTGATTCGTTTCAGATGTAATAAAGCACGATAGTTGTTTTGCGTTTATGCGCCGTTATTCGGTCTTAAGCTAGGAACCCAATGAGGGGGTGAGGGTGCAGATCTGAGGGTGCAAAGCTCATTGGGTATACACTGGATCCTCACCTCCGCACTCCCGCACTAAGAGCGGCACCACGGCAGTGCGGCACTCGACTGTACCCAATGAAAATTTGCCTCCTCGCCGCGGGAGTGAGAAAGTGAGGAGTTCGAGTGCGGGTGCAAATCCGCACCGCCGCACTCAATTTTTTAATGCCTTTTTTTTATTTTCAGAATTTAGTCGGATATTTTTTTCACTTGAAATATGCCAAAAATATATTTCTTTTTTTGAGCTGATTGAAGTTTATCGAATCTCGGAATTTATCATAGAAAAAACTTATAACCCTTCAAAATGTATAAATTTCTTCACACACCCTGTACTAAAGCTGACGATTGTGCTTCAAGCGGGTTTGAGGTGAGGTTTTTGGCTGAAAAAATTTCCAGGTCGGGGTCTTCCACGTAGCTCGGGGCGATTTTCGGATCGGGGTTTTGGTCCAAAATTAGCTCAGACCCCAGAAAATCTCGATTTTCATAATTCTACCATGTATCATATTTTCTCTACCCTGTACCATGTTTTAAATTGTCGATCCTAACACGATCAAACAATATGTCCCCTGAAATCAACACTAATCTACTATACCGCCGACACTTTATTCATAACAGCGCGAGATGAAACATCACTACAGGTATAACAACTAGATTAAACCAATCATACGATCTTGAAAATCGACCTTTCTTGCATTGCTGATGAAAAAGTCCATGAGCAGCCGGCAAACTTCTCTTCCATCTTCAGTGACGACAGGCCGTGCTCCAGCAAGCAAAGTGATTGATTCCATTGGCTCGACGTTTCTTCTCCATGCACCATTGTCCTCATCTCCAAAATTAGCGAGATCTAAAAAACAAAACGTTGGATATAAAGTTTGAGGTGTACTATTACCTCCTGGCCTGTTTGTCGTAGAGTGCCTTATGAGGAAGTTGTGAAGAACAAAAATTGCCTTGACCATCAGATCCGAATTAGTCACCTCCTGCTCCATAGGCTTGAGAAGTGTTCTCCACTTGGCTGCCAGAATACCAAATAAGTTTTCAATCATACGCTTAGCGCGGGAGAGCCTGCAAACAAATGATAAATAGCAAAGATGTATAGTTAACAAGTTATCCAAACCGGTAATTGGAGATCATTTGCTCGTATGACAGATTATTGCCAGAAAATGGCTTCATCATTGGCCGCGATAATGGGAAGGCACCGTCCCCGATAAAAAAGAAAGGCGCTTGCGTCGCTGTCCCTGGAAAATTGCAATCAACAGGAATCTTGAAGTCGCCCGCTCGCAGCCTCTTCTTGAAATCACTCTTGTCATAAATACCTAGATACAAGAATCAAAAAATCCATTTCTGCATAGTGTACCCACTTCTATTTCTCGGGCTCTGAAGCACTTCCACTCGGTAGCTTCTTGTCCTTCTTTTTCTTGTACGATGAGCGCAGATTCTTCCATACCGACATTGCCTCCTTTCCATCTGAAAACGAATTTTGCGTAAACATAGGTTTTCGATCAGGACTGTAAAAAATCTCACCTTTGAAGCCACATTTCGTCGCGATCCCTCCCCAGACAAGCACCTTGCGTGAGTTGTTCTTGTAGTCGGCATTGGACATGTCGTAGAGAAGAGGCTCATCTCGCACCAGAGCAATAAGCTTACTCGCACGTTCTTCTTCCTCTTGCTTTCCGGTTTTCTGCAAAAAAAAAAGCACTAACAACAACACACTGCAACAAACAATATCACCTTGAAAATCGTCCTGCCAGTAGCAGATACCATCGTGGTAACAGTTCCATCGTAGTAACAGGATCCATTGCAGCAGCTTGGTAAATCGACACTTCTGAAGGCAGCCTAAAAATATCAAGGTGAAATAAAGCGTAAAACCACACTCTCCGCAATACATAGCACAACACATTCTGAGTAAAGATTCTTGCATGAAACAGGTGCAAAAAAAAAGTTTTAATTAGGATCCAAAGCTGTACTCAAAAATAAATTAAGCACCGAAAAGAGCGAAATAAAATGAAACAACTAGGATGCGCTGCACTCCAAATGAAAAATCGCCTCACTCAGAATGAAAGAGCGCGGGAGTGTGGCTCCAAAAAAGTGTCGCCTGATTGTGTACACGCTGGCGCCGCACTGCGGGAGTGAAGATTGCGGAGTGCGGAGGTGCAGCTCCCATTGGGTTCCTAGCTTTAGTTTTTTTTCGACTGCCCCGCGACTCGA
Organism: Ditylenchus dipsaci; assembly: GCA_004194705.1. Classification (NCBI taxonomy): domain Eukaryota; kingdom Metazoa; phylum Nematoda; class Chromadorea; order Rhabditida; family Anguinidae; genus Ditylenchus; species Ditylenchus dipsaci. The sequence continues at coordinate 812,711 of SADC01000001.1, read as the reverse complement.
AACGCATCATGACTCGATACAACGACTCGATACACTTTCTCAAATTCAAACATTTATTCAACTGAAATCAAATAACACCAGTGAAACAAAACGAAAACAAATCAATGAAAAAAAGGAATATTAGCAGGGTTTTCAATCAGGATGTTTTCAAAAGGAGCTTCAGCCCTTTCTTCTTCAATTTGTTCTTCATTCTCCGCCAGGACTTCCTGGAACTCAGCAAAGTTGATGCCCATGAGACGACCGACCCTTATTAGATATTTCTTCATTTTGTGCATGTATGTGGCGCCACGGTCCAACCCATCATCCGATCCCAGGAATCGCAGCAGCTTCTCCTGAAACAAAAAGTGATGAAACCTGACCACAAACTATTTACCAGCCTTTTCATCCAGAAGCCTTTGGGTTATCTCAGCATATTTTGTCCTCTGCCTTCTTGCCGGCTGGTTTCCATTGTAGACCTCATATGCATCCATCTCTTCGGTGTGGGATAACTGAAAAATAAAACTAGAGGCAACCCACAAACAAATAATTAAAATTTACCTCTCTGAATGACATCGCTCATTGGCCCAGTTTCGAATTCATCGCAAAGTGCAGACGCTGCTTGCTGTGGTAGGATTCGGCATGGTTTGTTGTGCGCGGCCCGGTATGTCCAAACAGTGAAAAATCCTTCCGCGAGAGAGCCATGTTTGTCTAAGAATAAATTTAATTAAAACTTAATTAAAAGAAAAAGGACTGGCTCATAATAGCATCACATTGAGTTTCTCTTGCACTTCTGTCGGCACTTCAGCTTCTTGGATTCGATTGCGCAGGAGCTCCAGGCAGTTTTCCCATTCCACCATTGGTGTGATTTGCAAGGCACCGACCATTCTGATGATCTTCTGAACTTCTTCATTTTCCTGGTGTTCAGTTGACAAACCCAGTCCTTGTACCCGATATAATAACGTTAAATAATTACACCACCACGGCATTCAGAAAATAAAAGCTAACCTTGCGGTAGAGCCCTCGCTTCACGTGGAAAGAACAAAGCTTCACTGACACCCCTTGAAAGACCTCCGCAAAAGACGAGTATGCTGCGATTTCGGCGTCGAAGTGAGCGTTGATGATGCTTGAGATGATGTTGATGTTGTTCAGAGCTTCCTCGACTAAAATAAATTTGATCAGAATAAAATAAAATAATAAATTACCAACTTTTTTCCCACATTCTCTTGCAAAGCAACTTTGATTTCCCCATGAGCAGAGCAGTGACCAACGGTGCAGCGTGCATTTGACGGATCAGCCCAAAGACTCGGTACACTTGCTTTGTTCCGGCTCTGTTCAGATCGAGGGGGCACTTTTTTGCCTTGGTCCCCCCTGTTGTTTTTTTTCGAAATTTTGTCCCACCACGCTACATTTTTCTCGCGCGTGTTTTCGGAAACAAAGTTTATTAAAGACTAGACATGAATATTACACTTATACACATTGTAAATGAGATACTTTTGCTCAAGAAATTCGCTTAAAATATCCCATCCTGAGGCTTGGCAGTTTTGTCTAAACACGGCTTCTTCCACGTAGGACGCTGTATTCGCATTGCTGTTGCCAAGGAGTCGTTTTATCTTGTGAAAGATTCTTGCATGAAACAAGTGCAATAAAAGGTTTGAATTAGGATCCAAAAGTGGCAAAACTGTACTTAAAAATAAATTGAGTGCTGAAAAGAGCAAAAGAAAATGAAACAGCGATGATGCGCCGCACTCCGAATAAAAAAGCGTCTCACTCAGAATGAAAGAGCGCGGGAGTGCGGCTCCAAAAAGTGTCGCATGATTGTGTACAAGCTGGCGCCGCACCGCCGGAGTGAAGATTTGCGCGAGAGTTCGGAGTGCGGAGGTGCGGCTCCCATTGGGTTCCTAGATTTAATGTTCTCAATTTCCTTTTTTCGATAAGCGTTACCGCGCCACAAATGTCGCAAGGTTTTTCATTCTTGAGAATCTGGAGACCGACGAAGAAGGAAATGGCTTGCTTAATATCGTAGTTGAGAACATCCTTCAGGCGAAGGGCGGCCACATCAGGTCTTTCGACTTCATCCACAAGTGTTCGACCCATATCTATATCTATATGCGACATTTATACAATGTGTAAAATACATAATATTCTATTAAATGTGATATAAACGAACAAGCAAAGATGAACCAGTAAAATGTAGCGTGGTGGGACAAAATTTTGAAAAAAAACAACAGGGGGGACCAAGGCAAAAGGTGCCCCCTCGATCTGAACAGAGCCCATGTTCCTTTTGGCGCGTACATGAAAGTGCCGTCGCAGACAATGTGATTGGAAGAGTGGGGGAGCTGGAGCTGGCGCAGAGAGGCAAAAACGAGCATTTCGTTATCTGAAAACAAATCATTGGGCAACGAATAAAAAAAGCCAACCTCCATAAAGCAGTAGCATCTCGCCGACTTGATCATCTCCGGCCCTTGCTTCTGATCCACGAAGACTGAGGCGCATGACTCTGTTCTCATCCGATAAGAATTCTTCATAGGTTGCGATTGTCGGGAACTTCTTGCGCTTGGCTCTGTACATTGCTCCTTCAGTCGCGATGACGCTTCCAACGGCTGCAGCTCGGATCTCAGCAAAATCTAAAAACAAAATTAATCAAGCGGATTCTGGCATTCTTGGTTCTTGCTGCGACTTCTGCTTGCACTGATCTCCTTGCATTTGTTCTAATTACCTGAAATAAAAATATAAACCAAATGAAAATTAATGAAAACAAAAAAACCTGATTCACGTTTTTCGGCTTGCAAATGTGCTGATAGTCCTCTGGTTCATCAATCCATTCGTTTGAAGTGAGATTGTACTTAAGAGAGGCGATTTTCGCTTGGCGACCACCATCCTTCATAGCTTGGCACGCTGAGCAGCGAAAGTAGCCTTGACTGATCCCATCTTTGATTGTTGTTCTGCCGGTCTTGGTCCAAACGAAGCACTGCCTTCCATCTTCTATGTAGGTGATGGGCGCTGTTCTTGCTCCAATGCGCTGTGAGTGGACCAGTTGAGCCACGGAGAAATCTGAAAATAAAAATAAAAAACAGCCAAACAAACACAAAAAATTGAAGGAGAGAACCAGAAAAATAGAAGCACCGAAAATTGAAAGGAACACCAAAGGAAATGAATTTTTTGTAACGGGACGATTTGAGTAAAATTTAAAAAGTGTATCGAGTCGTTGTATCGAGTCGTAATTGTATCGAGTCGTTGTATCGAGTCATAATGTGTATCGAGTCGTTGGTATACCTTTTTTTTCTGATAAAAGGCAAAGTTTAAAAAAACTGAGGTGTGATTTCTGAATCAGAGCCTTGTGCCAGGGATCGTTACCACGCATTTGGGCACATCGCATTTGGGCACATCGCATTTGGGCACCCGCATTTGGGCCCCCGCATTTGGGCCCCCGCATTTGAACACCCGCATTTGGGCACCGCATTTGGGCCTTGATTTCAAAATTCAGGGTCCACCCCGAAACACCCCGCCGAAACACCCCGGCCGAAACACCCCCGCCGAAATACCCCCGCCAAAACACCCCGGCCAAACACCCCCGCCGAAACACCCTCGCCAAAATACCCGCGGCCAGAACAACCCCGGCCGAAACACCCCCTATAAAGGTTTATGGCCAGAATACACTTACTGAAAAAGTTAAATAGTAAACAAGTTTATTTACGCTGTTACAGTGCCATTACATATGCTATTACAGTAAATTTATGATAAATAAGCACCAGAATGAAGTGATCCTATGTGTGCTTATATTATAAGTCGAATGTATACCATGTTTTTCAACACGGGACTTTGCAAAAAAGACCTTTTATGCAATTTATGATCAAGAGTACAAATCGGAAGGCAACCAGACAAAACAACAACGAAACTATTTTGTCGCGCGACAAAAGAGTTTTAAAAATAACATTTGTCGCGCGACAAAATAATTTTTTTGCCCTTTCTCGTGCGACATTGCAACAAATTTTGCTCTTTGTCGACTATAAAAAAAGCTTTTGCTTCCATACCTATATTTTTATCATATTTCCGAGTACGTCGTATAATCCGAGTACGTCATACAATCAAATACAGTAAAACCTCGGTTATGCGCGCCCCAGTTATACGGCACCCTCGGCTATACGACATGCTCGATAGACTGTATTTGGCTGAAGTTAGCTTATTGTTAGACAATTGACACCCCGGTTACACGCTTAGTTAAGGCTGGTCTCCTAAGTGGCGTATAAAAAATATTCCCAGAATAAACTTTATCGTAAACTCAACACCAACAACAACATAGTAACGTACAGCAATGGAGTCTATTGAGTTACAACTTCCTCATCTTCATCTTCTTGAATTTCGTCCACATCTGGATCGTTTCCCTTCGCATACCAAAGCGCATCTTGAATTGACTGAAGATATCCGAGCAAAGCTTCATCAGATGGAAAGGCAGCAGCTGACTTTTCTCTCCACTCTGAAACCAAGGCATGGATTCTTTCTTCAGTCCCCGTAGCAACAACGGAAAAAAAATCCGCGGATTTCTTAAGAAATCCGCGGATGAACAAATCCGCGGATACACAACAAATCCGTGGATTTCTTCAAGATATCCGCGGATTCTTCAAAAAAAAATCGGCGGATTAGTTCATCCGCCAATTTTTTTTTGTCGTTGTTGTCACATACAGGTAATTTTTTTTCTAAATTACATTTTTGACCATTTTTTAAAAGTATCAAGGGCTTTACGGGGGTGAAAGGGTCAAATAAAAAGTAAAATATTCGCAAAAGCCCAGTGTCAACCACTGAAGATTTGAATTTGGTTTTGAACACTGTGGCCTACCGCATATAGGAACTCTGGTATGCATGCTTTTCGGTGCACTCAGAGTAGTTGAAGGTCAACCTTAGGGTCCGCTAAAAGTTGTGGTGCAAAAAGCTAAGGCCGGGTTCAACTTTGAGGGTCAACTTTATGGTTTGACAGAAAAGATATAGGGTCAACTAAGTTAAGGCCTGAAAAGTTGAGGGTGGGGTCAACTTTAGGACTCAACTTAAAAAGTTGAGGGTCAACTAAGCTGACCCTTGACTATGATTACAGCCAATACCATAAAAGGGTGTAGGGCCTAACCTGCGAGATAAGCTTAACCCGAGCAGGGATTTTTATCAAAATGCATAAAGAGGCTCATTTGCCAAGGTCCATGTTTAAGCACATGGTAAAACAGTCAAAATAGGAGTTTTTGAAAGTGCCCTTTTAATTCCACATCACTTCCTATAGAGCTTGTTTTTACCTCTCAAATGCTTTTTACGTCAAAATAATTACTTGAAAATAATTTTTGAGTACTTCTCTAAATGAAAAAAAGTCAAAATTATATTTCTAGCCTACTCCCGAGCAGGCTAGAAAAAATCCGCGGATTTGTTCAAAATATCCGCGGATTTTTTCGTTGTTGCTACGAAAAATATCCGCGGATAACTTTCAAGAAATCCGCGGATTGTATCCGCGGATTTTTCGTTGTTGCTAAGGGGGCAGATTGCCCCTGCATAGGACGTATATTTCGTAACTCTTCCTCAGGTTTCAACTGGTGTCTTACAATAGTTTTGAAATAAGTCTAGCAAAGAAACAAAAAAAAACCTTACCGTAAAATCGCGTGAGGAACAGATTCTTCCTCATCCATTTGGTGGCGGATTACTTTACTTCGATCAGGCTTTCCACCCCCCGGAAAGTGTGCATTGTACTCTTTGTTCCAGCTTTCACAGCGTTATTGGTAACTGGCCACTGGCGCAATAAGTGTTCGTTAACATTCCAAAGTTCGATGTCGTAGAGAGAAGGGCGCACATCATCAATAGGGCCACGATAAAGAAATGTCAGGGGCACGTACTTCAGAAAGGCTATACAGTCGAACTCCGATATAAGGCCACCCCTGGGGACCGGCCGAAGGTGGCCTTATATCGGGGTGGCTTTATATCGGGGTGAACTTTGACTAATTTCTTTCTTTGCTGGCCAAAAATTGGTCTCGGGTGGCCTTATAGCAGGGGTGGCCTTATATCGGGGTGGCCTTATATCGGAGTTCGACTGTAACAAGGATTCAAAACAATTGACTATGAAATCTGTAAATAACCATCAACTTTCGATTGTTCCCTAGCATCGACTACGCCACATTCCATCAGCATTTCATGCTCCTTCGCCAAAGCATCATATCCAATGAGAACATCTGAGACAGGGAGATACGCTAGCTTAGAGAAGAGGAGTATCCATCGCTTGAGCTCACTGCATAGTACTTTGCCAGGCCATGAGATTTTGCCCACTTTTGAATCGTTTTCGAAAGATGGAAGATACATCGGACGGGCTTGAGGTTGGAAAGATCTTCATAATAGCAGTAGCTGAAGCGCTTTCAAAGTCTGCAAGAAAGATAACTGATGTAATCAAGTTTGATATAAATTTTGGCTCTATATGTGTTCGAGAGACTGCCGAAAAAATATGCCTCATATAAGCTGGCCAAACCTTGCCTGAAACTAAGCCTAAAAAATCACATAAAGTTTTCGGGGGTCCCTCGAACACATATAGAGCCTAAAGATCACTGAAATTACCAGAGAAAAAGCCCTTTACATTGTACCGATGAGCAGATTCATAGAAAAATTTTTTCATTACGCTGACATAGGACTCAGTCGTCTTTCCACACATCCAAGCAAATCAACCACGAAAAATTTTTCATCAATCCAGGCATAAAGTGTGAAGAACTAAAGCTACATGCAGAAATTTCAAAAACAGAGTTAATTTGGTACCTGGTAGATGCCTCGTGGAGGTTTTCTGTACGTAGCATCAAAGCCCACCAGTTCCGTTCGAAGCAACAGTGAGTGACCAAAGTCCGACATCCATACAAGCACACGTTGAGTAGCTAAATAATACACGTAACCTCTAAACTATCTCTATGAAAAAATTACCAAAATATCCAGACAGAACCTGTGAGTCATAGCGCAAGAATGGCTTTTCATCATGCGTCACTTTAGCTCCTGGCGGAATCACCATATCACACAGCTTTTTGCAATCCACTGTCTTTAGGTTAAGCTTGTACTTTTTCCTCTGAATTTGACGGCTGATGCTGCTGTCTTTTGGAAAGGCTGCCAAAAGCTCATCGCCCGCTCCACACTTGATAGACAGGCTTGATATCTCACTGCCGATTTGATTTTCACTGTTGGAGACTGTTCCGCCATTGCCATTCCAGCATTGATTCGTCTCTTCTTCTAAAAGTAAGTAGATTTTAGATAGAAGTCAATATAATTTTAAAATCTAAAAAGTTTCCTCGTAGTCCAATGGTTTACCGTCATGAAAACACCGCTTTGATAGGAAGAAAATGTTTTGGCCAGCCCGAACGAACCCTCTGGCCTTGCAACGCTTGCGCTTTCCACGTCGATTGGCAGTTTTTTGACGAGTACAGTGGAAAAACGATACACCTTCTTGCTTTCTGCTATCCTGAAGTGAAGTTTTCAAGATAAGCGACAAGAAAACATAGCTCTTACCGAATTGTATGTGTAAGAAAAACCATTAGCCCAAATTACACGCTTCCCAGTTCGTCCTGTGCCTTTCTCTTCGATTGATTCCGCCTCCAAGTATTCGAGATCGTAGTCGTCTTCGCTATCGCTGCTTGACATTTTTGCTTCCTAAGCACAACCTTAATTATTATGGACTGTGTACTTTAGCCAAGATTGTTTCAGGGAGTGAATTGATCTGGGGAGTGAATTGATACGGGGAGTGAATTGATCAGGGAGTGAATTGACACGGGGAGCGAACTGACATGTACCCGAAATTAAAACATTTTCCTAATCATTAACTTCTGTTTTCTAACAAAACAAGGCTCGGAATTTTATTTTAGGTATGGTTTTGTTAAAAACCAAATTTAAAAAAACACGTGGAGAAGTTCGATGATTAGAAAAAAATTGAATTCCCGGGCACCACCTCTTATTAGCGTGGGCATAACCCTCTCAGGAAGTATCAGGTCGTTCAGTAAGTTCGCAGACTAACCCTTACATATTTTTTGAAAAAAAATCTTTGCAAAACTATTGAAACTGGCAATTCTAGGTCAAAATTGCACGCTGAGCACGAATCTGTGCTCAGAATTGCATTACAGATTGTAAAAAGCTGAGAAAACCACTATTTTGACTGCTTACTCTAATTGTGATATGTCATACATTTGTTTTATTCTAGTTTTATTGTATTCAATATTATACTTCCCAAATACAAACACGGTACCAATCGATTTGCCAGATTAAGCTGAGTCGATTGGTACCATATTTGGACATGATCGGGTCGGTTGGCCGAGTCGATCCTTGGGTTATTCCCCGAAATACTCGAAAATCCGGGTTTCGATACCCCTTTTGGTACCTCATTTGAGTGTGGTGTGCTGGAGTCAACGCTTCTATAATACAAACATAGTACCAATCGACTCAGCTGAATCGGGCGAAATCGGGTTAGTCTGCTTTAGTCTGAATCGGGTTAGTCTGCGAACTTACTGAACGACCTGATATTTTGCCTTAAAATTCAGACATTATGTGAAGATCAATTCCACATTTAAGATTTATGAAAGCCTCATAAAAACGGTGCCATGGCATTTCGTCCAAAATTCAATTCGTCCAAAGCCAATTCGTCCGAAATTCAATTCGTCCAAAATTCAGTTCGTCCAAAAGTCAATTCGTCCAAAAGTCAGTTCGTCCAAAGTGCAATTCGTCCAAATTCAAACAAGGTGAAGTCCGTCAAGGTTCTTATTAATTCATTTCCATTTGAATACCCATGTCTAGGCACTGCCAAATACAATTACCGACTGTTTCTGTTTTCTTTCCTAAGTCGGTCATCCAAGCACCACGTCCTTTCGACTGCCACCTAAATACTGCGGGGTCTGAAACTACTTGAGGACTTGGGTTTCTGCAGTCCAAGTAGCTGTTTGGTATTAAAAATCCTACTCAGGACAGGATTATGGGTGGGATAAAATGTTTTTTTTTGTTTAATTTGGGCTAAATCCAAATTTAGTATTATGGAGGTGGATACCCGTTTGAGCAGGTTTCAGATGGTCTCACTATGCACCCTGAAGCTTACGGGTCCGTTCAAAGCTATTTTAGCCAGGAAAAAATATTTTGCCACGACCGGGATTCGAACATGTAACCTATTAGAGACTTAATTTACGAAGGACCAATCTCATGCTGCAGTGACCAAAGGCCAATAAAATCTGGTTTTTGGGGGTTTATTAACGGGGGACAAACTCTTTGCAAAAAAAACGATTTAGCGAATCAGAATCGCAATGTGATCGGATTAATCGCTCAGAATCTCACCATCGAACATCGCGAACCACTCCAAACCACTCTAAACAGTGTTTTCGAGTCGCTGGAGTGGTTTGGGATAGTTTTTGATATTTATGGTGTAATTCTGAGTGATTCACCCGATCGCATTGCGATTCTGATTCGCTCTATCGTTTTTTTCGCAAAAATTTTGCCCCCCCTGCAGTAAACCCCTAAAAATCAGATTTTATCAGCTTTCGATCACTCTGGCACGGGTTCTGAGCGGTTGAAGTTATCCTGTGATCGTAAAAATCGTTTTCCCACAAAATTTCGACTTGGAATTCAAATTTGGACGAATTGCATTTTGGACGATTCTCTTTGAACGAATTGACTTTGGACGAACTGAATTTTGGACGAAATGCCATGGCACCCATAAAAACAAAGGATCAATTTGAAATGCATTATTACCAAATCGCTAAAATCCAGCACCTAACTTATTATTTCCATCACCCTTTTCAAACCATGGTCAAGAGTACCATGATCTTATTTATAATCCCCTATTTCGCTTACAAAGGAACCTCACATAGTGTCAGTGCGCTATCGAAAAACGTTATATTCCATTCGATAGATCTTCAAAAATCACTAAATCGAGTGTACACTAAATCGAGGGTTCATTCTAGTCATTTTAATTAACCGCCGGCCATAATGATTTAATCCGGGTGTACACTAAGCCGAGGTGTACACTAAATCGGGAGTTGACTGTATATTTAAAACTCGATTTTTCTCATCGTAGACGCGTCGGCAGAAAAATCGGCAAGTGAGGTAGTAATAGGCATGCCATGAGCTTTCGATTAGTGTATAAAGTTTGTCTGAACGCCACCTTAAGGTTGTGAACTTCCCGTGTCAGAATCAGGACTACCAGATGAGCTATTTATAAAGTAGATGCTGTTTAAAAAATTGAGTTAAAAAATAAAGACTCCGCTTTAAGCATCCGCACTCGAATTCGAGTTAGGATTCTTGGCGGAGTCTTAAATTTTATCTGAGTTTTTGAAGCAATATTTACTCAGTCAATAGCTCATTTGGTAGCCCTAAACCTCAACTATATGATGTGAGAAGCTGAATAAGCAACTGGAAAAAAAGAACCACGCCAACTGAATAATTTTGGGAAAACAGTAAAAATCGAGGATTCTGTTTCCGACATTATTAGTGAGTAGTCTGTTTTAGCATCCGCAAACAGCCTCCCATTGTGAATGCGCCTTTAGACTTAGACATCCGTTTTCGCCCTGAGCTAAATTCAAGGGACTAAAATGAGTTTGATAGTAGAGATGGCGAATGGGGGCGCGGATAACGGGACGGGATTTTCGGCCAAAATAAAGACGGGAACGGGACGGGATTTGAGTTTGAAAAAAAACGGGATCCCGGCGGGATCCCGCTCGAAAACGGGATTTTTCTATATCGTCAATTAGACAGTAAAAGTGGCTACGCGCTTCAAAAGGCTGTTTTTATTGAAATTTTCTCACAAATATCGAAGCAAAATAATTTTAATAACAATAATTAGACTGCGGTGAGGCTCTGTTCAAAAAGATTAACATTTCTGCCCTCGCTGATTTAAGATTACTCCTTCGGTAATCATATACATTCATGGCAACCAGTGGCGTGCGCAGGAATTTCTGACGGAGAGGGCACCAGGCCATTTTAGGCTATTTGGTATTGTAGGTGGTGGTGTTGTTGGTGGTCATAAGAGTAATTACCACTCCTCCACCTCGACCGAAAAATAGGCAAATTAACCACCCCTTCAGAAAGTTGAAATTGCGGCACTGCATAGAAAGAAAAAAGTTATGGTTATTTAGCGCTAAAATTTGAGTGAATTTTGAGTGGCGGTTTCAAAAATGTCGAATTTGATGCCATCCTACCCTTCCGGCATATTTTTTTGTCGCTGGGTCAAACCTTCGCAAGCTACCCAATTGTCTGATCATATTTTGGTGTGATAACTTTTCTATCTGATTTTTACTGAAAAAATTGACCCCACTTTTTGAGAAGTAAACAAATGTGTAGAGGTTGACGCGATATATTAGGTTGATCCAAAAGTTGTGAGACTAACCGCGTAAATTTTTTTTTCGAAATTTTTTTTTTCGTTCAAAAGACTTATAATTTATTTGTTTACACATTTTAATCATTTTTAGACAACAAAATTTTTTTTTGCATAAAGAATCTCTTGATACCTTCATCTACTCATTCCGTAAGCTTCTCCCTAACTTTGCTTATGCACCATAAAACACCTTGGTGAGGCGCGACATGACTGAAATTGATTTAGCCAACTCCATGCACTTAGAAAAATAAGCCTTTGAAAATAACAAAAATGTGGTCTTTTGAAGTTTTATGGCTCACCCTGAGACTGACATAAATTTTCTGATATCAATTGATTCTGACAAAAATTTCTGACAAAAATTCAAACTGACAATGATTTGTCTTGACAAGATGTTTTCTGAATTAATTTGTTTGGTAATTGAATGTTCATGTAAATAACTGTTTTCGATTTATATTAAACTGCAAATAATCGGGATTGTGTTTGATAGTATCGAAATTACGATTTTAGCAACCTGAACCCCAAAACTTTGGTAGGTACTCCTGGACAGGCTATCCATCTCGGTAGACTGGGAAATCCAACCAAACTCAGAAATCCAGGTTAGGTACCGCCTGGTCAGGTGGATATCCAGCTGGATGGCCTAAAAATAATTTTTTTTTAATAAAAAAGTAACCACTTTTTATAACTCAAAATTGTTTGGGGGATTGGGTTTGTCGGGATCAAAAATTACGATTTTAGCCACCTAAAGCCCAAAACCTGGGTCGGGTACCTTAACTTTCGGAGATATTTTTCATCTTTCGGGATATTTTTTAATCGATAATTTTCGGGGATATTTTTTGTGCAATATACTGACGAAGCCTTTGTTTTTATTCCAATCAAAACGCTAACATCGTGAAAAACAACAAATTCAAACTTTTAAATTGGTTTAACACAGTCAAATCAGCATGTGTCATAACAAAATCCAAGACTCTTTCACGATTGTAACTCTCTGAAATTCTTTTTCTTTTGATAGCAATCCGCTGGTCTTCGAGCCTCAGTTTCTTTGGTGTTACCTGCATTAAGACAAGCTGCGCTTCCATCATGCTGCATTCTTGCTTAAATTTTCTTAGCCATTTCCAGAATTGAGGCTTCTTTCCATCTGAACTTGCAAGAGCCAACTTGAGAGAGTTATGCCAGGCCTCGAGAGAATTTGTTGTCTTTGATTTGCCTTCCACAGTCAAATCATAGCAATTCCAAGATCTCGAGCATGGTGGCGAAACAGCCATGTCTTTCAGCCACTAAAAACGATTAAAAAGGTTATTGATAGCCAAAAAAAGGAAAACACTAACGATTGTGTGCGTGTTCAATTGCCGAAATAAAACCCCTTCATAGTCCATGTGGGCATGATCAACCCTCGCATTTGGAATCAAGTGCTCGACGGCAGAAAAGAAATGATCATACGTCCTTCTGGATTTCTTCGGCAAGAGGGCATTAGACAGGGCACAAATGTTTCCCCTAGCTTAGCGTGCAACGTCAGAAATTGTTTCATCCTTGGTCACCAGTGCAAAGGTACCATCAAACCCCCACCATTCTGAATCTTTAAGGAACTAAACAAACCTGCTTAGTACACTATGGACAGTTAAAATTGAGAAACCGGACCGTTAGCAATGCTGTAGCTAAGAGATCATTATTCTCCTTGGCGACGGCCCACTGTCGTAGATGACAAACAGTTAACTGAAATGTAAACAGTTAACTGAAATGAAAAAAAAATTACTTTCGAAATCGCCAGATAACTACAAGTTCCATCCTTCATTGTCTTTGACTAGACAATAGCTCAACTTGCACCGGTGGATCGACTGCTGCCTTTCTTTTCTTTGGACGACCAGTTTTCCAGAGATTTCGTTTCCTTCGATTTGCTCTTCTTCAAACTGATCTAGCGAATATCGATTTTCTTCTGGTTCATCTGTCCAGTCGCTAATTTCACCATCCGAGCTAGCTTCGTCGGAACTGCTATAATTGTTCGCACTCATAAGGATTGGCAGCTAAATTTAACTCATAAAAATGATTGATAACCGTGTATAAAGCAGGCCAAATTCATGACAAAACAATTTTTTATCAGAATCTTTAATGGATAAATCTTTTTTCTGCCCGCTTCTGGCTTTTTTCTGCCCGCTTTTTTGAGTTTATGTTTGAAAAGATTTTTTCTGCCCGCTTTTGGCTTTTTCCGCCCGCTTCTGGCTTTTTTCCGCCGCTTTTGGCTTTTTTCTGCCCGCTTTTGCTCGGAAGTGCCCGTTTCGCTCGAATGTGCCCGCTTTTGGCTTTTTTTTTGCCCGCTTTTCTTGAAAGTGCCCGCTTTTGTTTAATTATGACCGCTTTTGGATTTTTTATGCCCGCTTTTGTTAAAAAGTGCCCGTTTTCGCTAAAAAGTGACTGTTTTTGTTGAAATATGAATGTTTCTCAGTTTTGAAACGGGGAAAACTTATTATTATTGCCGAAAGACTGATTATTGTAACCGAAAAACTTATTTTTGTTGCCGAAAAAAGTTGTTGCCGAAAGACTGATTTTTGTTGCCGAAACACTGATTCTTGTTGCCGAAAGTTGTTCTCGACGCGAAATCAGCAATTTTTAAATTTTTTAAGTCATTTTCTTGTGAAATTCAGGGAGGCGGAGAGACCAGATAGCTTAGTACCCATTTCGGAATGGCCAAAAGGCCAAAATTATTGTTTTTTTTGGGGATTTACTGAAGGGGGAGTAAACTTTTCGAGAAAAATCGATTGAGCGGATCAGATTTCGGGTCCGATCGGCTAAATCGCTCACAAATACCCTGAACTTCTCAAAACCACCATAGACCTTGAGTTCTTGGCGATTAAGCCGATCGGACCCGAAATCTGATCCGCTGAATCGATTTTTCTCGAAAAGTTTACTCCCCCTTTAGTAAACCCCAAAAAACAAATAATTTTGGCCTTTTGGCCGTTCCGGAATGGGTACCAAGCCATCTGGTCTCTTCCCATCTCTGAATTTCACATGAAAATGACCAAAAAAATTCAAAAATTGCTAATTTCGTGTCGAGAACAACTTTCGGCAACAAGAATCAGTCTTCGGCAACAACTTTTTTCGAGATTAACAATTTCTTGAAATTAAAAAATTTGGCGCTAGTAGCGAATACCCCCCCCCCCTAAGCATCCGACCTTTAAAAATTGCTGTAACTACCCTTGCAAACAACAAGTTTAGGCTTAGCCCTTAGGCTTGGGGTAGGCCAGCGTAAGGAAGTTATGACTAATGAAGAGTTTGCGCACATTTTCCGGGTCTGGGACATAAATTTGGGTACTTTTTACTAAAGTAAAAAAAAGTGAAAATCGTTGGGGGGGGATTGGTTTATTCGCTACTAGTGTCAAAAATTCAACAAAAACGGTCACTTTTTAGCGAAAGCGGGCACTTTTTAACAAAGGCGGGCAGAAAAAATCCAAAAGCGGTCATTTTGTAGCAAAAACGGGCACTTTCAAATAAAGCGGGCATAAAAAATAAAAAAGCGGTCATTTTTAAACAAAGCGGGCACTTTCGAGAAAAAGCGGGCAAAAAAAGCCAAAGCGGGCACATTCGAGCGAAAACGGGCACTTCCGAGCAAAAGCGGGCAGAAAAAAGCCAAAAGCGGGCGGAAAAAAGCCAGAAGCGGGCGGAAAAAAGCCAAAAGCGGGCAGAAAAAAATCTTTTCTAACATAAACTCAAAAAGCGGGCAGAAAAAGCCAGAAGCGGGCGGAAAAAGTCTCGTCCATCTTTAATTTCGAAACAGCTTTTGCTCATATAAGTTTTATTGAAAATAAATCTTGTCAAGACAAATTATTGTCAGTTTGAATTTATGTCAGAATCAATTGATATCAGAAAAATTTAAGTCAGTCTCAGGGTGAGCCAGTTTTATGTATCTGATCTAACTGTAAAAGAAATACATAATCCACGCAAATTTTTAGGCAGTAGTTTAAATATTGTCATCAAAACTTTGACGCTACTGTCATATACCCCCCCCCCCCCAAAAAAAAATCGACTTTTTTGGGAGTCTAAAAACCATTTTTATGCAATAATTTTGCCATAAAGGGACCAGAAAAGCAGTTTAAAAGGATTATGGGCTGTATTGGGAGGGAAGGGAATAATACAGGGGCCACTTTTTTTAGCTGCTTTACCATGTTTTTCAACTCGGGCCGTGGCAAAAATAGACTCTATATGCATTTTATGATCAAGTGTACTTCTCGGAATCATGTCTAAGGTAAGTGCGTGCGCGCATCTCTAACTCTCAAGCCCCTGCGTCCCCTTCGGGGGCGCAGGGGCTTGGGAGCTTGGAGTTGAGATGCGCACACCCACATACCTTAGACACAAATCACTCGAAAGCGACTCTGGTTGCATGAAATAACATGCATACCAGAGTTATTTATGCGGTAGGCCCAGTATTCAAAACTATGTTCAACATCTTTATTTTTTCGGCGAAGAGCATTTCCCCTCGTTCTATAAGGCCGGTCAGAGGCCAGCATCCAAAAATTCAGCCTAGCACTCAAAAGTGCTAGGGCAAGGTTTAAACCCGCGTGGTCCACCCCGCTGATCTGCTTGGTCAATGAAAAGTACTCATACTTATGTCTGCACCACAAGTTCCTGGTTTGAAAGTACCCTTAGACGCTTAGAGAATTAGTACTCTAAGGATCCCAACCATCTCGAGAAGTGGCCCCTGTATTATTCCCTTCCCTCCCAATACAGCCCGCAATCCCATTTAAATTGCTTTTCTGGTCCTTTTATGGCGAAATTATTGTGTAAAAATGGTTTTGACCATCCCTAAAAAGTCGGTTTTGGGGGGGGGAGGGGGTATATTACAGTAGCGCCAAAACTTTTATAAGACAAATTTACCAATATTGTAAACTAGGGTCTGCAGGCGCCTATTAAAAAAAGTTTTTCCTTGTGACCAAATATTAACCCTAAAAACTTAACCCTGAAATTAACCCTGAAAACCACCACTTTTCACTTTCAACGGGCAAAATCTCAATTTTAATCACAGCAATCTTCGAATCTAATTGCAAAAGGTCCTCCGGCGCCTATGCCGTGAGGGAACATTGGTGGTCAAAATTTGAATTTGAGATCAAACTTTTGAAAACTATAAGATTTAAAAAATGCGCGAATTTAAAAAAATTGTAATTGCTTTTGAAAAAAACAAATATAAATCCACTTTTCACTTTCAAAGGGCAAAATCTCAATTTTAATCACAGCAATCTGATTTAATCACAGCAATCTCAAATCAAATTGCGAAAGGTCCTCCGCCATTAAAAGAGCTCTCGATTGAGTATAAGCATGCAGATAAAAATATTACATTAAAAAAAGTTTTTCCTTGTGACCAAATATTAACCCTAAAAACTTAACCCTGAAATTAACCCTGAAAACCACCATTTTTCACTTTCAACGGGCAAAATCTCAATTTTAATCACAGCAATCTTCGAATCTGATTGCAAAAGGTCCTCCGCCATTGAAAGAGCTTTCAAATGAGTATAAACATGCAATTAAAAATATCACACTGAAAAAAGTTTTCTTTGTGACCAAACATGTACTCAAAAGCGTTGCGGACACCCCGACCCAAATACTATATAGAGATTTTATCTGATCAAAATTGAATTTCATTTTATGCTGTCACTTCATTGAAATTTCTTTGTAATTTTGCAAGAATCAAACTATCTGACGTCAATTTGTCGTTTTACTGATTAATGTGTAAGCGTAGCAGCCTATATGGAGTGTGACTTACATTTGCTTTACTTTGTACTTGCATTTTAGTTGCGTGATTGTATTTATGATAATTTGCGTATGAAATAAATAAAATAAAAAAATATCCTGTTTGCGCCCAAAATCCTTTCCGCCATAACCTGTTAGGCACCATTATTTTTATTTAATCGGTTAGATCCATGTCTATTTACGTCATAAATTGTTTCGACTTTTACTGTTACGTATATTAACGGTTTTATCTGTAGCAAAGTTTTGACGTGATTTCACAATCTGAGTGAGTTTTAGCCAAAATAGATCATAAATCTTTTGATCCTGTTCCTACAGAAATTTTCACTCAACCTTTTTCTGCTTTAAGATATTACACCAAAAAATTTTATTTTCTTTCACAGGCAGACCTACTCAAATCAATTCTTTATTTAATTTTTTAATTTTATTTTTATTTTTTATTTATTTTTTAATTTTAATTTTATTTAATTTCGTATGAGATTCGTACCCCTATACTACCCTACACCAACCTAAGCCTCCCAAGACACCTATCCATATTTCCTTGCCACATTTCTTTGAGATTTCCATTCGTTGATCCACCTTTTTTTAATTGGCAATTTTCAGCTTTGGAATTATACCGGCCTCAGAAGTGCGACCTTGCACCTAGGGGGGGGGTGCACTTGGGGTTTTTTTTTCATATATTTTTTTCAGTGCTTTTATGTTATTGTCTTGAAGGAAAGTCATTATTTTGAACTTTTTTAACTGCCTAAGCCACTTGGATAGTATTCAAACGTAAAGCCCTTCTCCAAAGCACCACGCTGCTACACCACTGAGCTACCTGGGTCACTCATATAAATTATGTTTTTTATTATTATATTCCAACAATACATAATTCAAACAGTATTTTTGGGTAAAAAAAAGTGTCCCGCGCGCATTTGAATTTTCCAAATCCCATTGTCATCAACAAGTATGGTCCTTTAAAGGCAATATATAACCAAGAAAAATACCAAGCTATGATCTAATCGCTTCCAAAATTATAATTTTTAAGCAGGGTTTGTAATCGTCCTTTTTAAAAAGATTTGTCCTTAATTCGAGACCCAAAATCTTTTTGATATTTTTGAAGTTTTTAGTCAAAATATTTTTTTTCGCTTTAAAATAACGGGTGGTCAAAAAGTTCGGAATGGATATTCAATGCTTATTTCTTATCACTTTTGTTATCATATCTCTTTTCTATAAATACTATTTTGTAGCCCTGAATCTCTTCTTTTGAATGGCATACCGCACTTAGCTGATTATTTTGGAAAAAATGACCATTTGGCTCCAAACACTTGTCAGGTCATTTTAAGAAGTTGACCAGCGTTTTAATCACTTTAACTGATCAAATGTTGCATTGAATTTCGAGCGTGACGGCAACATCTTATCAACATGTTGTAGCGCAGCTCGAAAGCTACAAAACCCATATCACAGAATGATTTTTAACATCTGAGTTTTGTGATATGGCTTTTTGGAAAAAATCAATTTCTTGAAAAAATGACCAAAATCAGAAAAATTGGCAAAAATTTTCATTTTGTTCATTTTTTTAATAAATTGATTTTTTTCAAAAAGCCATATCACAACACTCAGATGTTTAAAAATTATTCTGTGATATGGGTTTTGTAGCTCTTGAGCTGCGCTACAACATGGTGATAGATGTTGCCGTCACGCTCGAAATTCAATGCAACATTTGATCAGTTAAAGTGATTAAAACGCTGGTCAACTTCTCAAAATGACCTGACAAGTGTTTGGAGCCAAATGGTGATTTTTCCCAAAATAATCAAGCTAAGTGCGGTATGCCATTTAAAAGAAGAGATTAAGGGCTACAAAATAGTATTTATAGAAAAGAGATATGATAACAAAAGTGATAAGAAATAAGGCATTGAATATCCATTCCGAACTTTTTGACCACCCGTTAGCATAAGGGTCAAACGACACTTTGCTACATGGACACTTCGCTACATGAACACTTCGCTATATTTTTCGATTTTTTTCGGTAAAATTTTACCGAAAAAGATCGAAAAATATAGCGAAGTGTCCATGTAGCGAAGTGTCCTAGACCCAGCAATAAGCACTGAATAAAATGATATAAAATCTTTTTTTTACCCAAACGTTTTTTTTCGAAATTTTTCATTATGAACCCTGTTAAAACAATTCTCGACGAAAGGCAAACTCTCGCAAAATATTTTGTATCATGAACAAATTAAAGACAGAACGCGTTATGGCGGAAAGCATTTTGGGCGCACACAGGATAAATCCAAAAACAGTTTAATTTAAAATTTTGGCGCTAAACGCAGAGAGCCTTTAAATTAGATTACCTTTCTAGACACGCCATGAACTAGAAACCGCCATGCACGACAAAATTTCCAGAATACTTCTACAAACCTCTCAAAAGAGGGAAAACACAGTCTCACCTGTGATCTAACCATTGTATTTGATACAGTGTTAAGCGCTCTATCACGTGATATTTTTTCTTTTGAAAAACGCCTTTAAAACTTTGAGAAAATTATGAAACAAAGCCATAGTCACCTAAATTTTTGTCTAAATCACCTGGTTTTTGTATGGTTTTTAGGTAAAATTGTTTTGGTTTGTTTATTGTGATATTGGCTTGTTGTCTTGTGAGTGTTTGCACTAGTTTTGTTGCATTTTTCACGCTGAAAATTTTGCTATATTGCGCTTTCAATTTTCTCTAGAAAGTCAGCCAGGAGTATGCCAAACCCAGGTATCCTTCAAATTTCAACTCCAGGGAAAGTACTGGTCTTCCTCTTCTTCTGCAAATTCTGAGTGACTTTCATCTAACTTTTGTATTGATTTTTTGGCGCTACTCGGGAATACCCCTTCGGGAAGTTGGGCTATTATTTCAAATTTCACCTCCAAATGCCAAAGAAATTTACGCAATAAGTTTCGTCCCAAAAAATTTTACCTTGAAGGTATACAGTGAAAGCTACGCAAAAGATCAAAGCAAAAGATCTTAGACATCAATCTTACAGGTTTAGATATGAGATTAGAACCGGGTTTGCAGGAGATTCGCTGGATTGGAATTCCAGAAATTTTAGGGATCCCGGTCCGAATTCCCACCGGGGTACTTATGCACTTCGGGTGGCGCATTTTATATTAATTTTAGAATAGTGTTAAAACGTCTCCTAAGTATGTTTTATTCGCTAAAAACGATAGAAAAGCCATTTTATGACACTTTTCTACACTACAATTAAACGAAAATTTATTTGACCGAAAATTGACCAAAATCTTGATTCGCCTTGGTCCCCCAAAGTAAAACTTAAATTTTGGTCGAAATCTTTTTTTTCTTCTTCAAAATTGGTTTTTTATACAGGAAAGTGTCAGAAAATAGCTTTAATATCATTTTAGCGTACAGTCGAACCTCGCTATAGTGGCACCCCCAAAGTTCGTTCCCACCTAGGTCCGACACTTATTTTCGAAATATTTTATCGATTCTGTTATGACAGTCTGGTCGCAAATATCGTAAGGATTCCGTTTTTGCGATCGTTTTTTAAAAATAAAACGAATTTTGGGTTAAAAAAGTAAAACTCGATATAGTGGCACCTGTTCTCAAGAAAGGGGTGCCACTATATAGAGGTTTCACCTTTTTAACCCAAAATTTGTTTTATTTTCAAAAAACGATCGGCAAAATCGGAATCCTTACGATATTTGCGATCAGACTGTAATAACAGAATCGATAAAATATTTGAAATTGGGTTAAAAAAGTGTCGGACCCTAGGCGGAACGAACTTTTGGGGTGCCACTATAGCGAGGTTCGACTGTATAAAAATTACTTAAAGGACCATGAAACTTAATAAGCACAGCAATTTGAAGAACTCGAATTCGCGCGGGACACCATAATTTTGTCGGCTGTATATACACTCGTATTTTCGAATTTGGAAAACGGTTTATCTCGAAAAGATTTCGATTCGCGAAAAAGTTATTCGAAAATGGTAGAATTCGCCAAACAATATTTCGAAAATTAGTGATGCGCATTTGGCTTTATGCGATATATGCGATGCGATTTTTCAGCCTCGCCTGTATGCGATAGCGATATGCGATATTCTAAAAGTCGAGGTGCGATATATCGCTGCGATATGCGATATTTTTCTAAACGACTACGGCTACATCAATGACCATAATAATAAATTTTCCGCTTTATTGATATGCATACATCGTACTTTTTACAACAAGACACTAATATTAGAAGTTCAACAAAGGAAGATTTTTGTTCAGGGAAATCAGCATTTCCGCATTTTCTGGACTCAAATTTAATCGCCTGTAGTCGTACACGTCAGGAGCAACCGAAAATAGCTGTTTGCTACGCTGGCTCGTTGCTGGAGTAGAGAGGAATAGACGAGCTATCTTGGCGAGAATCGGATACGTCTTTTCGTTGTCATAAGAAAAGATAGAATTAGGTAAAGCAGGTAAATCCCGTGTTCGTAAAAAAATACCTTCCAATACAGTGATGGATTCTCCTCCGAATTGACGCGCTTCTGCTTTCCATACGACTTCATTTTAATTATGACGTCAGTTGAGCGCTCGTCTTTTCCTGCTACTCCTTCGGAATGGTCATCCCCTACTTTTTTCGAATTTTTTTTTGTAAAATTACCGCATATCCAAAAAAAAGGCGTTGATGTACAATAGACCCAAAATAATAATTTCCAAACTTTCTATTGCCATCCCAAGGACATGGATTTGCGGGTAATTTACAAAAAAAATTCGAAAAAAAAACAGAAAAAAATTCGAAAAAAGTAGGGGATGACCATTCCGAAGGAGTACCCTTTTCCTCCATCATTGTCGAATAGCTGACTAAGGCGACCAAAGAAAGAATCGGTTTGTGTTCGTATTCTGTGAAGAAGGGCACACAACAGAATTAAAATAGAGATCGAAAATAAGTAGAACAAGATCGTAATTGTTTGACAGAATGACAAAATCTCAAAGCGATATTTTCAAAATTTGCGATGCGATATGCGATATTTTCAAAAATCCAAATGCGATATTTGCGATCGATATTTTTCCACCAACTTTGATGCGATATGCGATATATCGCAGGTGCGATATATCGATCGTGCGCATCACTAATTTAAACCCGCAACTCTCCCAATAGCGTACACCTATTCAAAAAAACACGGAGAGAGTTGCGGTTCTAAATGATGAAAATAGAGTGTTTCACAAAAACGTTCGGCAAATTGGAATCTTGCGATTTTCGCACTAGGCTGGCAAATTACATTCAGTAAATAGCTCTAAATTTAGGGTAAAAAGACCCTAGGCAGGAACGAACTTTTTTAACTTTTTAAAAATAATTTCGATCCAAAAAGACGACCACTTGGTTTAGTTGGTCCACTAGAACTGAAGTTGAATCATAGAAAAATTTTAAAATGTTTAAAGTTCCTTAGGGCCCGGCCATACTTACCTGCAATTTGCAAATAAATTGCAAGTTTGTTGGGAAACTTGCAATATGCAATAATTTGCGGCAATTTATTGCATATTGCGTCTATACTTTTTGCATATTGCATTGCAATAAAATTGCGCAATTAAATTGCCGCAATTTATTTGCATGTTGCGTCTATACTTTTTGCATATTGCTGCAATTTATTTGCAGATTGCAGATTGCATGTTCACATGCAATTTTTTTTTGCATCTTTGTTTATGGTGTACTTTTGTACTTTTCGTTCAGTTTTTACTTATTCTACATTTTTCTTTCTTTAGATTCAATTCGTGCACAAGGAGATATAAGAAATTGCCGTCCGCGCTTGAGGATGCTAATGCTCTGTTCGGAGTATGTTATTGCTTTTAGTGATTCCTGTTTTTATATTACTGTTTCAGTTTGCTCACACGACCTATGATGCTGGTGAGGATATTGGAAATAAGCCGTGCACCGTGCTCGCCTATCGTATGTCGGACACCGTCACAGAAGCAATGGTTGGTTATTATTGGTCGTCAATTAACGGACTCATTCGAAGTTAATATTTAGCTTCGCTTTGCATTCGGAACGTTGGATATTGAAACCCGTTCTATTTCTGTGCACCAAAGCGATGTCGACAAGTTCGCCTTCGTTTGCCTAAGCAGTACCAAAGAAGCTCGAGAGGTCTTAAAGTGCTCTGGCAAAAACATTCACGACGAATATGGAGCCGATCACGGTGAAATCAAATTTAAGATCCTCCGCTTTGCCAGTCGAAATATTCCGCCTTCTAAGACGGTGCACCTGGCTGGATTGCCAACTACTGCTACCAAGACCGAAGTTAGTTTGTCATTTTAGGCTTGTATTCAAGAGTGTTTACAGGTGGTGTCGTGGCTAGCATCTCTTGGAGTGCACGCTGCGTCGTTGGCCAATCGGATCTCTGGAGATGGATTCCGCACTCTATGGCTAACTTTTGCAAAGAAAGTTGATGCTGGCTATGCAGCTAACGTGCTTGATGGGGATCCTACGATGGTTCGCTCGTCATGCTTCTTTTGCCTACCAAGATACCAAGAATGTGAAATAACTTGTATGTATGTATACCTGGCTAAATTTCAGTATACCCCCACCACTCAATTTCGGTATACCACAGCACTCTAACTTACTAATTCTATAAAAAACTGTACCATTTTGAACAACCTGAAACATCCAATTATTAACCGAGTGGTGAGGGTATACCGAAATTGAGTGGTGGAGGTATACCGCAA
Organism: Ditylenchus dipsaci; assembly: GCA_004194705.1. Taxonomy (NCBI): domain Eukaryota; kingdom Metazoa; phylum Nematoda; class Chromadorea; order Rhabditida; family Anguinidae; genus Ditylenchus; species Ditylenchus dipsaci. Next base: position 788,983 of record SADC01000001.1, on the reverse strand, counting down.
TTGAGTGATGGGGGTATACCGAAATTGTACCGACAAAATTAGCGTGGTCCCGCGCGAATTCAAAAATTTCCAAATCGCAGTGCTTATCAAGCTCCATGGTCCTTTAAGAGATGTGTAAACACTTTTCTCATATAAATATAAAATGCGCTCCCCGAAGTGCATAAGTGCCCCAACGGCCTACATTTTCACCGGTCTACCTTTCTATATTTGCAAATCAAAATCACAAATGGATTTCTAGGATCCCTAGGAGTGGAATCCCAAAAATTCGGAAATACCACGCCCCAAGCTGCGAAAACATTAAAAATTGTAATCCACGAAACACGAACTGCCAAGCTTACTTATCCATGTTTATTTTACATTTTTATTACAACAAAGGTAATTTTTCACAGAATCAATGGCGGTTGTATGCTTTTACTATCCACGAGCTGCTAACAAGAAAGGCACAATGATAAAGCGCTGTCCGGCATAGAAGAAAAAGGCTGAGAAAGAGAGCCAACCAATGTAGCCAAACCAAGTCATTTCCGAAGGAAGGAATCGCATAGTCACAATTATCGTGTTGATGATCACCGTGAGAATATAGTTAGAAACCAACTTCACCGTTTCTTCGTACCAACTGAAGTCTTCTTGAGGCTGATCTAGGACTCGACTCACCAGGGTAACTGTAATTCTGCCATCAGATGCCCACCAGGAACTCGGTCGTGTGCGGAATGATCGTCATCTAAACACCCCGTTAAACACGCCTTTTCGCAGATTATTTCAACCTGTTTTTTAATGTACAAAATGCCATCATCAGCAGTTATATTCTGAGCAGTGGAATTAGCTTTCTCGGAGCACATGACACCCTTGCTGAAGAAGAGGCATGAACACATCAGAACCATCGAGAAGAGCATCGAGCTACGGTCAATAGACTTCATTCGTGAATAGCGAAAGGACGATACAAGCCAATGAGCAAAAGCTGCTTTCTAAAAATAGATAAGGACATACTCAAAATATTGATCCCGCCCTGGCGGTAGTAAATGAATCAGACGGGGACCAGTTAGCACGTGCAATTAAATTTTTTACGCAATCAAATTATTTTGATTTTGCTAAATTTACAATTTGACCGGATTTTCCCAACTACGAATTACAAAGCGTTATTGGAATCCGTTGCCGGCAATTAGAGTTTCACAGGTTTTTTGTCGGCTCGCAGAACTCGAATAGTAGAGTCAGACTCCCGTGCAATATGGCCACGACCGCATTTCTGAACTTATAAAGAACGATACCAACAACAGTACTGAAAATAAATGATTGCCTGCAATAATGAAAATTACAAGGAACCAGTTTTAAGCTGCTCTACGTCGAGAATCGAGACTCCGCAGGAGTAGTAAGTAGAACCCCGAAAAAAATTCGCATGAACAGCTTGCAACAAAAGAGTTGGAATGGAATAAGCACCGGATATTGAGTTGACAAAGGGGTAGTTTTGGTCGGACGTTTCAACAAACTGACTCACCACCGGCGGAAGTAATTGAATTCGCTTGATCTAGTAATATAAGCAGCTATAATAAGATTTTTAAACCAAGGCTGAAAAAAGAACAAAAAGGATAGAAATTATCTTTTCTTGCGAAGTCATAAAATTTTCCTTCGTCCTCCCAAGACAATATGTGCATCACAAATTCAAAAGTTTTGCGACTATATAAGGAAGCTATTACCAGATGTTTTTCATTCATTTCGCTGCTCTCCTTTCCGTGTGGTTGCTTCTTTCCTTCTTCTTGCTCTTGCTCCAAAAAATGGCTGAACCAAAATGCTCATCGAAATTCCAATTGAAGAGGACGAACCTTTGGGCGCCACTCCGGATGAAAAGCTCTTCATTGTTCGTGTTCAGGCGCAAACTTTGGCCGATGGGAAACTAAAGGTAATTGACTTGGCTTCCGATTCAGTATCCTGACTCCTTTAATTGTTTTCCAGGTTGGGGACCAAATCATCTCTATTAACGAGAAGGAAATCAAAGACCGCAATCACTTCTACCAGCTTCTTCGCCGTGCTTCGCCTGTTGCTCGACTCAGCATTATGCGCTTCGATGGTGGTGGGTCCGGTCCAGCTCAAGTCGCGGCTTCTACTTCCGAAATTCCGGCAGACCGTGAGAAGTTGATTGACCCGCGCACTGGACACGTCTATATGGTCAGATTTTCATCTTATACTTTGATGCACTCGCCTTCAATACTTTTTTTTAGCTTGTTCGCTTGGATATGATCAGAGGACAGAAGCTGGGACTCACTATCCGCCATGTGAACAATCGAGTGCTCGTTTCCAAGGTCGAAAATGGTTCGTTGCTGATGGCAAGTTCTGCATGCGCGATCACATTATCGACGTCGATGGCCATCGTGTAACCGACAAGGATGTAGCCCGTAACATGCTGATTAGCTCCATCAAGGTTAGCTCTTTTCAAACTTGGGTGTTTGCCGAGTATCATTTCCTTATTTCAGAAGCAAGGTTTCTTCACTTGTGTTGTCGGACGTCCTACTACTGATGATGCCAAGTCTTTGACCGACGAAGAGCTTTCGATCAAGAAGGAAGACCCGCCGTCAGTCCAGCTAAGCAAAGATGTCCGTGACATAATGCAGCAGCAGCGAATCAAGGAAAAAGAACCTGCAAACCAAGTAGGATTTTCTGTTATCATCCTTGCGGTGCAGGTTTGACTATGCAGTTTTCAGGCTCGTGTGGGACTCGTCCGAACTGCTCCTGCCTCTCAGCGAAAGTCTGTGGTCTTCAATGAAAACGACAACAAGGAATTCCAGATCGGCAATGACAACAAGGGCAAGAACCTCAAGCGAGTTCGCAAGTGAGCAAAGAAAAGAAAAGAAGAAACAACGTTGTAAACTATTTTGTTTGCTCGTGTGTTCCCAATAAAATGAAGTTGTAAAATCTTTGTTCTGACCATTCCTTTCTTAGTTCTTCATTATTATTTATTAATGTTTATGCCTAGCTTCTCATGGATATTTTGTTTCCTCTGCACACCTATATTGTATTTCCTCTAAGATCATACCATTTCTGTTTAATGATCCCGCATTTGACTCACAGTCTCTTTAATATCATTGACAAGATCGAGCATTTCCCAAATTTCCTCATTTCTGTCCCAGATTTAGCTTAAACCACAGGGGGGACCAAGCACTTACAAAATTGGTCAAAAAAATTTTCTCTCATAACAGCCTGAAAGTTTTTCTATAACGTTTCTATCATGTTTTGAGCATTTCGCCAAAAATTATTTTTTCCGCAAAAATTTTTGCCTTGGGGACCAAGGTCACATTTCAGGCTCCTGAAAACTTTGGGCTACCTTGGTCCCCAAGGCAAAAATTTTTGCGGAAAAAATAATTTTTGGCGAAAATGCTCAAAGCATGATAGAAACGTTATAGAAAAACTTTCAGGCTGTTATGAGAGAAAAATTTTTGGACCAATTTTGTAAGTGCTTGGTCCTCCCTGTGGTTTAAGCTAAATCTGGGACAGAAATGAGGAAATCTGGGACGAAAAAGGTGAATCTGGGTCAAAAAAAAGTGAATCTGGGTCAAAAAAAAAGTGAATCTGGGTCAAAAAAAAGTGAATCTGGGTCAAAAAAAAGTTTTCCCCGTTATTTGAGGGGGTTATTTGGTGGTGGTGGGGGGGGGGGGGGTGGTTATTTGGGGATTTTTACGAAGTTTGACTTTATTTAAACTTTATTTAAGGTTTAACACCCCCTTTTTATTTTTTTGCGTATCCTTATGTGTATATGCATTTTTACCATTTTTTGTTAAGGATTGGCTTTTGTGCTGTGCGATATAAGTTTTAGGTAGAATGTAGTGTTTGGCAGTGTCAGGGTCAATATTATTGGTCCTCAACATTTTTGTTGACCCTGAAATGTTGATACATTCTTTAACAATTTTTCGTTCAATATTTTATTGGCCCCAATATTGACCTACAACATTTTAAGGCCAAAAATGTCAATAAAATGTTGCCCCCCTCCCCCCAAATAACTTTTTGTTTTTCGGAATTGTGTTCGGAACAGGGCTGTGCACGGGCCGAGTTTTGGTCGGCCCGGCCCGCTGCTTGACTATAAAAGCCTGGCCCGACCCGGAAGGGTGTCGGTCTGGCCCGAAAACCCCGGAAAATTTTCGAATATCGGTTCACAAGAAAAAAAATCTCGATTTTTTTAAATGTTGTTAAATTTTCGTTTTACCTTAGGGTTGAAGTGAAGTTTAAATTGGGTAAAGTTAAACTGATGATTTTGATCAAAAATTTCGAAAAAAAAATTCATTGACCGGTAATCGATAGCCGTCCCATGTTAAGGTACTAGGTCGTCGTTTTTAATGTTTAATAGTTACTTGAATTAAACTTTAACATGACCCAATTTAAACTCAAATGGAGTTCCTGTGTAGATTTTGGCGAAACTTCTAATTTGTTTGTGCGGAGGTATAAATTTCACAAAAGATTAGCCTGATAGGGGGCTCGAACCCTGACATTCAGATTAAAAGTCTGACGCTCTACCAAACTGAGCTAATCAGGCACATGTTGACATCCGTCTAAAAATACTACAAATTAATTGTTTTTAAGGGATCACAACAATATTTACAGAGGATCAAATTGAAAACTCCCGACAAATGTGTGAAATTTCCCGACTAATTAATTAATTTTCCCGGCAAATTCGAATTTGCCTATAAGTAATGAATTTTCCCGACAAGTCTGTGAAATTTTCCGACAAATCTGTGAAAGTTCCCGACAAACACTTTAATTATAATGTTTAATTGGTTGTGTGCCGGCTGCCTTGTTTCTTGTTTCAAAAAAATTACTGTAAATGACTTAGGTAATACTCTTAGAGATGCAATTCCAAGCTAAGCAACGAAAGAAGCGTGGTGTGGCGCGCGAATAGACAACTGCAAAGGATTGCTCTAGCAAGGAAGATGTCGATGAATGGGTGACTGAAAATGGGGGAAATTGGATACAGTAAGCTGATTTATTGACTAATTTTCTGTTTTTATCGTTTGCGAGCTCTCTTTGAAAATTACTCAAAGAATTAAAAAAACATCTTTCGGATGATCGGAAAATTTGCCGGGAACTTTCACAGATTTGTCGGGAAAATTCATTACTTTTAGGCAAATTTGAATTTGCCGGGAAAATTAATTAATTAGTCGGGAAATTTCACACATTTGCCGGGAGTTTTCACATACAGCCATTTACAGATCATCTAAAGATAGGGGATTTCGTAAATTTGTGGTGCAGTCAAAACCCAACTACCACACATCTCTACAGCCATTTGTTTTGCAATATGTAAAATCGAAACCGAAAGTGAAAAAATTAAAACCGGAAGTCGGAAATCGGAAGAAAAAATATAAAAATCGAAATTTTTTCTTTTAAGTCACCTTATTTCTTTTAATAGAAGCCATCCCCAAAATAATGTTTTTGAAAATTATTCTCCACATTTTCGACCGACTTTTGCGGTTTCGAGCCCTATGCATGTTATACAGGCTGTCCCAAAATTACGAAAGTTTGACTGTAATGTTTTCTCTATAAATTTTTTAAACATTTTTTAAAAGTTGACCACTGATTTTGTAGCTGAGATTCTTAGCTACCAAATGAATGGTCAACGTTTGAAAAAATTGATTTAAAAATTTATAGAAAAGCACAATGCCACAAAATTTTCGTTTGAAAAATGCACGCATTATTTTGGGACTTCCGGTGTGTATCAAAAATATTCTCAGCTACATCTTGGTATACATCATGCATGGGACCCAAAACCGAAAAGTCGGTCAAAACGTGAAGAAAAATTTCAAAAAAACCATTTTTGGGGAGAGTTTTTGTTAGAGGTAATGCGGTAACTATTTTCTTCTACCATTATTCCGTCCAACCCTTATATTCACTTATTATTGTGTTGTTCCGACTCTAGAAACGTTTACCGACACGTTTACGGTTTCATCAAAATAACCAGGGTATCATATTCTATTAATAGAAAAAAATTGATTTGCAAAACAAATGTGGGTTCCACATAAAAAACAAATTAAAAAAAATTTTTGGCCAAAATTTGACCAGAAACTTGATTTGCCCTGGTCCCCAAGGCAAAAAGTCGAATTTTGGTCAAATGTTTTTTCAAAAAATTAATTTTTCATGTGGAAAAGTGTTAGAAAATAACTTTTTTTATTGTTTTAAGCACAAAAAAATTACTAAAGAGTAGTTTAAACACGATTTACAAAAATTTACAAAATGCGCATTTGCCTTGGGTGACCAAGGTAAACCACCTGGAGAGGGTACCTGGACACCTGGTTTTGTTCATTTTTACCTTGTTTTTCTCACTGGACTAGGCAAAAGGAGTCTCTTTATGCACTTATTGTCAACAGTCTTCTCGGATTCATCTCTAAGGTAAGTGAGTGTGCGCATCTCTAACCCTCCGGGGGCTTGGGAGCTTGGAGTTGAGATCCGCACACACCCATACCTCAGACACAAATCACTCAGAAGTCACTCTGGATGCATAAAAATAGTATGCAAACCAGTTTCTTTATGCGGTAGCTATTCCGTATTCCCAGTATTCAAAACTATGTTCAAATTCTATCTTTTTAAAATAATGTAAAAAATTTGGCCAAAAAAATATTTTTCCAAAAAGTTATGTCCCCCACCTAAAAACGTGTTTTCTACACGTTTCAAGCTCTAAAACACACAAAAAAGCAGTTAAAACCCATTTTTGGGAGGACTTGCTATAATATACTTTAGATTACAACTTTTCACTTATAGTCTGAAAGGTAAGCGGCAAAATGGATGTCTGTCTGCTGAAAATGATACCAACCACACAAACTCAATACTAATTAATGTATATTCCCAGCATTGTATTTATTTCTGAAGCACCAAACTTGATTTTACAAAAAATATTGGTAACAAAAAGCTATAATATACTCAGTGAGGCAATCCAGATTTTTTAAGATGTTCGCGGGCGACAGTCGCAAATTCTTGACCAAGTTCCATCCAAGCCTCTTTTGTGTCCTGACTTAACTTTTCATTAACAGCTGCATTTTTACTCTCTAAATAGCCAGTAAAGACTGTCCAGAAAGCCTGAAAGAATTTAACACCTACTTGTTTGTCTTGGAAATATTTTTTTTTTACTTTCATTTATAAAGATCGTCATACATATAAGTAGGAAATGCTTAAAATGATGATCGAAGGCTATTTTATGTGCCATAACGACAGAAAATTACAAAAACGTAATGAAATGACCATTTTGGAATTTTTTTGGTAAAAATCCATCTTGTCTCAATTAAATTTTTTCACAATTCCAGTCGGTGTATACCGATTATCGGTCACTCTGTTATTTTTATGGCTCATTTATAAACGTTGTCATTGTCGTCGTTGTTGTCGTTGTCGTTGGAATATTTTTTTATAAAACCCTTTTTTCGCCAACGACGACGATAACTACAACTTATTTATAAAAAATCCAACGACAACGCCAACTACAATGACGATGCAAAGGACAACGAAATTTTTCATTTGAAATTGGACAAATTTCGCATTTACAGTCGAGATTAAAATTTTTTAATTGCATTTTTATCATGTTTTTAAGCGGAATTAAGCCAAAATTCTGCCCTCCGGATTGCCAAGTCCTCAAATTTAATGCTGAATCAAAATGTAAAAACAGAATTTTTTTGTTTATTGGTAATTACCGAGTACAGACCATTTTAAAAAGCACAGATTTTCGAAAATTTGCCAAATCTGTGCTTTTTAAAATGGTCTGTACTCAGCAATTACCAATGAACAAAAAATTCTGTTTTTACATTTTGATTCAGCATTAAATTTGAGGGACTTGGCAGCCCGGAGGGCAGAATTTTGGCTAAATTCCGCTTAAAAACATGATAAAAATGCATTTTAAAAATGTTGGCTGATAAATCAGTCATTATGAATGCTGATTTTTTCGCCCACTTGGGAGCCCTGCCTCAGGCTTAGGCTTCGGGCCTTAGGCATTAGGCTCAGGGACAACACGTAATAATTTCACAATTTTTTTAAAAAAAGTATGGTTTTTGGGGTACCTGAAAAATTATTCGGGGGAGGGGGGTATATTCCAGTAGCATCGATTTTCTTTAAGACCAAGAAAATTTAAAAAAAAAGCGACTTATTAGGTTGTCTTATGTGGACTCGACTGTTATTCAAAATTACTTACCACCCATAAAGAAGGCTCCATTTTAAATTGTCGGTGTCTGTTGACCACTTCACGGATATAGGCATGAAAAATCTGAAAGTTACAATTCAAATTAGTTTTGCCTACTACTAAAGTATGACTCTACCCCTTTTCGAAACTTTGGGGAATGCAGTAACAGCAATGCAACAAAAAAAATTACCATGGGATCTTCATATGTTTTGGCAACAATGTGCATGGCCAGCAAGATTCTATGCCCTTGCTTTCTGAATCTATCACTTTTTTGGACATCTTCAGCCGTGTACTTTTCAGCCCCTTTGAAGTAGACTCGCAGGTCAGGATAGTTGGTGAAAAACTTAAAATTTTATTTTAGTGATTATTGGTTAGTTTGTAAGCAATATTACAATTTGTAGAAGTCAAGTCCATTCTGGTCGTCAGTTTCACTGATAGGACAAACATTTAGGGAGTCACGACACATTTTATTGATTTCTGAACGACGAGCACCAGTAGCAAAAGACATTTCGGCAAATAAGAAATTTGGTTTTTTTTTCTAAATATTTGTGTTCAGATTTCAAGTCAGGTACAACAACATTAGCTAAAATAAGCGCAACAATATATTTTATTGTACATATAATGCAAAGTGCAGTGCATCTAATACTCTAAACAGGTTTAACCCCCAATGCAAAAAGTTGACAAAGGCAAAAAAACTCTGGCTCTGTTCACCTTTAGCACGCCAAATTTTTTTACCTTGATCCCGCCTGTTGTTTTTTTTTGAAAATCGCCTTAGTCCCTCTGTCCATTATAGTTTTATTGATACTGTGATTACGGTGATAATAGTGATTATGGTTAACATGATCACCTTGACCATGGTCACCTTCAAAACAACAGGCGTGACTAAGGCAATTTTCAACAAAAAAACAACAGGGGGGACCAAGCAAAAAAAATTGGCGTGCTAAAAGTGAACAGAGCCCAGGTTTAACCCCCAAGGCAAAAAGTTGATTTTAGGTCAGAGCTCCCAAGTAGGAGGACCTTGAAATCAGCCAAAAGATTTCAAAAATCAGCATTTGGGGTCAAAAATCATCCAAAAAATTCCGAAAATCAGCCAAAATTCAGCAACACATAAATTGTTACAAAAATTGCTTTATACGGGATAAACCAACAACAAAAAACACTACATACTACATTTCTCCCAACCTCGAACATCATTTGACAATTTTCTATCGGCGATAAGACATTTGTAACTGGTGGACAAAAGTCCTTGGCAAACTTCTGAGCTCACTTTTTAAAATACAAACATTGCAAGCAGGCACGTATCCAGGGGGGGGGGCTAACCAAGCTTTAGCCTCCCCTGAAATTTTTTATTTCCTTCTAAAAGCACCATGAAAGTCGAATAAGGTGTAGGTAAAATGACCTTTTGGGGGCTTTAAAAGTGGCAAAAATCCGTGAAAATTGAAGTACCGTAAATCCTCTAATAGAGCCCCGGGGGCTTTATTTTTCAATCCCTGAAAAATCTTGAAATTGTCAATCAAAAATGGTGCTAACTCTGAAACTCTAGTCAAATATCGAGGGGGGGGGGGCTCTATTAGAGAGGGGGGCTCTATTAGAGGATTTACGGTAATTGGATTTTGGCCATTTTTTGAAGCAATTTATTTTTTCCAAAAGGCCATATCTTAACACTCGAATTCGAATTTTTTTTCGGTGACATTGAGCTGCGCTACATCATGATGATAAGATGTTTTCGTGGCGCTTTAATTAAACAATTGATCACTCAAAACGATGAAAACGCTTGTAAAATTCCTAAAATAACCTCACAAGTGTTTGGAGCTGAGTTTTGACTTATCCAAAACAATGAAGCTGAGTTCATATGCCAGAATTCATATGCCAAGAGATGCAAGGCTACATTCCTGTATAATTGGAATTTTTGACTTGCAATATACAAAAAGTCCGCTAAAAACTTTTTATCCACCAGTTACATTTCCACGTAAGTCAATCCTTGAAGTCAGAACACAAACGAAATAAATATGTAGCGTAAACTTTTCAAAGAAGGTTTCGTTTTATCAATTTTTCATAGAAATGGTCAAAATCAGCCAAAATCAGGCAAAATATGCCGAAATCAGCCAAAATCAGCAAATCAGCATAAAAAAAAGCATCGAGGTCCCAAAATCAGCCAATGGCTGACAAATCAGCCAACTTGGGACCCCTGTTTTAGGTCAAAAATTTTTTGGCTAAAAATGTTCGAGCCTCCAAGCTCTAAAACATGTTTTCTATTGTTTTTACAGTCTAAAACACGCTTAAAAATTGACGAAAGATTATTTTGGGTTATGCGATCTGAGCTACTTTAGACAACACCATTAGGGCGCTTTTTACAACATGGAGGATTCGATAATTGTTCCAAATGTGGTTTTTTGTGACTTTATAGGCTTAGGGAAGGGTTGGCCCGCAAATTTTAAGACGAAGGTATGTTTGAGTCCGTCTTGTCAACCTTCGCCTAAGCCTAAAAAGTCTCAGAAAACAACATTTCAAAAAATGGGCTTGCGATAAAGTATAAGAATCCCAACTTTTGACTTGTCATAACCTTATTTTCAATTCTGCAAACAGCAGTGGCGTACGCAGGGGAAGTCGGCGCCACCAAAAAATAATAATCTCTATAGGGGGCGATATGGAGCCCTGCTAAATACTTATTTTTGCAAGGTCTCCCTTGTGGTTGTGCCTTGCTCATCCATAAGACATTCAACGACAAATACTCTTAAAAGTTGATAGAATATATGACGCTACTCGTTAATACCTGGGCAAAAAGACAATCTGTATACATTTATGATCAAGAATTTGCCTGAGAGTTATGTCACAGGTAAGTCTGTGCGCGCATCTCTAATAAGGCGGCACCCCCAACTTCGAGGGTCTATATTTCGAAGCAGAGTAAATATTTTGGTTATCTGTTTGATGCGTTTTCTTAACTCCACGAGCTCTACCGATTCTAATTTTTAGATTTTGGTTGAGCACCCAAAAATCTCGAGATTGAATTCGAATTTTTCGGATTTTCAGGGGTTTGAAAATAAGGCGGCATGCCGCCTTATTACAGGAAATACGGTATATAAATTACATAAAAAAATAATAATATTTATTTACAAAAGATTCAATATACTTGCCATAAATAACTGTGAAACATGACTCTTAAATAGTCCACTCAAAAAGGGGTGGCGCGTGCTCAGCAATCACTTTCCGTGATTTTTCTCTTGTTTTGTTAACATCAGTGGTCTTTCCCTTTCTATGTTGTCACAGCACTCTGATTGGTCTTTGGCTAGAAAAGCCTGTGATAAGTGTTGAAATGATGGGGTAGAAAGTACTGATTGCTGTACACATCAACTTCCTCCTCATCACTGCCTAAAATGTGTTGATTGTTGTAATAACAACAAACTAAAAAGTTCTCTGCTGTGCACACACATCAAATCAAAATACATTTCGGGTTGTTTTTCCAACCGTTTGGAAAGTGCAGATAAATGGAGTCAATTTGTGAGCCTATTTTTAAATGGAAAAACATTTTTTTCTAACTTTTGATTTGAAAATTGAAGATGTTAAAATCAAGTAGTCTGCACAAAGAAGTAGTGAAGCAAAAAAGCCGTATTTTCTTCCAATAGAGCGGCTTCCCAAAATTGAAAATGTTTTCAAATAATTTTATTTTGTAATAGGTAGATAAATATCATATTCTCTCTGTTAGAACACCATAGTGTTCCCTTTTTCAACCCCACAAAATTTTTAATTTTTTTAAACATGGCTTACGGCTGGTTTTGGCCCTAAGGGATGGTGTTCTGACAGATAGTGGTGCTCTAATAGAGAAAATACGGTATTTCTCTCCGCCTATTTTCTTAATTTTTACAAAATTCGAAAAGCATGCATATATCTGAAGTATGTATAAAATAACGTTTCAAAAATTGACAATTGCAATATTTTTGTCGAAAAGACTCGCGCCTCTCAGACGCCTACTTCAATAGAAGCTTTAAAAAACAAAAACGCCATCCGTATTTACTCTAATAAGCGCGCCGATGCGCTTATTTTTCAAACCCCCGAAAATCTGGAAAACTTCGGGTCAACCTCGAAAATTTCGAGTGCTCAACAAAAATCTAAAAAGTGGAATCAGTAGAGCTCATGGGAGTCAAGAAAATGCATTTAACAGCTTTGAAGAAAAATTTCAGCGCTAATGGAATATATCCCTCCCAAAAAGAGCTACTGGAATATACCCTGCCCAATGATTCAGGTTTAGGTTTAATCCCGTAGGCTTAGGTTTAGGATCAGGGCCTATCCATTACTAGCAAGGACTTTCTACAACTTTTTATTTCAAAAATGTTGGTTTCAGTACTCTTCAAAAATTATCGGGAGGGTATATTCCAGTAGCTTTTTTTAGTTGGGGCATATCCCAATAGCGTCAAAATTTCTCTGAGCTGAGATATAGGCCCCAAAGTAGGGGGTGCGCGCTTATTAGCGGAAATAAGGTATTTTTAAAAATAGCTGTCCGTCATATCGAGGAGTGCACATTCAACCCTTGATCGAACCCCAGGGACCAGCCCGGAGGTGACGTTAAATCGAGGGTTGAATGTAAATAGTTTTCCAAACAAAACGCTCTGCAGACTGTGCCATTGAAAAGGTTAGTCATTCCGGCTTTATTTTATAGAATACAAAAAGAACAAAACAATAGACATTACTTAGATATGTATATGTGTGAGTGTATATGCCTGTAAGATGGCTTAGTCACGCATTGTTGTTTGGACAATATCGGACAAAGTGGGCATTTTTGTGTGCTCTCTGAAACCAGTGGCAGCTTCCATGCTGCCCTCTATTGGCCTAGGTGTTGGCGGTGGCTGCACTGTGGGTACCAAAATCGGAGTCTCCTTGTCACAGCGTTCACCAGTAAAGCCTAGATTGCACAAACAAGAGAACTGGGAAGAGGTGCCCATACACCAGCCTCGACCAGAACAGTCCCTGCAACAATTAGCTTCTATTAACAATATACTTTTTGTTATTGATTTACGGGTGTTGTTTTATTGCAGCTAGAGCAAAAAGGGAAGGCAAAAAAATAAAAATGTCAGGTCAGTTGCAGTCAAACCTCGGTTATCCGGTACCACTGGGGACCGGCCTCGGGTGCCGCATAACTGGGTGTTTTATTATTTTCGAGAATAAAGTGCTGTTTTGTCGAGGTTTTCATTTATTCAATCAAGGGGTCTATGAACTTCGGAGGGAGGCAAATTGAACATTTCGTTGCTTTGCTATTTTTATGTTTTTACGTAATTATTTCATAATGTTTTTAACTTTTTTAAATTAATCAATTTTCACGACATTTATATGTCAACATATAAATTTTCGGTTAATATTTTCATGAAAATTCGAAAGTAAACAAAGGGTTTAACTGAAGTACAATATCAAAAGTCTCAATTTTAAACTTTTATTCTTTTTTTTCGTTGTTTTTCACTAGCTTGTAGCCGTGGATCTCATCTTTCTCAATTAAACTAGAATTAGTCATTTTAGAAATGTGAAAACTAATGAGTTTAAAAAAAGTCGAGGATTTAGGGATTTTGAAGGAATTATCTGTCATTTTCTCAAATTGATCCGTTTTCACATTCAAAATATAGAGAGCAGCAAGAAAAAAGAAATGGAAAAAGTAAACGAAAAAATGAGCAAAATGAATTTTAATTTTTCTGTGCCCCTCTTCCTTCCCCAAAAATTTGAACTAGACCAGAGGGGTGCCGATCTGTCGAGTTTAATTTTATTGTGGGTACTAACTTGGGGTGTCGGATAACAGAGGTTGCCGGATAACTGGAGTGCCGGATAACCGAGGTTTGACTGTAGCTGAAAACTACATTTCGAGCAATGAACAATTTTTATTGCCCTATATCCTTAGCCAATATACCAAACTCTCTTTTTAGGGCAGTTTTTTGGAAAAGGTCGTTACATAAAAAGGGCCGGTATGTTTTTCAGCCTATCAATGCCCTTCGTGGCTATCTTCCTGAACTACGGATAGTCCGGGATGGGCAAGGCACAAATAACAGAAGGACCAAGCGAGAATCGTGCTTTCGAAAAAATTGCTTTTCGACTCTCTGTTAAACTGTGTTTACAGAAATTCGTAATTCGATGCAGGAAAAAAGTTATAGTCAAAACAAAAGGTGCAAAAAGGTCGGCCCACCCTCTATGTTATTAGGTAGGGGATACACATTTTGAGACAAAAAATGCAATTTTTTGAATAAAAATTTTAGTATTAGAGAGAGCCAGCGGCCATTTTAAGGGGCCCGTTATGTTAGAGAGGGCCGTTAAACATCTAACAACTCATTCTTGGTTAAGCTTGACAATTTTTCGTATAAATTCAAAACAGCAACTCACCTAGTAGAGTCACAATAGGCTAAAATTGAAACCATTACAGCTGGTAAAATTAATGTAGAAAGGCCTGAACTAACTGTCTTTGCAGTTGACACCCGCAAATCCCAATTGACAGAGACACAAAGGCATTGCTTTAGTGCCAAAACAGGTGCCGCGCTCATTGCAATGGGCTGCAGTACAAGCTGCCCCATCTGGCCCATCTTCAGCAACTATGGTAGCCATAGTTGAGGCTATGGTCGTCTCAATCGGCGACTGTCTAATCTGCAATAAAAAAATTGCTGATAAAGGATTAACCCATTTGTGCCGATGTGTCACGACACAAATGACCATAAGTTCACATTACCGTATATTCTGTATTAAAGGCCCGGGACTTTATTTTTCAATCCCCGAAAAATCTTGAAATTTGAAATCAAAAATGGTCCTAACTCTGAAATCCTAGCCAAAAAAGTTGAGAGGGGGAAGCTTTATTAGAGAAGGGGCCTTTAATACATAAAATACGGTGATGACCCCTATCGCAATTTTCGAATTGTTGGAGGCCTTGCGTTCGAACTCCAGTAGAAGCAATTACTTTTTCACAAGAGTTTTTTTTTATCAAATTAGAGAAAATGCTTAATTTCAACGTTGTAGGTATTGATAAAATATTTTTTCATACTTTTTTTCTGTGCTTTTATTGACATCATAAACAAGTCCAAGAGTAAGGTTTCTGGCCCTGACTGTGACATAAAGAAACTGCGATAAAAAGTTGTTTATATGCATATTCTTGTAGAGCGCACTTCAGTTCCTCACA
This sequence comes from Ditylenchus dipsaci, assembly GCA_004194705.1. Taxonomy (NCBI): domain Eukaryota; kingdom Metazoa; phylum Nematoda; class Chromadorea; order Rhabditida; family Anguinidae; genus Ditylenchus; species Ditylenchus dipsaci. The sequence continues at coordinate 773,714 of SADC01000001.1, read as the reverse complement.
AATGTGGCTAAGCCGCTCTGAAAGGTCTACAAAAACTAGTAAATCTAGCACTCCAAAAAATTTCAAGAAAAAATAGTATACCGTAAATTTTCTAACAGGCCGACCTATCCTATTCCGTTGTTCTGTTCGGCGTTCTGTTTTGACCCCCTTTTACAGGGCCTTTTTAAATAAGTCATAATTTATTGTGTAGCCTGGGATATGATTCACAAAATAAGTAGTAACTTTAGAGTTGACGGCTCGGTGCATCGATTTCGCCTTTTAACGCCGAAAACCCGAAAATTTTCGGGTTTCGACACTTCTTGTGTTTCAAAAACATTTCTAGAAGAAATTTTAAATGCATATTCAATACTTAGAGCAATAGAAAAGATGGCGGTGAATGGTTCAAAAATAGGTGTGGGATATTTTTGGAGTAATAATTGTGTTCCGCCAATTTAAATTTAGGAAAAATTTTGCGCTAGCTTTATCTCTTTAGATGGATGGATTTAAGGTTTCTGAATGATTTCATAAAAAGAGTAATGTTACATCTTATAATTTAAAAAAACCCACCTCCTGAGCTGAAAAAGTTGCAATGGGAAGACTAAAAATAGTAGAAGAGGTAACTGGATGAGTGTAGGGCAATAAAACATGGTTGGCTAAGTAAATCTGGTTCAGAATAAGTTAATGTTGCATTTACATCTGACTCGCATAATTATCAAGATCAATAAACTAGAAAATCAGAGTACGTAAATGAGGTTTTTTAAAAGATTTGGTCACTTATTCCGGTGTCCACCCCCCCCCATTTTGGTCAAACATTAAAAAAAAATCGGCCTTCATAAAACACTCTTTCATTTAATTCAATTACAACAATTTCATAACTTATAATGGCAATTACCCTGTTAATGATACTTTCCTGCATTAAAATTTTACTCAAATGGGTGAAATTCACAAATTGAACATATTCCCTTGTGTTGTTAGTGTACATTACAGCAGACTTAAACACACAGCTTCCAATCGTCCTTTTTAAAAAGATTTGTCTTTTTCGGCACCTCAAATCTTTTTTTTATTTTTGAAATTTCAGTCAAAATCTTTTTTTTTTCGCTTCAAAATGGCAATAAGCACTGGATAAATTAGTGATGTGCACTCCGATTTGCGATATTTTTGAGTTCAGTCCATTTTTTAGCCAACTTTTCTAAGCCAGAGCTTTATTTTTATAACACATCTTTTTTACAACTTTTAACGCTTAACAACGTGGTATGATTAGATTTTCGTATTTAAAAATTTTATTTCTAGAAAACAGCATCTCAAAAAAATATCGCTAAAGAGATTTTCATTTTTGGGCTTGCGATATTTTTGCGATATTTTTTCGAGAGTTTTTTTTCGTAATAATTTTGATGTAATTTCGACTAGATGTTATATGCCAAAATGTAGCTCAATGAAAGTTAGCTAAGAAATGTGAAGTTTGTTTAACCATACGTTTTCATCATCATCGTCCAAATTGAGCCGAAACATGACAGAAAAGAAACATGACAGACAATCGAAAAAATAATTTTACGTCATGTTTCGGCTCAATTTGGACGATGATGATGAAAACGTATGGTTAAACAAACTTCACATTCCTCAGCTAACTTTCATTGAGCTACATTTTGGTATATAACATCTAGTCGAAATTACATCAAAATTATTACGAAAAAAACTCTCGAAAAAATATCGCAAAAATATCGCAAGCCCAAAAATGAAAATCTCTTTAGCGATATTTTTTTGAGATGCTGTTTTCTAGAAATAAAATTTTTAAATACGAAAATCTAATCATACCACGTTGTTAAGCGTTAAAAGTTGTAAAAAAGATGTGTTATAAAAATAAAGCTCTGGCTTAGAAAAGTTGGCTAAAAATGGACTGAACTCAAAAATATCGCAAATCGGAGTGCACATCACTAGATAAAATGACCCTTTTACTTCAAAAACAGTCAAAATGTCCTTTTTTACCCAAATGTCCATTTTTCGAAAATTTTTATTTGAAGCCCTGCTTAAACACCTTTTTCAAGTCCGAAAGAGCATATAACGTTGGAAACACGAAAAAAAAAAACCCGAAAAAATATCATTAAAAGAATTATTAAGGCCCAAAATTTAAAATTTTTCTGACCAAAATGGGGAGAAAGGAGGGGAATGGAATAATTACCAAGATTTGTATTTTTTAGGACCCCAAATGTCGAAATCTTTTTTGTTTATATCTTTCCTTTTAGAGTCGATGAAATAAACTATGGTCACCCGCTAAAGGTAAAAGTAGAATTGGTCTGACACGCTTCTGAAGGTTTTGCAATTATGTGTGGATGACCAGCGAATTTGAGAACTTATAAAATTATTATTTTTGCACAAAAATTACCCTACTCGAGGATTGGTTATTGAGTTTTGCAGACCCGTGGTTAGCTTTTATTAGGTGATCTGGTTAGCAAAACTTTATATGGGTGAACATCTATAACAACTTAATGGCTTGCTAGATTTTTGATTTTTTTAGTTTTCTTGACCATTTTTTGAGCTCAAACTCAAACAAAATTTCATTCAAAAACTGCGCTAAACTACATGCTGTGCGCCTTGCCCAAAAATCGGTTTTAACCACTTTTTGGGGCATTTTAGGCCCTGAAACAATAGAAAATATGTTTTTAGGGCACGAAAAGACATTTTTGGGAAATTTTTTTTTACCGAAATTCGACTTTTTACTTTGAGGGACCAAGGCAAACCACTCTTAAAGGGTGTCTAGATACCAATAGAGCCTCACTGATTCCAAATCATGTTTCGGAATTATGTTTTTGATTACTTTTGAGAAGGTCACCCATTTTGGAGTTCAAACTCATTTGCCACAAAATGAGTGGTAACTTGCTTTAGAGCAGTCGTCATTTATAGATCGAAAACAGAATGTCAAAAATATGATTTCAAATCAGGGGGACTTAATAGAGGAAATGTGGTACCGTATTTCCTGTAATTTAGGCGGCTATGGTCCTTTAAGTAAAATAATCCTTACCAAACTTAGCATGTAATTTCGGCTATGTGCTACAGATTGAAGCTTCTATAGTGTTTACAATCACAAAAACAAAAATTCAAATAAATCATACTTTTGACTTCTTGTCATCGAAAAAATATTAATTGGTTCTCCTGTTAAGTTTGTAGCTTACGTAAAAGCTAGACCAGCGCATTTTAGAGCAGACTCAAACATATTTTTTGAACTATGAAAAAAATAAAAATATATTTGAGTCAACTTCCTAATATAGGCTGACCTACTCTTCGCCTAAGTCAAAAAAAAAATTTAAAATATTATTGATGAAGGTAGTATGATGTTCAAACCGTTAAGGGGGCATACCAGCGCGTTACACTGCAAGTTAAGGCGGGTACCAGCAAGTTTTCGAAAATCATCCTTATTTTCAGACGTTTCATGTCAAATCTGATATTTATGACCTTAGCCTACTTTAAAAAGTAGGCAGAAAAATTTCGTCGGGTCAGGTAGAATGCTTATAGAAAAAGTCATGAGACAAAGAAATTGCTGGTCCCCCGTCTTAATTGCAATGTAGCTCGCGAGTATGCTCCTTTAGCAAAATATTTTTGTTTTAAGTTGAAATAAAGAATTGAAAAATTTAAAATTTAGAAAAAAGAGAGGCCAAGATATACTATTTTCGGGAGCCACACTAGACATATAAGGTAGTTTCACAATAACACGGTCACAGTCCTATTTTCAAAATCGTGTTTTGTCATTGTGTTGTTTACCTACTTTTTCAAGACTTTTTTCATGCAAATTAAAATCACTTAGTAATTTGCATAATGGAATTTTTAAAAAAGTGGGTAAACAACACAATGACAAAACAGGATTTTGAAAGTGTGAACTGTGGCTTTTGCCCTCAATGTGAAACCTTCTTCTAGAGCCATACTTTCTATAGACATTCGTAAGAACATTTAATGAGCGTGAGAATATTTCTTAAAACAACATATATTGATAGAAAAATCATTGACAAGACATTGAAACACACACAACTAGATGTTCTAAGTGCGAAATATGGGTCATCTGTATAGTTTCAAGGTCTCGTCTACCTTTAAAAAGACAATCAAAATTTTATGACTAAATTTAGTAAACTATTCACAAAAATTAACATTTTTGTAATATTTTTTATAAAGTTCAAGCAAAGCCCAGGAAAAACCCCAGTAAAGCAATTTTAGCAAAGACTGGACAAATCAAAATCTCATTCCCATAACAGGATTTTGGGAGAAAATGGCCCCCAACCAATCTATCCGCAAATGTGCTGTATTATTGCATAGTCATAGGATTTCACCTCGCACACATATGACTTTATTCAACCTAGCGCATGAATAAAAGGGAAATAACATGAAAGTCCAATCATTTTTTCTGCAACAAAAGGATCTCCCTATCAAATGAGCAAAACATCACAGTACAGCCGCAAACAAAAAGTTGATTTAGAATTGGGAGAAAATTTACCAGAAAAATTTTACTGAAAAGTTCTTTAACATATGAAAACTGATGGCTAGTATATTACAAATAGTTTTCCAAAATTATACAAATATACGAAAAGTCATTTTAACAATTTTCATTGATAAAAAAATCAGCGTGGGTACACTTTTTTCTCATGTTTTTGAATTCGCGCCTTTTTGAAATACCCTATTTTTTTAATTAACGCCCCACGACTTTGAGGGGGTGTATCTCGGAGCAGAATTTTTTTTTCGAGCATGTTTTGTTTGCATTTTCTTAGTTCCCGCAAGCTCTAGTGATTCCACGTTTTGAGTTTTGGTTGAGTACTAAAAAATCCAAAAATGACTATAATTAATGTCCCCTGGAGGCAAGTCGAAAAATAAACGCCCAGGGCTTTAATTAGAGGAAATCAGGTATATTTTTTCACTATTTTGTGTTTTTTTTCCTTTTAACTTTGGTGAAGTATTAAACGCAGGGTAGACCAGCGAATGTTAAGATGGGATCAAATGTGTGTCCCGAACTGCAAAAAAGGGGCCAATTTAAAACAGGGGTATAAAAATAGCTGAACCTTACCCCATTGAAAAATATCAATATAATTACAATAAATTGTGAGAATGCATGAAAATAAATCAAGAAGATAGAAATTTATAAAAATCTGGGTTCTTTGGTTTTTTAGAATGTGTTGAGGTGGTAGGACTGAGAGATCGTTTTTTTGGCTGCTTGTTATCGACTATAAACTTGTCAAAATCGTAAGGTACAGTGCTGATAACCCTTGCTTTTTGCCTCTTTTCGAAGGCAGCTACTTCAATTGGACAGTCCTAAATTTTAAGAAATAGGTATAAAAGAAATGTTAAAAAAAGGCTATACCTAGTTTTACCCAGTAAAATACTACTTTTCACCAGTAAATTAATTATCTTCACCAGTAAATTTGAATTTCAAACAAAATACTTATTTCTACGAGTAAATTACTGTTTTACCAGTAAATTACTGATTTCTACCAGTAAATTTTGCGGGAATTTAAAATTTTCAGTCAGAAAATATGTTCAACTGGTCGAAATTCTACCCCAGGGTGGCCAGAAGCCCCTGAAAGTTGGTTTTTTTAGGGGTTGAGTAAAAGAGGGGGGGGGGTAAACTTTTTGCGAAAAATTCGATTGAGCGGATCAGAATTCCAGTCCGATTGGCTTAATCGCTCAGAATTTCACCGTAGACCACTCAAAACCACCATAAACCTGAAATTCTGAGCGATTAAGCCAATCGGACTGGGATTCTAATCCGCCCAATCGAATTTTCAAAAAAGTTTACCCCCCTCCTTTAGTCAACCCCCAAAAAACCAACTTTCAGGGGCTTCTGGCCACCCTGGGGTGGAATTTTGACCAGTTCAACATATTTTCTGACTGAAAATTTAAATTCCCGCAAAATTTACTGATAGAAATCAGTAATTTACTGGTAAAACAGTAATTTACTGGTAGAAATAAGTATTTTGTTTGAAATTCAAATTTACTGGTGAAAATAATTAATTTACTGGTGAAAAGTAGTATTTTACTGGGTGAAAACAGTTTGAGCCTTAAAAATATGTAAAAAAATTACACATGCAGTAGCCAGTTCCCAGGTGTTCCATGAGTCGTTATAGCCTTTCCATTTAATCTAGATAAAAATAGTGTTTTATGAAAGTAAAAAAATTGTTGATTGAGTAATTTTACAAGTAGAGTTGATGAGTCGAGTACTCGAAATCGAGTACCGTATTTACTCTAATAGTAGCCCCGAGGCTTCTAATTTTCAACCACCCTCTTGGGTGGTGGGACTACTATTAGAGGGGCTACAATTAAAGGGGGGTTAAATCGGCCTATTTAGGCTGATTTTTTGGGAGGCTACTATTTTTCAACCTCCCTCCTAGGGATGGGGGGACTACTATTAGAGAGAGTGGGAGGAAGGGGCTACTATTAGAGTAAATACGGTAACCAAAATGTGCCCTCGATCCCCATTTTTTCCTTTTTATCGCTTTTATGTGCCTTACCGACTTCCGATAATTAAAATTAAATCCAAAAATTTTATCCAGTTTTTGTGGGGAGTACTAAAACTTTCGAGTATCGAGTCGAGTACTCGAAAATCTTGCTTGTTCGCCAACCCTATCCATGAGTATAGGTTTCCGAAACATGCTTCTTTATTAGGTAATTTTTTATTGCGCTTCTAATTTTTTTTAAATGTCCGTTAATTTTATATTTGGATTTTTCTGTACATTTTCGTTTTTTCTGAAATCTTTTATCGTTATCTTATAGGTCAGAATCTCAGCTGTTTAGCGAACCATCAAACTTTATTGAATGATGTCAGAAATTTAGAGATTTAGACGTTTAAAAAAAGTTGTTATTTTGTATGAACCCTGAAAAATATGCATTTCTAAAATAATTTAATATGATAGCAGGAGTACATATTGTTTTACCCGTAAAGATCACAAAATTTACCAGATATTCCAGTCTGCCCTTTGCATCTTTTCTGCTATCTATAATCTTTTGTACTTCATACAAGTTAGGAGGGGCTCTAAGACAGTGTGTTGGAAGACGCTTTAACTGAACACCTTGACGGAAAAAAGGCATTTCGAGAATTTCCGCAGCTGTAGGACGCTCTGTTGGATTCTTTCTGAGAATGCATTTGATTAGATCTCTGGCATTTTTACCAACGTGGTTAGGAATTTTGTAGTCACAATTTTTGATTCGCTGGCATGTGTCCTGCAAAAAAAGAGCATCATGTTAAAAAAATAATTACTTACAATGGATGCTCGATTTAACGACACCCCAAAAGTTACTTCCGACACCTTTTTTACCTCGCTTTTTTCAATTTTTTCGACAACTGTGTTTTGATAGTCTAGTCCCAGATATCGCAAGCATTCCGATTTTGATAATTATTTTTAAAAACTTGAGATTCTTCTCTGCGAAAAAGCAAGAACTCTATTTAACGACATTTTTTGACGGAAGGGTGTGGTTAGATTGAATTTTTTGCATTTTTGCAGAGAAAAGATGTTTAACGCAGAATGTTAAAAACGAACGGCCATGACCAGGATGCACAGATATTCTGATTTACCAGGAATTACCTGATTTCGGGATTGAAATCCTGCTTTTTAATCGTCGAAAATCAGGAATTCGTGTGCTCCATCCATCAGGGTTCATAGATGTCCTGATTTATAAAGAAATTTCGTGATTTCTCTGCTCTAATATCTGCTTTTTGAGACACAATTGAAAATTTTGCAATTTTCGATCTGTGCACACTGGCCATATTTTTTTATATAGGCTGAATTGCGAACAATTCAGTTGTTTATGATAATCTTCTGGTATATAATGTGAAAAACACGATTTTTTCTCGGCCCCCCCCCTGTGGTTTGGGTCTGTGGATGGCCTCTGGATGGACAAGGCTCAAACTACAGGGGAAGCAAGCAAAAACCGCGTTTTCCACATTAGATACCGAAATTTTTTGTATAGCGATCGGAAATATTTAGCCAGAAGTTTTCAAAAATCAATGTGAAAAGGTGTCTTACTTGAGTGGGAACAAACTCTTAGGGTGCCGTTAAATCCAGCGTTGACTGTTGCGAAAATAGTTACCTCGTAAGTCTCGTTCTCAAAAGGAGCGCAGCCAACCAATAGAAAATACAAAATGACGCCAACTGCCAAATGTCAACCTTGGTCGTGTGCCTTTCCTTGTCTATGACCTAATTTTCCTTACTTAAATTGGTCGTAAAAAGATTGCAAAAACCTCTGGAGCCAAGTAATTTGGAGTGCCAACCACATCAATTACATTGTCGTGTTCGTAGGCTGCGAGCCCGAAATCTCCTATTTTTATTTCCATGGTTTCTTCAAGGAAAATATTGTTCAGCTTGAGATCATGGTGGATAATGTTTCTTTCATGCATATATTTACATCCAAAAGAATCTTAAAATAATTAGTTAAAAGCTGTGTTTGAAATAATAGAGTGTCTCAAAACTTTCATTGTTTTTGTGCTGGTCCGGTTTTATAACGTGCTTGCGCTTAGAGAGGCGGGTTAGACCGTCAGGACCTATTGATAGAGTCCGTCCTAATCTACGGTGGCCTACCCTGCGCCTAATCACAAGCCAAAGAAAAAGGTACCCAGGCAAATCAAACAATCGGCCAACAAGATAGCCATATGATCACAATCGAGAGCTGATTTTTTCAAATATATTTAAAATAAAATGGAACTTCTATTGAATACTCACACAGTCCATTTTTGTTAACTGTATTTTTAAATTTTTATTTGTTGAATATGGTCATCAAGGTGATATTTTGAATACGTAGATTCTTTATTTATAATTATGGTGATCATTGTGATCACACTCGTTATAATCACATTAGTCACCTTGATCTCCATGTTCAATAATAAAACAAGGTGGACGGGCGCCTTACAGGCGCCTGTAACGTTCTTTTAAGTGCGTCTCGATTAAGGCAGCAAATGTCCACTGGTCGTATTTATGTGCTATGAACATAAGGACTCAATAACCATGGTCGTCTATGTGGTTCGGCACCTAGTAAAATTTACTGCTTTTCAGACGCCGGTGTTATTTTTGTAAATTTGAACTATGACTTTCAAGAAGCATGCCGTGCGTTACACGGTGAAATTTGAATTTCCAAAAGGTGGGGACCAGTGTTCTCAATAGTCAGAGGCAGAATGGAAAGTCAGAATGAAATTCAAAAATTCTGACAGTCAGAAAGCGCGGGAAATTATTCTGACTGTCAGAAATGAGAGTCAGAAAAAAAATCGATCAGATCACGCTGTTTTTTCCCTGTCTGATCGTCATTTCTGAGAGTCAGAAAGAGTCTGACAGTCAGAATAATTTCCCGCGCTTTCTGACTGTCAGAATTTTTGAATTGCATTCTGACTTTCCATTCTGCCTCTGACTATTGAGAACACTGGTGGGGACCACTTTAATCTGTAAGACCAAAAAATTCAAATTCAAAATTTAGTTTTGTTGTAATTGCTGTTGTGTAGCAGACGTATGTTGCGCAATTGCTGCGCAAATTTTTCAATGCTTAGCTTTTTCTGCTTATTACTCGGCCTAACTCTGCTTTTTTGACATCTCTTCTCTCCGAAATTTTCATGCGTTGTGTGTAATTTTAAATGTAAAATTCCATCACATTGTGCAGAACCGAGCATAGGTGTTATCTTCTATTTAAAACAATTGGTCATGCAAGAATTTTTTTATTCGATAAGACCCAGCTAACAAAAGTTTGCTCAAATTCTATATTTTCGGGTTATTTCAGGGTATATATGTACTTATTATGTGGGTTCGGGATGAAAGATAAGATGAAGGATAAGGACACGAACATTAACTCCCGGAAATTTCATCCATTAAACAAATGGTGTCAGCAACGGCTTTAGCTAGCTAGGTCCAATCCTAGTGATGGTAATTATTTACCTAGGTCCTACGATTTAAATGGTAGTACCTGGATCTTGGCTCTAGTAAACAATACGTTTCCATTTTTTGCCTTGGTCCCTCTATGGTTTTTTTTTATCGAAAAACAGCTTGGTCCCCCTGTCATCATGGTGTTATAATATTAATGATTACCATGAAAAACAATAGGGGGACCAAGCTGTTTTTCGATAAAAAACCACAGGGGGACCAAGGCGAAAATGGAAACGTATTGTTTACTAGAGCCGTACCTAGGTCAGATGAAGTAGTTATTATTGGTTTTAGGTGCAGTAGTGATTTTTTACACGACAGTTGTGTGCTGGGCGAAATGTCATGTACCCTTTTGCATCGCACTTTCGAATAAAGTACAAATAAATGAAAAATAATTTGCAAAATGTATGTCGGTTTAATCGCCACCAAAAATCATTTTTTGAACTCTGTTAGCACAGCCTACCTTTTCAACATACAACCGAACTTCGGAAAATATACACTTCATCAAGGGTACATTACAGTCAGTTCAGCCCCTGCACACCGGATAAAAAACGTACATTATATTGGGCGTTACACCGTATTGAGGGTTAAGTATATCAAAATTTAACTGTAACTGCACCGTATACTATAACCGATCGTCAAATTCGTGCAATAAGTTAAATTGAGTTTAGGGGTGGTGAAGGGCGCTATATCGCCTAAGCAAAAGTCCAGCGCACGTGTACAAAATTAATTACGAGGCATCCTACAGACCAATTAATCAATTACCAAATCGGCTGATTAGTTATTACCACAATAACTTGGTTACATAAGTTGGCTACAAGGCATAGGTCCAAGAAACTAGCCAATTTCCGAGATCTAACTTTGAAGTTTTAGATAAGTAAAAAAAATAAGATATCTCAAAATAATTTACAAGTGAGCACTTTAGAACGACAAAATTTATTTACTGTAACGACAGAACAGAAGCGAATAGACAAAGTAAACTTTTCCTACTTCTTGGCAGCTTCCATCTTGGCCTTGTAAATCTTGGCGGCGATCTTCTGCTCCTCAACCAAAAAGGCGCGAATGATTCGCTGGCGCACAGCAGCTCCACCATAGGCACGTGAAACTGTCTTCTTCCGCTTCGTAAGCTTTGACAACTCTAGGGGCGCGATGGCTAAATCTGTAACACGAAAATAAGCTAAATAGACTGATCGAAATGAAACGTCACTGAACCCATGCAGGCGAACTCCGGTATCTCCACACTTAAGCACCTTGCCGATCTTCTTGCGATAGAGCACCAAATTTTGCCTCCGGGCATCTTCGAAATCTTGGTCTTATTCGACTTGGTGTTGTAGCACATTCGGCGGCGATAAGTCACGCGTTGCACCATTTCTCTAGCTAAAATCGATCATCGTAAAAAAAGAACAAGGTTAGCACTGAAGTAGCTATAAGCTATGCAAGCAGGATAATGAATTTTGCGCAGCAATTGCGCAACATACGTCTGCTACACAACAGCAATTACAACAAAACTAAATTTTGAATTTGAATTTTTTTGGTCTTACGGATTAAAGTGGTCCCCACCTTTTGGAAATTCAAATTTCACCGTGTAACGCACGGGCATGCTCCTTTAAGGCTTAAAATTGATATCTTATTAGATAAAGCGCTGCATCACGCCGCTCAATGTATCTAAGAAGTTGTTCTACAACTTAATTTTGAGTTTCTCCCGACTGGGTACTAAAAATATTATCAAAATTTGAGAATGTGCACAATAGGTGAAATTTTGCATGAAAACTCATTGAGGCTTAAAAATGATACTTGTCGCTGAAAAATTATTGAACTGAACTGTTTAATAGCTCAAAACGTACCCAAGAAGTTTTCCTACAACGTAACGTTGAGTTTTTTTGATTTAAAAAAATACAGTCAACAAAAATTGACTGTGTGAGCATTCAATAGGAGTGCCCATTCCCCCTTTTTGCACTTTTTCACCATAAAAATCAAATATTTAGTTGTCGAACCGAGCGCTCGATTTCAAACTTTTTGCTCGAAAATTCGAAGTTTTTCGAATTCCAAGCGCTCGAAAAAATTAAAATGATGGTTTTGAACTATGAGCGCTTGAAAAAATTCCAGTTATAGTTTAAAGCTAGCAACTAACAATTTTCGAGTTTGAATCAATAAGCATGTAATTCATCATTTATAGTCTGTTTTACATGGTTTTCATTTACCGTATTTCCTCTAATAGCAGCCCGTGGGCTACTATTTTTCAACCCCCTCCTAGGGGGGCTACTATTAGAGAGAGAGGGCTACTATTAGAAGAAATACGGTATTTATGTTTAAAAAATCCCTGAATTGGAGGGACAGGCAAAGACAGGCAGTTTTAAACAAAAGTAAAATCTGAGGTTTGCCATTTTCGGAGGAACTAGACCTTTTCACTGTGACCATCATCACTATGACCAACATGGACTGTGCAAAACATACATTTGCGTCGAGTTAGACAAAGCTCGAACCCCGCCTGTTATAGCGTGGGCATGCCCCTTTAAAGAGGCAGAATTTTCGAATTGAGCGCTCGAAAATTTCGAATATTGAATCAAGCGCTCGACTCGAAAATTTGAGCGCTCAAAAACCCAAAAAAGTGGAAAAAAGTGCGCAAATAAAAAGATAAAAACTATTTGCGCTATCACTAAATTGAGTTTGCATTTTAATCGAAAGGTGCGGAATATTGATCTGAGCCAAAAAAAAGTTAAACTAACCTGTCTTACAATACAGCGAGCTTCATCTTCAGAGATGTAAGAGCGCTGTTCTATAATGTCAATTAAAGACTGGTGAATGCAAATTTCCATCAACAAATAAATGTTGTCATGGTCTCGAAACCAGCTCTCGATCTGGATGATGTGCTCATATTTAAGGTCTTTGAGTGTCTCAATCTCTTGTAAAGCCTTAAAGTTTATTTTCAATCAAGTCCTAGCATTATAAATCAAAGAAAACTAGTATTACTGCGTCTTTGAACTTGTACGGGATAATTTTGCAAGCAAATGTTTTTTCTGTTTTGGTTTCTTTGGCTTCATACACTTTGGCAGTGGTCCCATCACCTAACAGTTTTCTCAACTCAAAAGTTCTTTTTGTGTGCTTGTCGGTTATAAATCGTAGTTGTTCCATAACTAAAACAATGCTTTTAGTTTAGCATTAAAAAAAGACTGTCACTTTTAAATAATATGGTTAGCCATTCACGCTTGCAGATGATTTCCATAGTCTGTGCATAATTTAAACGAGGACAGGCTTTAAGGAATATTTTCATAAAAGAAAAATTAGGCGCTACTCGGTTTTAGCACACACCCCCCCCCCCCCGGGGGGGCCCGTGAAACCGAATAGCTTTTTTGAATGGGGGGTTAAAAACGAGTATTGTCAAAATTTGAATAATATTACAGTCGAAACTCGACATAGTGTAAACTAGAGATGGCGACGGGACGGGATCCCGTACGGGATTTCAATAAAAACATCCTTTTGAAGCGCTGGGGCCACTTTTACTGTGAAATTAATGATAAAAGAAAATCCCGTTTTTCGGGCGGGATCCCGCCGGGATCCCGTTTTTTTTAACTCAAAATCCCGTTCCCGTTTTTATTTTGGCCGAAAATCCCGTCCCGTTATCCCGCCCGCCCCCATTCGCCATCTCTAGTGTAAACCTGGACCCAATATTTTAAAAAATGCTTGCAGCAAAAGCAAAATTACACGTGAAGAGATAAGTTAATTTATATAAACTTTTTTCGATAACTTTTTCTGATTTTGCTATGGCTAGTTTTTGCTGGCAACCGGACAAATTCAGATTTTTGTGAAAATGTAGCGCGACAAATTCTGATGTTTTGGCGCCCGTACATCAGTGATGTTTTGATTAGAATAGCAAAAATTTAAGAAAATTTTGACTAACGGAATTTTAAAATTTATAAAAGAGGTTACAAATATGTAATAAAAGAAAATTAAATGAGGCATTTATTTGAATTTTGCAAATGAGTTAAAATCAATTAATTAGAAGATTTCAATTTTGTTATTAAAAGAAATCAATTGATTTTTCGATTACATTTTCATAATCAATTCAAATCATTGAAATTTGTGTATTGATATCCGTAATCAATTCAAATCAATTCGTTATATGATTACACTTTGTAAACAATTGACATTTATATTCAATTATATAATCAATCGCATTCAGCAAAGTTCACAGAATTTCTTTTCATAATCGAAATAAATCAATTAAGCTCAAAGATTTAGTGTGCGTAATCAAAAGCGAATGAAATCAATCTAAATCTAACAAAAAATTGAAACAAATGTTGTGAAAAATGAAAAAAAGGTACAGCGATAAGTTGTGGAAGTTAAATTGTATCATTTAGGCGCTTTCACCGTTTTCCTAATTTTTTCAAAAACTACTTTGACACAGTTAATTTTTTTGTCGCTACCGGTGCGAGGATGTTGAAGATCTGTTGCCGGTGGGAGAATTATCGGAGGTTAGTGCTGGTAAGGTCATTCTTAGCGTTAGCACAATCACGGGCACAATGATTTTTGCAAAGCTTTAAGCCCCAGTCAACAAAACTATGTTCAAATTCCATCTTTTTGTGGTATCCAGGTACCCTTTCAGGTTGGATTGCCTTGGAGGATTTTTTACTAATTTGTAAATCATGTTTAAACGACTCCTAAGTAACTTTTATTTGCTTAAAACGATAAGAAAGTCATTTTCTGACACTTTTCCACACAAAAATCGTTTTTTTGAAAAAAATTTTTTTGACTAAAATTTGACTTTTTGCCTTGGTCCCCAAGGCAATCCAACCTGAAAGGGTACCTGGATACCACAAAAGATGGAATTTGAACATAGTTTTGTTGACTGGGGCCTACCGCATAAAGAACTCTGGTATGCATACATTTTTATGCATCCAAAGTCACTTTCGAGTGATTTGCGTCTAAGGTATGTGGGTGTGCGCATCTCTAACCAACCAAGCCCCCTGCGCCCCGAAGGGAAAGAAAGCAAACATTTGCATTATTATTCAGGACATACACTCGAACTTATTATTATCATAACTTTCCATTAAAATAAACTTAACAATAAACCTAACATTTGCTCGGGTCGATTTGATTGGTTTTCGAAGAAAATCCTTGTAACTGACTTTCCCATTAACATAACTTCTCATTACATAACGCTCGAACTGGTCCCTTCGAGTTATGTTAAAGGGCCATTGCCGTCCCCGACAACGAGATTTCAAATGTTTGAATTCGCGCGGGACAGTTCTCTTTCGTCTCGCACTGTACTCTTTTGACTTGCTTCGAGTGACTCAAAAGAGTAAAATGAAAGACGAAAGAGAACTGTCCCGCGCCAATTCAAACACTTGAAATTCTCGTTGTCGGGGACGGCAATGGCCCTTTAATGAGAAGTTTTACTGTAGTTAGCTTGCAATTTATTTGTGACGTCATCTGATTTTAAGGGTTGTCACTAAATCGAGACTCTCAATCCCAAAATCATTTAGAAATACACACGTGACTAGTATATCGCGGCACTTGTTCGGTTTTGCGGGCCGGTTTTTTTACTAATTCAAAAATAGCGTTTGACGTCTTCTAAGTTATTTTTATGTGATAAAAACGATAAAAAGCCGTTTTGCGATATTTTCTACATTAAAAGCTGATTTATTGGAAATTTTTTTTGACAAAAATTTGACTTTTTGCCTTGGAGGATCAAGGTGAACTAACCGCACAGGTTAAAAAAAATACCCTTAAGAGGTGCGCCCGAAGGGGGGATTGGTCGGTTAAAGATGCGCACACCCACATACCTTAGACATAATTCCGAGCAAGACTTTTGATCAAAAATGCATTTAGAGACTATTTTTGCCCAGTTCCAGTGACTAAAACGCGGTAGAATACCTTAATACAAGGTGTTTCACCTTGGTCCCCCAAGGCAATAAGTCTTATTTTGGCCAAAAAATTTTTTTCAAAAAATCTATTTTTTACGTGGAAAAGTGTCAGAAAACAACTTTTTAATCGTTTTAAGGGCTCTCTCCTGTTATATCCAAAACTGTTACATCTAAAAATGGTTCTAGTTTTATCCGGTTCTCGCCAAAAGTTCTAGCACGGTTCTAGCTTTTCATTTTAAATTTTGTTATTTTCCATATAGTATTAGAGGGAAAGCCTGAAGTATTGTATCATAAATAAATTGAACTTAAAAGGCTAAAACCTTGCTGGAACTTTTGGCGAGAACCTGATAAAACTAGAACCATTTTTAGATGTAACAGTTTTGGATATAACAGGAGAGAGCGTTTTAAGCATATAAAAATTACTTAGAAGTCATTTAAACATGATTTACAAATGTGCAAAAAATGCGACTGTATAAGTACTTAATTGATTTGATTACAATTGATTTCATTTACTTTTGAAAAACTTAACAAAATCTCGACTTGAAGCATTAATAAATAATAAAGAAAATTTAATTAATAACTTAGCGAGTTTAATGTGATTATGAAAGAAATTCTGTGAACTTTGCTTAATGCGATTGATTATATAATTGAATATAAATGTCAATTGTTTACAAAAGTGTAATCATATAACGAATTGATTTGAATTGATTACGGATATCAATACACAAATTTCAATGATTTGAATTGATTATGAAAATGTAATCGAAAAATCAATTGATTTCTATTGATTACAAAATTGAAATCTTCGGCGCTAGTATAGAATACCCCCCCCCCCTCCCCCAAATCGGACCTTTTAAAATTGCTGTAACTACCCTTGATAACAACAAGTTTAGGCTTAGCCCTTAGGCTTGGGTAGGCCAGCGTACGGAAGTTGTGACTAATAAAGAGTTTACGCATATTTTCCGGGGTCTGGGACATAAATTTGGGTAGTCTTTACTTAACTTTTAGAAGGAAATATTTGGGAGGGGGGCGGGAGGTGGATATTCTATACTAGGGTCAAATCTTCTAATCAATTGATTTTAACTGATTTGCCAAATTCAAATCAAAGCCTTATTTGATTAGAATCGACTATTCTAATCAACTAACTTAAAAATTCACCAAAATCCTTGAATTGCTTAATCAAAACATCACTGCCGTACATAGTCCTTTTTAAATGGACAATATCGCGCGAAAGAAAAAGTTTCGCGCGAAATTTTCAGAAAAAATCTGCATTTGTCCAGTCGCCGTTTTAGCTAACTATTGACCTATGTTTATGGCCGGTTTCATGGCTTAGGCATCGCTAAATTATTTGGCCAAATTCAATGGTTCAAAATTTTTACTGACGCTTAGATAAGCAAACCTATGCGGTTTCAGAAAGCACCATCTTAATTTTAAGACGAAAGTGAATTTTCTGCTGGCGGAAATAGAGAAGGATCTCATCGACTGCAAAAAGACCGATGGAAAAGCATATGAATAATTAATAATATAATTTTGTTCGAATTGTTTGATGATAGAATTAGTGTACTAATAAATTATGGTAAAAAGTTGTTTTTGTTTCAATATGACTATTAGGATGGGAGTGCGAAGTAGAGTTGAACAGCTCTTTGCAACTCATATTACTTCAGCCTCTAAAATAAGTTTCGGAAACCTTAGGCTTGTGTGCGTGATTTTTGAAAAATATTTCAGAAGCAATTTTCACGGCTGGAATATTCCAAAAACCAGGTTTCCGAAACCCGTTCGCTTCTAAACCCGAATCAAATAGGCTTCTGTAAGTACCGATAAGACACATGAGACAGAAAAAAAGAAGACATAAACAATAAAATAATTAGGATTACTAGTTTTATTCGACTTGGATTACTAACGGGTGGAAGATAAGTTCGTGGCGGATTTTCAAGGCCCAATCTTTCAGCGATGTTGGAATCATATCTCTTTTTTCTAATACCATTTTGCAGCCCTGCATATCCTCTTTTAAATGGCATATCAAACTTGGATAAGTTATCATATGGCTCCAAACATTATTTCGCGAGATCATTATGAGATGAGTTAACAAGCATTTTCATTACTTTCAGTGATCAACATTTTACTAAAATATTTTACAACATTGTTTTGCTATGTTGTAACGCACCTCAAAAGCTACAAACGCCATGTGACAGATTTTTTTCTAAATTTCGGTCATTTTTTAATGAAACTTATTTTTTCAAACGACCATATATCAACACATAAAAATAAAAAATCATTATGTAACATAGATTTTGTGCCTCTTGAACTACAAAATCTTGAGCTACTCCAGCTACAACATCGTGTTATGGTTATGTCGTGACGCTCAAAATTCAATATAACATATGATCACTGAAAGAGGTGAAAACGCTTGTCAACTTCTCAACCTCATTAGTGTTTGGATCCAGATGCTGGCTTATCCAAAAAATCAAGCTAACCCGGGAAAGACACGACCACCCCGTCACTTAGGAAGGAACTTTATATACCAAAAGATAGCCCTAACCGGGCTTGTTATTGAACCGCGATCCGAATTTCCTATGGAGCAGTCTTGGGCGAGATATTCCACTTTGAAGGTTGCATAATATAGCAGTTAAAATATCCTGAAAAATTACACCGCACAGGTTAAAAAAATACCCTAGAGGTGCGCCCTTCGGGAGCGCAGGAGCTTGGTTGGTTAGAGATGCGCACACCCACATACCTTAGACATAATTCCGAGCAAGACTTTTGATCAAAATGCATTTAGACACCAATATTACACCAATATGTAGGTATGGCGCAGTGGGATCGCTTAACACTATACTTTTCACATCGTAGGTTCGATCGCCACTCCAAGCATCTTCTTTTTTTTGATTTTTTCATTTTCATGAATTCATGTTTTTTTTACTGCGAGAACCAAAAACAATGGAATTATTCGATTATCCTGGAGCTATACAAGAGTCACTATCAAAGGCATTTGGTCAGCCATTGTTTCTCTTCTCTTCCGAATCCTAGTCTCCAAAATATTTGTAATAACGTGCAAAGAGTGATACTGAATTGAGAGATTATAATGACAATAGTTAATTCTTTACGAAAAGCTGCCATTTGTTTCTCGCAGTAAAAAAAACATGAACTCATGTAAAATGAGAAAATCCAAAAAAGAAGATGCTTGGAGTGGCGATCGAACCTACGATGTGAAAAATATAGTGTTAAGCGATCCCATTGGCGCATACCTAGACATTGATCAAAGGTGTAATTTTAATTATATTTTAACTGCTATATTATGCAACTTTCAAAGTGGAATATCTCGCCCAAGACTGCTCCATAGGAAATTCGGATCGCGGTTCAGTAACAAGCCCGGTTGGGCTATCTTTGGTATATAAGCTTCCTTGATACGTGACGGAGGGTCGTGCCTTTCCCGTGTAAGATGATATGTCTTATATTTGAAAGAGAAGATACAGGGCCACAAAATGGTATTAGAAAAAAGAGATATGATTTCAACATCGCTAAGACATTGGGCTTGAAAATCCGCCAAGAACTTATCTTCCACCCGTTATTACATCATTTGGAGCATTTTACCTTTACCCCCCTCATTCAATTAACCTTGACCCCCACCACAAATCGGCATTAGATGAATTCATCGACGGTGAATTCATCGACATTTTGGCAATTTGTTTTATGGCTATTAAACAAAACGCCAATTGTCGATGAATTTACCGTCGATAAATTCACCGTTTCCCAACAAATCAGCTTGGGGGACCAAAGCAAAATTTTTTCCATGTTTTCATTACCATATTTTTTTGCATAAAAATAATCAAAAAGTGCAAATATATTGTTTTTGAGACCTGTTTTTGAGATTTCAAAATAAAATTTTAAAATGAATTTTTTTTGCCTTGGTCCCCAGCTGATTTTCTGGTGGGGGTCAAGGTTAATTGAGTGGTGTGGGTATAGGTAAATTTAGCCCATCATTTAAATATCTCCGACTTCAATTTTGCTTTAGTAATGGGTTTAGATTTCGATAACGCTGTTTAAAGCGTCTTACGACATTTCTTTTTTGGAATGGAAATGTCCGAGCGGTGTTACAAAAACGCAGGATAAAAGAAAGCAACACAAAACGTAAAATTCATAACGAAAGCATTTAGATGATAAATAAGAGCCCGAAAATAAAAGAGCTCTCGTTTCTTTGGCCAACCATGTAAGTCGACACAAAAATTTTAAAAGAGCTTATGTCGTAAAGAATGCGCGTAAGAATATAACTTTGAGCCCAAAATATATCATTGATGTGGGCTAACAAACAATACGTCTGCCACTTTTAATTTGCCGCTAAATCAAATAGAAAACCAACGGTTCATATTTCAAGACTGCCATATTAGACTAAGTGGTCTGTAATAGAAAGCAAACATTTGCATTATTATTCAGGACATACACTCGAACTTATTATTATCATAACTTTCCATTAAAATAAATTAACAATAAACCTAACATTTGCTCGGGTCGATTTGATTGGTTTGCGAAGAAAACCCTTGTAACTGACTTTCCCATTAACATAACTTCTCATTAACATTAACGCTCGAACTGTCCCTTCCAGTTATGTTAAAGGGCCATTGCCGTCCCGACAACGAGATTTCAAAGTTTGAATTTCGCGCGGACAGTTCTTTTTCGTCTCGCACTGTACCTTTTTGACTTGCTTCGAATGACTCAAAAGAGTAAAATGAAGACGAAAGAGGAACTGCCCCGCGCCAATTCAAACACTTGAAATTCTCGTTGTCGGGACGCAATGGCCCTTTAATGAGAAGTTGACTGTAGTTAGGCTTGCAATTTATTGTGACGTCATCTGATTTTAAGGGTTGTCACTAATCGAGACTCTCAATCCCAAAATCATTTAGAAATACACACGTGACTAGTATATCGCGGCACTTGTTCGGTTTTGCGGCCGGTTTTTTTACTAATTCAAAAATAGCGTTTTGACGTCTTCTAAGTTATTTTTATGTGATAAAAACGATAAAAAGCCGTTTTGCGATATTTTTCTACATAAAAGCTGATTTATTGGAAATTTTTTTTGACAAAAATTTGACTTTTTGCCTTGGAGGATCAAGGTGAACTAACCGCACAGGTTAAAAAAATACCCTTAGAGGTGGAACTTGAATATAGTTTTGTAAACTGGGTCCTACCGCATAAGAAGCTCAGGTATGCACGCTTTTCATGTATCCCGAGTCATTTTCGAGTAATTTTTGTGTAAGGTATGTAGGTGTGCGCATCTCAACCCCAAGCCCCCAAGCAACAAGCCCCGAAGAGGCGCAGGAGGCTTGAGAGTTAGATATGCGCGCACGCACTTACCTTAGACATGATTCCGAGAAGTACACTTGATCATAAAATGCATATAAAGGCTCTTTTGCCCAATTCCAATGACCAAAACGGGTAAATACTGGGTAATACTAGGGGTAAAATACTAGGGGATATAAGGAAGTTTTCCTAGGTCCCCCAAGGCTGAAAGTAAAATTTGGTCAAAAAAATTCTGAAAAATCAGCTTTTAAAGGACCATAGTCGCCGCTGACAACGAGAATTTCAAATGTTTGAATTCGTGCGGGACATTTCTCTTTCGTCTTTCATTGTACTCTTT
The DNA here is from genome assembly GCA_004194705.1 of Ditylenchus dipsaci. Lineage (NCBI taxonomy): Eukaryota > Metazoa > Nematoda > Chromadorea > Rhabditida > Anguinidae > Ditylenchus > Ditylenchus dipsaci. Next base: position 752,370 of record SADC01000001.1, on the reverse strand, counting down.
TTTTAGTCCTCGAAGCAAGTCAAAAGAGTACAGTGCGAGACGAAAGAGAACTGTCCGGCGCGAACTCAAAGATTTGAAATTCTCGTTGTCGGCGACGGCTATAGTCCTTTATGTAGAAAATAGGCGTAGAGGCGTTAGGCCAGGTTCGTAATTAAAAATTTCGAAAAAAGGACATTTGAGTAAAAAAAGATTTATTTCATTTTATCCAGTGCTTATTGCTATTTTGGAGCGAAAAAAAGATTTTGACTAAAAGCTTCAAAAATAAAAAAGATTTTGAGTCCCGAAAAAAGGACAAATCTTTTTAAACGGACGATCACGAACCCTGCGTTAGGCCCTTTTTTCCCATTTTTGGCGTTCTGCCCTATGTTCTGTTTTAGCCACTTAGGCCTTATTTTTTTAACTTAGGCTTAGGCTCAGGGTAGGCCAGCGCACGTTAGCCAGACTAAAAATGTCTTACGCACTACAAAAGGGCTGAAAAATAAGGCCTAAGTGGCTAAAACAGAACATAGGGCAGAGAGTGCCAAAAGTGGAAAAAGAGCCTATAGGGCTACGACCAGGGTTCACAGATGTCCTGCTTTAGCAGGAATTTCCTGCTTTTTTGATTTCAAAATCTGCTTTTTGTCCGTGAAAAAGCAGGAATTTCCACACATCTCACAGCATTTTATAACAGCTTATTCCTGCTTTTTGTAGATTTTTGGTTTAAATTCCTGCTTTTTGGAAACAAAATCCTGCTTTTGCGATTTTCGATCTGTGAACCCTGCTACGACCCGAAAAATATCGCAAAATAAATTCTTGTTGTTTTTAGCACATAAAAATTGCTTTGAAGACATTCAAACACCATTTTTAAATCAGTAAAAGTGTCAGTGTCCCATTCTTGTAAGATGAATGAGCATTGATTGTTCATGCTTTCATTTAGGTAACGAAACATGTTTTTTTCTGAAACAATTTTCCTTACAACATTTTCACTAAGCAGAAACTCGCTTTATCGAAGAGTTAGTTTTTGAATGTGTACTTTTGTCAGGTGAGTCTACATTTGCGAGCCGTGTCATGGATATGTAAAATCGAAATCCTAAACATACTTAAGATCGGACAAAGCCTTTCTCTGCTGCAAAAAATCTTTTTTTTCTGCTGCAAAAGATTTTTTTTTGCTGCAAATCGGCTTTTTGCTATTTTTCGCAGCGAAAAAACGATTTTCAGCAAAAAAGTCTATTTGCATCAAGAAGAAGTTTTTTGCAGCAACAATATTGCAGCAAAAAAGTCTTTCTGCAGGAGAAAAAGCTTTGTCCCTTTGGATCGGATTGTCGACAGGTACTGGAAGAAGCATTCAGAAATCGAAGAAAAAATGTGTCGAACCCAGCTAGTGGTGGAACTTAAAGTGGGAGCCATTAAATACAGATATGATTGCAATGCTTAGTAGTGTGTAGATTCTGGGGCCGGAAAGAGTCAAACCGTCGATTTTCAAAACGAGGTCAAGATATCCGAGTTTACTAGTCGTACCCGGTGCTCACATAGGCGAGTCGAGGTCGAGCTCGTTTTCCAACCTTTTGGTGATCAAAGAGAAATTATTTTATACTTTTTGTCATTCTTTACATACCAAACGAAAGCTTAAATTCCAAGCTATCTTCTACATAAAAAATTATTTCATTATCATGACAAAAGTAAATGAGATGTCTAGGGTGTCGAGGTTCTAGTCGAGGTACCTCGACCTGGACCTCGACCAGCCTCCAACTTAGTGCTGTTGCATACATTTTTGTTACATCAATGAAAAATTTTCCGATGTACAAGATAGCTCAGAATCTAAGCTTTCGTTTTGGTATAGTAAGAGTGACAAAAAGTATATAAAAAATTTCTTCTGATCATCAAAAAGGTTGACAGTAATAATAAATTATCTCCCTCTGATAATTTAGGCGTATGCCCGCAAGCTCAGCGCCTGGCCATACAATATTGCAGCTATCTCAACAGGTGCACCGGAGACAAAACCAAAAATGAGCGGGATGAACGAAATTCGAATGAAAGGAAAAGTCAGAACCATAGTTGGACCGCCGCCGTCGGCACCCTTTCGGTTACCCTCGGCGGCCTTCCGGCGGTGCCCGGCGGTCATAGTTTTTTGAGATGATTGTGCCGCTCTCATCTGAAAAATCTATGACGCCGGGCATGGCCGGGGGGGGGGGGGCCGCCGAAGGTAACCGAAGAGGTGCCGCCGGCGGCGGTCCAACTAAGGTCTAGAGATGATGACGGGACGGGATCTCGTCGGATCCCGCCCTACCGATTTTTGTCTAAAATCCCGTCCCGAAATCTTGCCCAATCAGTTCCCAGAATCCCGATCCCGAAATTCGTTAAATCCCGAGCTCCAATTTGTTTTAAAAAACACCATTTTTTGCTCTAAAAACCACCGATTTTTAACTTTTTTTTTCTATTTTTCAGTTTTTTCATAAAAATCTGAACTTTTTATTTAAATTTCTTTGTTAATGTTTTTCAAGAAAGAAGAGACTTTATATTTGCATCGCCGAAGTCACAGGTTAGACTACCATTGGGCGAAACATTCATTTTACTTTCTTTTCTTCTCAACTGGTAGTATTGATTCAAGCGGGTGTATTGATCTAACTGGCTGGATCTACCAAACTGGCTGGATCGGTCTGACTGGCAATCACGTCAATTAATCACAATCGATTTAGGTCGATTTGTTTATTCGATCGATACAATTAGCCCAATAAAGTTGATTGGATCGATTTAAGTGGTTAATGAAAGTGATAAAAGCTCAGCAAGTTTAGCCTCGAATTGTACACAATCTTTCTAAAACCAAGCTCTAATCATGCTAGGCCAAATATTGTCAAAGCATACACAATCAAATCGTCTATACAAAACGAGTGAAGTAGTAATCGAGCTAAGCAGAATCAAACAATTGCAAGAGTCGATCCAAACAATAACAGTGAAAAATAGTTTTGCAAATTTTAGATAGTTCACAATTGACACGAAAGCAGACGCAGCGATTTAAAATAGCCGATATACTTAGAAGTCGACGTAGAAAACGACAGAATTACGAAAAACAATCAATAAAAAAAACACTACGAAAAAGCACGGCGAAAATATAGCGACTACGAAATAAAAACGTAAAAGAAAACGATGGCGGCCCTGGAAACTAGTAATAAGTAAAACATGCCAAAAAAATAAAAGCAGCTATTTCACAGATTAGCAGTACTTTTCAATGGTATTACATCAACTTGATACAATTATGACTTGATACATCAACTTGATACATCTTCCAAAAAGAAGCTTGAAAAGTTTTAGACATCCAAAAGTACCTTTTTGACCATTTTAAGGAATTCAGGCTGTATTGGGGTGGAAAAGTAAACGAAAAAGGATCACTTTTGAGTAAAAAGCAAAATGTTGAATATAGTTTTGAATAGTGGGGCCTACCGCATAAATAAACTCTGGTATGCATGCTTTTCATGCATGCAGAGTCACTTCGAGTGATTGTGTCTAAGGTATGTGGGTGTGCGCATCTCAACTCAAGCCCCGAAGGGGGGCAGGGGCTTGAGAGTTGTTAGTGTTGTTGTTTAACCTTAGACATGATTCGAGCAAGACTCTTGATCATAAAATGCATATAGAGTCTCTTTTTGCCACGGCCCATGTTGAGAAACATGATAATAACGGTATACTTAGGAAATTTTCGAGCTACTTTCGGCTAGGGAAGATTGCCAAAACGAAAATTGCCAAACGTAGTTTTTGCCAAAACGAAGATTGCCAAAACGAAAATTGCCAAAACGAGGATTGCCAAACGAAATTGCCAAAACGAAAATTGCCAAAACGAAATTAAATGTAAACCAACGAGATTTGTGGTGTCGGACACTGAAACTTTGGAACTGGATTTTCGAGATTTCTGGGATTTCCAAACTAAGAATCCCATGAGATTCCAATCATACGCCCAAGTATAATTGTAGCGCAGCTCAAGCGCTACAAAACCCAAGTTACAGAAAGTCTTTAAAAAACTGAGTGTTGAGAGTTATCGCGTGTTGAGTGCTGAGAATTATTGAATGTTTTTGCTATTGGAAAAAACCAACTTTTTGAAAAATCACCAATATGACCAGTTCTAAATAGAGCTCTTAGCCAGTCAAAGCGATAAATCTAAGTGAATTGCTGATCGATAAAAGAGCATAAGAGATTTTCTCAATAACAAAAAATACGTGAATATGACTGATTGTACCTAAAAATTAGTGATATGAAGTTCTATAGATGATTACGGTAAAAAGTAGGCGGCTTATAACCACTCTCGCTAGGCAGCTCTTGAAGCTTCCTAGCGAGAAAAAACCGCAACACACAAAATTCGGCCGAATACGGGACAGACTAAAAAACTTCTCCGTGACGGGACGGGGTGCTGGGAAAATCGCGAAATTTAGTGGTAGGCGAAAGGCATGCCTGTCTCGCCTCGATCTAATTAAAATGTCAGCTTCATCTTTGATGAATATTAAAAACCCAGAGATAAAGATACAACTTCGTGTTTGAAAAAGTTCAGAACAAAAATGCTTATCTTTGGCTAAGAATTTTTTTAAGCTCACGTTACTAAAAAACTCAATGGAATGGCTAAAAAGCTCACGCATAGATGTCCCGAGAAAAGGTAGTTTTCCTGTTTTTTTTTCAAAGTGGTCTTGTAAAAATACTGAGGGATCTATTTTTCTTCTATTTTTTCATGTAATCATTGTCATAAAGCGAGAAAAAAATATTTAACGGCCCCCTTGAAACCGGTCATCAGGGTCATTAAAGTCTCGACTGCTTCACTTCTAAGACAAGCAAAAGTAACAAAAAAAAATTTCAGATTTTAGTTGATTGATGGCACATTTATAAACTTTGTCGTTGTCGTTGGCGTAAAGTGCCTTTATAAAACATTTTTCCAACGACAACGCCAACGACGACGACAACGACGACCTATTTATGAAAAAATCCAACGATAACGCCAACGACAACGAAAATTTTTCTTCCAATGTCAGCTTCATCTGATGAATATTTTTTACACGTTTTCACTCGAAAGCTCGACTGAAATGCGAAATTTGTGTAATTTGAATAAAAATTTTTGTTCTCCTTGGCGTCGTGGTTGTCGTTGGCGTGTCGTTGGATTTTTATAAATAGGTCGTCGTTGTCGTCGTCGTTGGCGAAAAAAGGGGTTTTATAAAAAAAAAATATTCAACGACAATGACGACGACAACGACAACCTTTTTAAATGAGCCATGAAAAAAAATTTCATGTAAAAAAATAACAAAAATTTTATAGTGCATAAGCATTAGTTAGAAATTGTTTAAAAGATGACTGACGAAAAGTCATAAATGCGCCCTGAACCAAATAAGTTTCTTATTTACTTCTGATCTGAAAATTTAGGCCAACCTTGCTCTGATCCATTTACCAAGTACTCCAGTTTCTGACTCGTATTGAACTGATAAAGCTCAGTCAAACAAGCACAGTAGCTAGACAGCATATCGCCAAACATTTTTCTACCACCACTACTGATACTATCACAACTTGAGCTTGTGCAGCAAAAAAGATTTTACTTTGAGTGTCGCTACTCAAAATTTGAGGAAATAAGCGAGGATACATTTTGGATAAAACAGATCCAAATGTATTGCAATTTTTCAAGTATCGCGAGCCTGTGAAGCAGCCGTTTCCAGCCTATCTAACCCAGGAATATTGCGATTTGGCAGAAATACATCTTATTTAACTCCAATGTGCAAGCTATTCCAGATTTGCACCACTTAGTCATCTGTGGCAGGGTCAAGAATTGACCATTTGGATGGAGAAATGGAAGATATCTGTCTTCGTGAAGCTATCTTTAGCAAGCATCATTAGCGAGCCTTTGAAATCGTTGGAGTTAGTTCATATGAGAGCCAAACTGACTCTCAATTAAATTAAGAGGGCACTTACTGCTTTATGGGACCTTTGTGTTCTATGTATAAGCCTGGAAGTTCGGTTGGTAATTTACACCGTTATGATTACGTTGTATGGAAAGAGATGAGTGCCAAGTATATGTTTAGCAAATTCACTGATTGTTGGAGTATTATTATGATATAATGAAAAAATAATTTCAAAAGCAATTTTCGTGTAGCTGTGTGCACCACCTCGTTGAAAAATTTTCGACTTTTCTTTTTATTATGTATAATGGTGAATTTTAAAGTCATTTTGGGTATATATTTTTTTAAAATCTCTGTTATTAAGCTGAGTAATTTCTTTCAAAAAGTCTTTCAAGTTACTCTGTTTAAAATTAATAAGGTCACCTAAAACTTTGCAGTAAAGAAAACCTAGTCATCGATTTTCGACTAAGTTTGACCACGAGAAAATGTATTTTTCCTAAAAAAAGGGCTTTTCACGTAAAAAAAACTATCGTTTTAAATCGCTAAAAAAATTAAGGCCGAAGAAGCGAAAATGGCTGTTTTTTATAATTATAAGATCACTTGCTACTTTATAGTTACCAATTATAAAAAACTTCATCAAAAATTTGGCGCTACCAGAGTATACCGCCCCCCCTAATGAAATTTTTTTTGAAGTGTTTCCAAACACACTATATCGACTCAAAATCACCACGGGAATTCAAAAAAAGACCTTATTTTTAAGTTCTGGTCAATAAAGGGACCACCCATTTCGACTGTTTTAATGGGATTTAGGGCTATATTGGGTGGAAATGGACCAAAATGGGCCAATTTAGTGTAAAAAGGAAGATGTTGAACATAGTTTTGTTGACTGGGCCCTACCGCATAAATAAACTCTATTATGCATACATTTTTATGCATCCAGAGTCACCTTCAAGTGATTCGCGTCTAAGGTATGTGGGTGTGCGCATCTCAACCCCAAGCAACCAAGCCCCATAATATTGTTTTTTTCACAGTCGAATACTTGCTTAAAATCGTAGATTTCTTTTTTTTTGCCCGAAAATATTTATTTTGTGCATAGATTTCAAATTTCGCGATAATTTAAGTTTCATGGTCAGAAAATGACTTGGATTGCTCAGAATCACACGGAATCACACGAAAGCCACTGAAAGTTGGTTTTTGGGATTTTATCAAAGGGAAAGTAATTTCTCAGCTTTCGAATTACGCTACAACGTAGTGCTGAGCTAAGTTTTGAAAGACCAGTTATAACAAAATGTACTACTACGAAAAAAATTTATGGCTGAAAAATTTGTGGAATATCGACAACAAAAAGGTTAACTTTTCTTGCTTCCATTGTCTATTTATGACAAATATCGCAAGTTTTAGCACAATGTTGCAGCATAACTGCCTTAGGATAGATGCCGTCCACGTCACAAAACTTGTTGCTTTTCCATTTGTCACACCTAAAGTTCTTAACATTATTTTAAAATATAGGCATCTTGGAAGAAAGAAATAACCACCAAATTTTTTTTGGCAAAAAATGCTTTCGAAAAAATATAAGAATTTGGCACTACTGGAATATACCCTACCCAAAATCGCCACTGGAATATAGCCCACCCAATAATAATAATAGGCTTAGGATTCGGCTATCGGCTTAAGGTTAGGCTCAGGGCCTGACCATTACTAACAAGAGCCTTTGCACAATTTTTTTTCTTCAAAAATGGTGGTTTCAGGTAACCTCCGAAAATTATTGGGGAGGGTATATTCCAGTAGCTTTTTTGGGTGGGGTATATTCCAGTAGCTTTTTTGGGTGGGTATATTCCAGTAGCGTCAAGAATTTTTCGACTAATAAGACGTTTTAATTGCTATTAAAACACATTCAACTTTGAATTTTGTAAAAAAGGACTTACGGAGAGCCGTTCTTGTCCTCACAAACAAAACTAGGTTGGACACAATGACCACAAGTAGATGGGCAATTTTTGGTCATTTTGTCAATGTAGTACTGAAAATCAAGGCAATTGCACAAATTTATACATTATTTAAAGTCAAATTGTAAAAATCACGCTGCTCTGCTTTTTAGAAAAAGAGGAGCAATTGTCACACAGCAAGGCTGCATAGTAAATAGGAAAAAATATCTGATCGGATATCGGATGTCAACAAGTACCGGATATCGGTTATCAGATATCATCGGTTGGGCAGCTGTTCGGAGTGGTCGGGCAAATAGTCAGCGATGCGGTTCGTCGATTCAAAAAAAGTGGCACTAGCAATAACCGGATTGGACAGATAGGAAAAAGGAGATGAATACCTTCGAATTTGATTTAGTGGTTTTAGTTCCTGGCTCATATTTCATGTTCGTCTAAAAGATGTGCTCGTAAGTAAATAAATTTTATTGTCTTCGGTCTGTTATAGCCTTATGGAAACGTTTCCAGGACTTGCAATCCTGAAATTCAGAAACGGCCCGCAACAGTTTTATGCTGTTAGATGTTCGAAACAAAAGAGACACCCTGTATTTGCTTTAATAATGGATGTAACGGAATTGTTGCCCCTAAAGTCTGAATTCTCGCCCCTTTTTAATTATTTCTGCCTCATTTTTTCTGAAATATGGCCTCTTTTTAATTAAAATCGGTTAAATTCCTCCGATTTGCCGTAATTTCCGGATCCGGTGCCGTGAGCTGGTGCCGTGAGTTGGTGCCGGTGCTGAAATTTTCAGAGTCGGTGCTGTGAGCCGGTGCCGGTGCCAAAATTCTAAGATTTACAACACTGGTTCAGACTGTTTATTTTTTTACTGATAACTAACCTCATCTTCGCAAAGCATTATGTTTTGGGCACAGTTGTGACCACTGTCTTTACAATCCATTTCTACAATAAAAAATTAAAAATAATACTGTATAATACTGGGAAATGTTAGTAATTTACTTAAAGGCACACGCTCTCTACGGAAATGATTCAGCTCACTAATTTTAGTGCATGCTGAATTGTTGTTGTTCTCCTTATCGCAGGTTTTAGGACACAGTCGATCCATTTTGAGTTTGTGTTTTTCTTCCGAACACATTTCTTTCATGTACTCACAACCAAGGTGTTTGTCTCTGTAAGTAAAAAAAACATTTATTTCAAATCAGTAAAACTACGGCCAAAATCAAGTATCTACGTATAATATTAAATTGTCTGCGGTTAATCGCTACGGTTATTCACTTGTCTATAGTCAATATTCAGTTTCTATAAAATATCGGCCACTGTTCATAGGTGTACCCAGGAGGGTGGAAGGTGTAGGACTATTGCCGACAACAAGAATTTCAAATGTTTGAGTGCGCAAGGGACACCCTTAAGTGCTCAACTGCCATCTCCCCCCCCCCTGTCAGATTTTTTCCTTATCGGTGCCTCCCGTCAGATTTTTCTCACAACGGTGTAGGTGAAATGGCGTCTAAAATTTGAAAAACGGTGTAGGAGTAAAATTGTTTAGCATATTTATCTGATAATACCCCTACTAAATGTGTGCTTGGGTAGTCTAGTCCTTTAGAGTTCTGTGCTCGAATATTCTCTCGAGTTAGATTCCTCGTGGTGGTTTTTTAATTTTTTCCTCGAATCTATTTTTCTGCATTTTTTTGCCCTTGTATATGCTTCACTCACAATTGTATTAATTTGCACTTAAAAGAGATAATGAAAATTATTTTCAATGAAAAAGTGAGATAAGCACAAGCACATCTCACGATGAGCATCCTTTAGCTTGTAGTTAGTGTGATGCCAGGGTTCTTTCAGAAACCCTTTATAGCCTGTATTAGCCACTTTAGCCTTCCCCCCTCCACCCTTCCGTCAGAAAATCCTGTGATATTATGCCATTGTTTATTATAAAATAATCGCAGAACCTCAAGTGCATGCCCCTCCTTCAAATAGTATGAGCTCTCAAACCAATTTTAAGCTCAGAGAGCTCATACTCTTTGGAGAGGAGGGTGCATTTGAAATGCTGTCGAAAAAAATTATCGCGCGAGAAATTACTTAAAAAACTTTTTTTGCTGTCCTTTTATTGAAATTTTTTATTTTTGAAAAATGTATATTTTGTATTAGGGACGAAGACAATTGGGGACAATGTATTCTTCTGTAGACCCAAAAACTATTATACGTTTAACATATTTAAAAATTTTGGTTGATCTGACTCGGTTGATTTGACGTTATAGCCGGAGTCGTAATAACCAGGTACGACTGCACAAGCAATGTATGTTAGATAAAGACAGTGATGTCAATAATGCTGAAAAACTGTACTACAGTTGCAAAAACTGTAGCTCAGTTCCAAACTGTACTACAGTTGTAAAACTGTAGTACATTTGCAAAACTGTATTACATTTTTAAAATTGTAATACTGTTTTCTAAACCGTACTACTGTTTCAAACTATTGGAGCATTATTTGAAACAGTAGTATAGTTTTGAAAACAGTACTACATTTTTAAAACTGTAATACAGTTTTCTAGATGTACTGCAGTTTTCCAACTGTAATACAGTTTGAAACTGTCCTACAGCTTTCGCGACTGTACAGGGTGAGTCACAAAAACTGGTGAATTTTTTAAAATGGTCAATTGTTCCGATTTTATTTTTCATCTATGTTTTACAAATGTCGCTTAACTTTGTTACATACATAAATTTAGCTGAATGTTATCTAAATTTCATTATACAATAAGGTTACGCGCCATTTGTAAAAAGAGATCAAAAACACAATTAAAGCAAAAAATAATTTTAAAATTGCACTAGTTTTTGTAACTCACCCTGTAGTACAGTTTTTCGGCATTATTGACATCACTAGATAAGGCCATCGTCTACTTTTTGGCCGATGAGTCAGGCAATGCCCACCAAAAAACTGTCTTACCCAAACACCGAAAGAACTCCGACAAAAAAATATTTTTCAGGTATAAGAAGGTAAACCTACTCGCAATGATCTTTCTCGGTCTCACATTTACCACAAGATCGTGGGCAGTACTTAGCTTTTTGCGGTTCCTCTTCGCACTTTTTTTGGTCAGTTTTAAAGTCCTGACAGTAAGTTGTAACATTAAATGGGGCTGAAAATTTTTATTTTAACACAATCAAGACGGATTGCACATTGATATATTCTGGTTCATATTTTCTCGCTGAACACGATGTTGCCAGTCGTTTTTTCAATTTTAGATTTGAAATTTTTAGCTGTGCATAGGGTTGTGAAACGAGCATATGCTCGAGCACATTTGTGAATATGCTCCGCTTATTAAAATAGAGCATATTTATTTTAAAGATTTTTTCGTATTTAGCAAAATTTCATGTAGCCAAAATGTTTAATTTTTTCAAACTTCAACTTGAAATTGTCCCAGCCCGAAAAAAACTGTTCACAGTGATTAAAACAGCGGATTTTTGTTTTCCAGTAGTCAAACCTCGACATAGGGTTCAGTTTGAGTGTACAGTTAACTTTACAGTCAGCTGTTCAGCCACAGTTTGCAATCATCAGATATAAGCAATATGCAAGCATATTGGTTATATGCTCGAAAAATATGCAAATGTTCGAGAATATGCTTGGAATGAATCAGCAATTTTCATAACTCTATTATATTTTGTTTGTTTGTACATTTTGTCGAATTTCAATAAATTTTCATTTACTAAGCCAATGTACCTCATATCTATGCTAATACAGTCGAGCTCCAATGACCCGACAGCTCGATAACTCGACACCACTTATAACACGACACTTTTAAAAAATTTGCTTGGGCTACAAAGAGACTCAACAAACTTCACCCCTGATAACCCGACACCTGATAAACCGACACCCTCATTAATCCAGCACCCTAGGCCTGACCCCGTCCAAATAAATTGTCCTCGATAATCCGACACCTAACATATTATGCAATACTATTTGACTTTCTTTTGGCTATAGTGGATTTTATGTGAGTTGACACGGAACTTCATAGTTTATTACTTCTGTTCTTCTTCGAATTTCTGATTTCTGCTCTTGGCTCCCGCGCAAATAGATAACCTTTGAGACAAAGTTTGCTTAGATTTTTGGCTGATTGTCTCAAATAGACTAACAATGTGTCAAAAATAACATTTTCGCGCAAATTGTTTTAGAATACTTTTAGTTAAAATAAATTCTCTTTCGCTCTTGGCTTCTAGTTTGAAAATTTATGCTCCTGCTTTTTTTCTCGGTCTTGAAATTTTCGCTACTGCTTTTGCTCTTGGCTGAGAGCGGAAAAAAATGAAACCAAGAGCGAAGAATCGCCCAGTGCTGGTCGTCACTCGCGTGGAAACTTAACCCGTATAGCCCATAGTTCTCAGCTATACTGGCAAATTGTACGATGCTTTTTACCAGGAGAGAAAAAAGAACGACAATCAGATCAAACTAATCGCTTTCTTCAAATTTAATCTTCAAATTAAGGCCATTAAAGTGTCAAAATTACACTTACGTCTATCGATACAACTATATTCGGGGCGCAGGCAGCAGAGTTTGCATGTTTTGGCACACCACAGGATCTCTTGTTGATAGTCTAGAAAGTAGATACAGACTCTTTTATTCATAATAAAAACTAATTTTTTTCATTTTTTTTCATTAGAATACATCATTTAAGATGCCTATACAAGGTGAATCATCCTAACCGCCCGTAAAACCCCAAGCAAAATGCCCTACCTCAAAGAGTATGAGTTCTCTCACCGCAGACAAAAATTGTGTGTGGCAAAAAAAACTGTAAATATATTTCTTGTCAAAAGTCTTGCTTGGAATAATGTCTAAGGTAAGTGAGGGTCTCTAACTTATCAATCATTTTCGACAAAAATTTGATTTTTTGCCTTGTGGGACCGAAGTGAACCACGTAAAGCCCCAAGTGCACCCTCCCACAAAAAGTATGCGTTAAAATAGCCATAGACCCCTGAAGAGTATGAGTTCTCTAACCATTCTTAGGCTTAAAGACCTTATACTCTTTGGGAGGGGAGGAGGGTCACTTGGAGTGCTATCGATAAACCAAGAGCAAAGGTAACTTTCTGATGTTTTTATTTAATTTTCTTGCTTTTTTAGGAAACTTTCAATCCTGAGTATGATGGGTGCACTACGTTTCACCGTCCATATTTTCACCGTTCACTATTTTCACCGTCGCCTATTTCCACCGTCACTATTTTCACCGTCGCCTATTTCCACCGTCACTATTTTCACCGTTCACTAAATTCACCGTCAGCACTTTAGGACCGCTTTTTAGGTCTGAATTTTTCGAAATTTTTAAAAGTTTTGGTACAAATTGTAGCCCTGAATGTCAGCTACATTTTGGTACTACAATTTAAAACAAGCAGTTTTTTAGCTTGTTGTCTTCAGGATTGAATCTGACAAGGCTGGCTTAAAGAAGACCTCCAAGGATATGCCATCTTAAAGATTATTGGGGCATCAGACAACCCCAATATAGCTTTGAGAAAGTGCTTTAACTTTTTAGACCTAGTGACTGGGTCCCTGGGATACCTTAACTGGACTCGAAAATTTAGGGAATAATTTTATTGAGCAAAATAAATGCAACAAAATATATGTAAGTCGAAATAAGTGATTGAAGCAAGAAAGTAACACACAACGGATATAAAGGCACACAATATCTGGGGGCCGGATAACAGCCGAAAACTGGCACTGGGTATCTGGGGATCTGACTGGGTGATGCTTAAGTACCAAAGCCTGCAACAATTTGCTTAGCACAACTGGACTGGGAAGTGGAAGGGCAAAAAGCCTATAGAAATTCACCAACTGCGACCAAAACAACCCAACTGGCCAAAAAACAACCACTACAAAAAGAAATCCAACCACTATCACCACTTTCTGCAGCTTATATAATAGGGAGTGGGTAGAGAACATTACCTATTACTCATAAACACACTGGAGCAGGCATTAAGAGGCTACCACAAAGGGCATGGCTGTAAAAGCACAGGGCGAGATAGAGGGGGGGGCAATTACAAACATAAAAGTCGTGGCCAGATAAACCAAAAGCATATGTAACCATTCAAAACAAGACTATGGTTTATTTGAGTCGATGAAGCACTCGCGGACGCGACAAAGATATACAATTAGCAAGCCGATCAATACAAGTCGACCATAGTTACGTACGTAATACTTTTCGATTGTAATCCCGTATAGTCTAGTTAAGTTCTATGAATTTAGGTCAGTACTTGGCGTCAAGTATACGACCAAAACCAGGAGAGAAGTATTAGGTGTTACTTTGCAGGTGCGTTATTACATTTTAGAGTCATTTATTCCTATCACATCTATTGCGATTACATATTCAGAAAAGTGCATTTTTTGAGGAGCTTGCTGGTTAGCCTTAGCGCTGAATCAATCATCTGCAGAGGGCGGCGATAAAACTGAAAGCTCAGGACTCTTCATTTCCTCATCATTATTTGCGGTCATTGCCAAAGAGGAGCTGCACATGAGGGAATACTTTGCTGTGTTCGATCTGTATTGCACGAAATTCAATCGTCAGAATTCGCAACTGAAGAAAATTCGGACGTAGTAATCGTTGTTTTCTTTGATGTTATTAGGACTGCGCTGGTTCAATTAGTTGTCTGTTTTGCTCGAATAAAATTTTTGAAAACCAATCAGATTATTCAGCTTGGACATTCTTCTCTTCAGCTGTGTGTAGTAGATTTTGCAGTCCAACTCCCGAATCGGTTTACTCTGATAGCAGCGATTATTCACATATTTCGATTTTGGTACAGTTGACGCCCTCCATAGTGCACACCCGAGGAACTGGCCCCAGGTGTGCACTATGGCGGGTGGTTACTATAAAGGGAGTTGACTGTGTGGTGGCCAACCTCATTGGAACCACGTGTGCACTATGGCAGGGGTGTAAATTATGGCGGGTGTACACTATGGAGGGAGTTAACTGTATCAAAATGATCCACAGGCTCGTAGTCATCCGACGAAACTGCCAGATTTTCAGGCATATTCGAGCTAAATTATAATACCTAGGTATCCTGCTTTTTGTCTAAAAATCCATCATTATTGTATTTTCTTACTGCTCTGATGTCTTCTCCTCCAATTCGCCTAACTTCGCGGTGTAGGGACTACCCAATGAATAGAGATGTACCACCTATATCAGATCGCCTTAGTTTCTAGATACTACAGAATGGATCAGAAAACCTAATAACTTATTATAGATGGGACCACTGGGCTAGTAAACATCGTTTTTCTTCAAAACTAAAATAGTTTTTTAAAGACCAGGAAGCCTGAGGATATGTATAAAGACTACCTAGTAAGTTTCATCACGGTGACTTGCCTAATTGCAAGATGAAAAAAGGCGAGCTGACCAAGAAAGAGGATAAATCTGATAGTGAAAAAGCAAAACTTTCGGCAAAACGCGATCATTGTGGCTATATTTTTACATTTAGTTAATGTCAACCTCTAAAAACAGCAAATATAAGTGGGCATTAAGTGTAAGATGTAAAAAAGTGACAAGAAAAGTTGTTTACGTTGAAAATTTCCAAGAAATAAGACCACAAAGACGTCTTGAAGTGTGGTTTATAAAAGCGATAAAAAGCGATAGAATGAGCGATAAAAATTTTATCGCTTTTTTATCGCTTTTTATCGCTTTTATAAACCACACTTCAAGACGTCTTTGTGGTCTTATTTCTTGGAAATTTTTAACGTGAACAACTTTTCTTGTCACTTTTTTACATCTTACACTTAATGCCCACTTTTACTTAATTACACATAAAAATGAAACTTAGAAATGTCATTTTTCTATATCATTAATCATTAAGCTTTTGTAGAAAAAATATTACTTGGATTAATGCACAGTGGGTCGAGGTAATGTTCTTCTCCCAGTGTTTTATCATCTATAATTTCTTTAAACAGCTTTTTGCACACATCCTGGCCCTTTAACGCAGTAGGAACATCATCATCACAAGGCTGGTTTTTATGCAAAAGATTTTGTTTCAAATCAGTTGAAAGAAATCTTTCAAAACAGTATTTTGGCAATCTTTTGAAAAATTCTGGGAAATCAATTAATTTCTGATAACCGGACACACTAGCATATTCAAGACTAGTGAATAAGATTGTAGCAAAGAAAAATCGTGTTGAGCAAATCATGTTTTGAATATTCTATAGAAATAGGTACTTTTACAAGAAACAGAAATCGGTATTGATAAATATGCATTTTATAAAAAAAGGGAGAATAGTTTCAGTTTCACAAATTCTAAAGGAGTGATAATTGATAATAGATGGGTTGTGCCATACATTCCAGTGTTATGCTTAAAATACGACGCTCATATAAATGTTGAAATTTGCGCTTCCGTGAAGAGTGTAAAATATTTGTACAAATACTGTTACAAGGGACATGACTGTGCACGAATGGTATTGACTAAAGATGGCGACAATGAGATTGAACATGACGAAATAAAACAGTTCCTAAATATGAGGTATGTGACTCCACATGAAGCATTTTGGAGATTGTTCGAGCTGCATTTGGATGAAAAAAGCCACAGCGTAACTAGAATGCAAATCCACTTACCTGATCAGCAAAATGTATACTACAGAGGAAAAGATAATATTATGCACAATTGAAAAATTCGATGCTCACAGATTGGTTTGAATTAAACAAAAGAGACCAGATTCCAGACAATATTATTACCATGAAATCGCTGAACATTACACTTTTGACAAAGTAATAGGAAAATGGCACAAAAAGAAGGGTTGGAAAAACTGTATTGGGCGAATGTTTTCAGTTAGCCCGAAAACAGGAGAATTATTTTACTTGAGAATTTTGCTGTTATTACACATTAAAGGAGCAGAAAGTTGGGATGATTTGTTAATATATGAGGGAATAATTTATAAGACTTGCGAGGGGATTATTGGACAAAGAAAATGAGTGGTTTAAATATTTTGAAGAAGCGGCGAGTTTCCATGCTCCACGCATGTTGCGACAACTCTTTGTCTCAGTTATTATACACGGTGAAAAAGCTGATGTAAAAGCCCTGTATTGTATTTGGACCATATATTGAAAACGGGAATTTCGAAGAAATGTCAAAAAGAGTTATTTTGGCAGCTACGAACGAACGAAAAAGTTCTTGACATAATAAATTGGTTTTAAATCGGCTCGCGGAACAAGGTCATCAAATAAAAACATATTTAAGCATTGATACTGTAGATAGCGACGAGCCAACAAATTATGTAGAGTACCCAGACGAGTTTTTGCATTCTCTTAATGAAACCGGTTTACCACCACATGAGCTGAAGTTAACAAAAGGGTGTCCAGCTATGTTAACCAGAAACATAAATATGGCTACTGCCTTTGTAATTGCACAAGAATGAGTGTAGTAAATATGCACAAAAATATTTTAGAGTGCAAACTTTTAACTGGTGAAAAAATGGGAGAAATAATGTTCATTCTGAAATTGTCTTTGACGAGTTCAAAGTTTCCATTCGAGCTAAAAAGAAAACAATTCCCAGTCAAACCGTGTTTTTCTATGACAATTAATAAAAGTCAAGGTCAAACAATCGACTTTGTAGGATTAGACTTAAGCGATCCTGTGTTTTCGCACGGCATGACTTATGTGGGATTTTCTCGAGCGAGAGCTTGGGAGTTTATTAAAGTAGCTGTGATCCCTGAACATTTCAATCTGGTTAAAAATATTGTTTGGAAGGAGGTATTGCTTAAGGATAACAAAATTTAGCCTTTTATTTTCAACACACTGTGATAGTGCAACACAGGCAATCGGTACTTTTAATGTCGGGACGAGTAAACTAAAAGAGGGCCGTCAAGGTGGGGGCGGACAATTTTTTTCAAGCAGATCGGAAGCAGGGACAAAACTCTCAATGCGGGGGCGGATGTACTCTTTATGCAAATACAAAGCAGGGAAGACTCTAAATGTGGGGGCGAAAAAAACGAAAGAAATCAATACTGTTGTTATGCGTGTTTTTGTTTCGGAATAATAATTGTTATTTAGTTTTACGAGTTTGATTAGGTATTTTCCGTAAATAAACCCTTTTCTACCGTCGCCTCACGCTTCTTCTATATGGAAAAGATTTTTGCTTTTTTTTACAGGAAAGTTAAGGAAGAAACTCGGAAATACGCAATAATTTTGAATTATTGAACAAAAAATTTGGTTTCATGAGACCTGTATCGATGATTTTTCGAGAACTTTGGTTTTGCACCATGATATCATGGTTTTGAAAAATTTTGCATGTTTTAGTTGAATCTTTCTTCCGTAAAACTCCGAACTTTTTATTGACCTGAAAAGTAATATTAGTAGCACAAATATTAGTAGCTTCAAAAAAAAATATACGTGCCCTGGTCAATACTCACCTTTTTAAAACAATTTAAATTGATAGGCGCCGTTTGGCGCCTGTTCAGCTAGTATAAGCAATAACTTTTTTCTGACAATCATGAAAAGGTTGAAACAAAAGACCATAAAATAAAAAAGCACGAGGTTTTGGGACAGTTTTACCTATTTAAAAAAATTCAAAAAATAAAACAAACTGACACAACAATCTTTTTCGTGAAAATGAATATTCCTGAAAAATGAGAGGGCTTCAAAAAAGCATCGAACCTGATCTCTTTTAAGGCCTGCTAAATTCGAGCAGCACGAATTTAACATAAGAGCTGCTTTTTCATATGCTTTCATTTTTAGAGTCTGCGTGAAAAGTAATGCGTTGAATGGCAAGAAAAGAGAGGAAGAAATGCTCACATGGGATCTTTGCCGGCCCTGGCGTTCTTACCTCTATATGATTCAACAGTTAGTGTTCTCTTTAACATGTTATAAATGTGTGAGGGTGTACGACAGTTTTCGAGTTTAGATCACTGAACTCGATCTTACAAAAATGAGCAATCAATGCATGTCTTTTTCACTCACTATTAAATCATAAAGCATCAATTACGCCAGGGCCGGCGAAGATCCAAATCGCTCATCACAGTCTCATGTCTCACTGCAATTGAATCCGCCGGGGCCGAAACAGAGGGCAAAATCCCAGTTTTTGTCGAGGAGACGTGCTCGCCATGTCGGTCTACGACAGGGATAGCCCCAGGCAAACTGTCACTACCCTGAAGTCCTGCGCTCGGTTCAGGCAGGCGAAAACACTCTTCTTCGATTGATAAAGTAATTAGTTTGCACAGCTAAGAATAAATTATCTACCTTCACTTTTTCATTTTCGAAGCCGATCTTCCTGCTGCTGCTTTCGGGTCTTTTTAGGCATCAGATAGCTACAAACAAAAACATTAGCCGTTTAAAGCGATTTCAAAAAGAACATAAAGCTTTCACAAAATATCTCATATTTAGAAGTCAAACAATAGAATTAGTGTGGGATCAACAATATGAGTCAGGTAATATGTGTTTTAAAAACTAAGCAATTCAATTATTTACCATCGTCGAGGCACTCAGACTGGAGCATGACTCATACCTAAATCAAGTAAAATATGAAAAAAACACGAAATAGTTCTGCAAAAAGGTGATACAGTCAGTTGAGATCACATCATGAATTACGACCTAACCAATCACACCATGACTCATTCATACTCTATTGGGACTCAACTATGAACATACTCTAGTCTAAGCACTTCAATTATTTACCATTGTCGAGGCACTCAGACTGGAGCATAATTCATAGTTAAGTCAACTGCTTAAAAAAGCTTCATTCAAAACTTTGAGCATAATTCAATTGTCTGGATTCACAAAAATGAAAAAACACAACTGCTCGAGAGAATGAACAATAAATAAATAAGGTCACAAAAACTGTAGCTCTAAAAAGAAATTTTTCGTTTTAAATTCGTATAAAGACAAATCCTTATTCAAATTTGCATTGACAATTTTAAAAACCTGTTTGCTATCGACACGTCACCAGTGTTCTCAATAGTCAGAGGCAGAATGGAAAGTCAGAATGAAATTCAAAATTCTGACAGTCAGAAAGCGCGGGAAATTATTCTGACTGTCAGACTCTTTGTGACTCTCAGAAATAACGATCAGACAGGGAAAAAACAGCGTGATCTGATCGATTTTTTTTCTGACTCTCATTTCTGACAGTCAGAATAATTTCCCGCGCTTTCTGACTGTCAGAATTTTTGAATTTCATTCTGACTTTCCATTCTGCCTCTGACTATTGAGAACACTGCACGTCACTTAACACTTTCCTCTCGAGACAAAAAATAAAAAATTTGAAAAAGACCCAAATTCAAAATCTCACCGAATAGCCACCTCCATACTCGAGTACAGATCCCCTATTTAAAGTCGTCATTTCTCGCTGTTTTTTTTTTAAAAGAAAGCTGACATTCAGGGCTACAAAATGCACCGCGCGCCTTGACCGTCTGACCCACTTGATTCTAAGATTTTGACTCCAGAACAAAAAAAACGACAATTTGCTCACTAAAACCCGAAAGTTAAAACCAAAAAATCTCAAACCTAAAATCTAAAACTACCATTCTACTCCTGAGATTCCAAGCTTCGATTAAAAAAAATTGACCAAAAAACCAAACAAAAACATAACAAAAAACCAAAACATCAATTGTCCACAGACAAACAAACCAAACAGCTCTAATACTATATAGGAGATTACTGAATCAGCATTTTCTAATGGTGCAGTTACCTCAAGGTCATGGGAGTTTACTTCACTTGGATGAATATTATAATTATTATATATGTGATATCCCCACTTGGATGAAACATCCACTTTAAAGCAACAAAGATGGACCTAGCACTTTCGGCAAATAATCGTCAGCATTTATGCAGATTGACACACGAAGAAAGGATGTAAGACAGCAATTCAATCCACGTGGTCGTCGGGAAGTCTGAATGATTGTACGTTTCAGGCTCAAAGGCCACCTTGGAGCTTTCCGCGCGTGTCTCGTTCACTCTGAAAAAAATAATATAACAAATAACACATAAAGATTAAGAAAAATACTAAAAATTTGCTCACATCTGGCAGGTTACTCGGCCTCTTTTCAAAAGTATCGACTTCATTTACAGCTTCGACTTCTGTTTCCTTAGCATGCAAGCTCAGGAGGTAGTCCAGCACCACTGAAACCAAGAACTAGAAGTAATCGAAATTGAGTAATAAGATAAGCAGGTAATAGTGGGTCATATAAAAATCAACAAACAGCTTGAAGCTTGAAATTTTGGATCCTTTAACAGGGTTATCACTCAAAAGTGACTCTGGACCGACTGATAGTTGACTGTATTGCGGGCGTTCACTGTATTGAATAGTTGACTGTATTGCCTAACTGTATTGTTGACTGTATTGATATATGCAGAAATTTTTTCGGAGACAAAAATCAAATATTTAATCATGTTTTTTGTGTGTTCTGGGGTCAGAAAGGTGTTTAAATTGAAGGTGACGTCTTCTTCGGCTTTTTTTCACCTTACTTACACATTTTTGACACTGAAACATACGAGAAACATGATTTAAGGCAATTTCGAAAAGTTTAAATAAAATATCAACCAAAATATGGACCATAACTGACGAGTATGATAATGTAAAAAGTGGAAATTCAACTCACTAGACTACAAGTGAGGAATTTTGGAAATATCGTATTTTTTAATAGAGCGAATATTCGAAAGGCATGGGTCGAAGAGTGGTGCCCAGAATCGATAAGTTTATCTGAAACGATAAATTTATCTACCAGCTAAAATTCGATTTTGGGCCTTGTATTTTGGCCTTTTTAAGACTTAAAGGGGCATGATCGTGCCCGATGGCGAGAAAAGGCGCGAACCAACAGTTCTTTCCTTTCTCGATAAATTTTTACATTCGTTCTCGTCTAGATTTTTTAAGTTTTCTGTCTAGTTTTTGAAAGCAGTATAAGGTCATTTATATCAGATTTGACGCAGAACGAGTGAAAAATGGGACGATTCGAAAAAATTCGAAAAAAACTGCTGGTTCGCGCCTTAACGCACGGGCATGCCCCTTTAAGTAAAGAGTACCCACATATATGTCCTAGACGCTAGAAAAAATGCGTTAACTATTCATTAGCCAAAAAAACGAAAAAACATCGATTTACAACACTGGTCACAACTTCCGTACGCTGGCCTACACAGAAGCCCGAGGGCTTAGCCTAAACTTGCTGTTCCGAAGGCTAGTTACAGCGATTTTCAATTATTAATTATTAATTAAAGATTTTCATTTTATAACACATCAAATTCAAATTTCAATTACAGATGCCTCCTTAGATTGCTCTTTGAGCATTTAAAGCAGAAGCCGCGTTATAAAATCTCGAAATAGATCATTTTTCAGAAGAGGACTATATAAAAAAGTCATAGATGTATTTCTCAAGACCTCTCAAAAATCAATAATAGGCAAAGTGAAAGGGGGAGAAGATCATAGCTTTCATTTTTAAGGAAAACATTTCCGTCCTATCCACTAATTATTATTTCATTAGATCATGTCTAGAAAAGAGATTTTTATTTTTTTCTTATTATTCGAAGTATCTACTTCTCTATGGAATTGTTTCAATGAACAATGCAAAGTTAAGGATAGTCAAGAGTCAGAAAAGAATAATGTTGTAATAGTGGGAGCAGGTCCAATAGGTCTTTACTCAGCTTTCCAATTTTACAAAAGTGGATTCAATGTAACGATTGTGGAAAAGCGCAAAGAATACATTCGAAATCAGGTAACTTTTTGAGCCATTTTTTCCTGTTTCAAAAAGGGCATGCAGTCGACTCTGTCAATAAAGTTTGTTCTCGCCGAAGATCAACACTTTTTTCACCCTAAATTTCTAAGATATTTGCTGAATGTGATTCGCCAGCGTAGTGCGAAAAATCGCAAGGATTTCGATATTGCCGATTGCTTTTGTGAAACACTAAACCTTCATCATTCAGACCCGCAACTCTCCCAACAGGGCAAATCTATTTAGGAAACATGCGTACGCTATTGAGTCAGTTGCGAGTCTGAATGAATAAAATATATATCGGTGAAGCCGGAATCGATCAAATCGCGGGCGCATTTTTTACTAATTTGTAAATCATGTTTAAACGACTCCTAAGTAACTTTGATGTGCTTAAAACGATAAGAAAGTCATTTTCTGACACTTTTCCACACAAAAATCGTTTTTTTGAAAAAAAAAATTTTTGACTAAAATTTGACTTTTTGCCTTGGTCCCCCAAGGCAATCCAACCTGAAAGGGTACCTGGATACCACAAAAGATGGAATTTGAACATAGTTTTGTTGACTGGGGCCTACTGCATAAAGAAACTCTGGTATGCATACATTTTTATGCATCCAGAGTCACTTTCGAGTGATTTGCGTCTAAGGTATGTGGGTGCGCGCATCTCAACCCCAAGCAACCAAGCCCCCTGCGCCCCCGAAGGGCGCAGGGGGTTTGGTTGGTTAGAGGTGCGCGCACCACATACCTTAGACGCAAATCACTCGAAAGTGACTCTGGATGTTGTGGCGGTGTTGTATAGGTCTTTTATTACCGAGTAGCGTCGAATTGCGATTTTCCAGACTAGGCTGGCGAATCACATTAAGCCAATAGCTTTGAAATTTATGGTGAAAGAGTGTCGGACTCTATTCGGGAACGATATTTTCGAGCTTGCGTTATGTACTTAGTCGACTTCAACGGAATCTCGCAGCGAATTTTCGATATTTTTGCTTATTTTCGCTTTTCTCTTCAAAGTCGTGCTCTTTGAAGTCAGAAAAAGAAACATTTGAACATTGAACCTTTGAACATTGATTGAAAGCGAAAAGCAATATGTGTCTGCAATGCTGATTTCGCCGACATTAGGAGAATCTATACTGCCTTGGCCAAGCTTGGTCAAGTATGCTTGGACAAAGTCTTGGCCAACGCTTGGTCACCAACATGTTGGTCACCAATACTTGGCCAATATTTTTGGCCAATACTATTGGCCAACACTTTGCCAATATTCGATTTTTGCAGCAATTAGTTGTGAAATTTGCTTACTAACATACTAGGGTCTGCAGGCACCTATTGGCGCCTATGCCGCTCGGAAACATTAGTGGTTCGGCCACTATTCCTGTGCTCCGGGAACATTAGTTGTTTATTTACATTAGTAGTTCGGGTAGATTAATCTTTCGATTGCGTTAATGGCTAGACTAAATCATCCAGCCTACCTGTTAACTCAACTACTCTACTCTCGCCCACCTCGCCTCCCTCGCCTAACGTCGCCTAACGTCGCCCATCCTCGCCTACCCTCGCCTAGCCTTGCCTATCCTCGCCTATCTTCGCCTACCCTCGCCTATTTTGCCTACTATAACGTACACCTGATCTGGACCCAGGGTGTACGTTATATCAAAGTTTGACTGTGGAGATCATACCTGGACACTTAACTATCCTATCTGGCTACCTATTTACTCTAACTGGCCATTTACCTACCCTACCTGGCAGAAAAGTGCACTTGAACACAAAAATCCACCTTAAATCCAGGCTAAAATCCACCATCATCAATTTGGAGGGCAAGAAAATTATTTTTTAGAAGCAACTTGAGTTCTATGAAACATCAAACAAGAGTTAAATAAAGTTTGCTAGTTATTAGGTTTGTTTGTAGGAAGTGTACCTTGAGAAAAAAATAGGAAAACTATGATTGAAAAGTCTTGGTGATCAAGCTCAGCCAAGCTTGTTCTAGATATTGGTCACTAACCAAACCAAAACTTTTTTGCTGTGAAAGTGTTGGTGATCAAGCTTGGCCATATTGGTGACCAAGGTTGTCTTGGTCAAGCTTGGCCAAGTATTGGTGACCAAGTATTGGCCAAGTATTGGTGACCACCTTGGCCAACATTCTTGGCCGACCTTGGCCAGTTCTTTAATCTATTCAATAAAACCTGACTAAAATAAAATAACTCTGTAAAAATAATATTTCTCATCAAAATAAGCAGAAAATTGACTGTATTAGCAGTGTTGACTGTATTCTTGACTGTGAGTTGACTGTATCAGGAGCGTTGACTGTATTGTTGACTGAGAGTTGACTGTATCAGGAGCGTTGACTGTCTTCTTGACTGTGAGTTGACTGTATCAGGAGCGTTGACTGTATCGTTGATTAAGAGTTGATGGCAAGAGATTCTCACCAAATTCTATTTCCGCTATAAACGACCTGGTGCCTCTCGTCCGGTAATTTTGGAAAATCAGCAACCCGTGCAATTTCAGTGCTTGAAGATGACATCCTAAAAAAAGTTGAGAAAATTGATTAATTTTTAACAACATATCTAAAAACGAATAACATTCTAAACATACTGCCCCTGTCCACAAAAAAGTGATAAAACATATTCAAATCCGTCCTAACATACGCTGAGCCCTGTGGCTGCGCTCTGAGCCCAACCCTAATAGACAAAATTTATTCTGGAAAAAATTACTGAGGTATGACCCACACTGCTAACACACAAATTACAATAAAAAATGAAAGCGGGAAATTCTGACAACTAAAATAAGAAGTGAATGATCATTCCTCGTCACTAAAGTTTGTTACGAAAGCTTTTTTCTGCGAAGCATTCACTACTAAAATAAAAAAGGGTCACGAAATGGTACGAGCAAGTGAATATATCGCCCTAGACACATTCTCAAACAAATGCAGGTGGTGAAAAAGCAATTTGAAAATGCGCAAGATCTCAAAACTACCGCCATAAGACTTTCTTTGCTTTGAAATCGCTTAAAAGTGGTTGAGTGCTGTATTTGCTTTCTTTTTCGTATCCCACCCGGAAATCGTCAACACAATGCTGCGTCTCTTTTACTTTAATAATTAACATAAAAAAGCAACTAACAAAAAAAAATTACAACAGCATGTCATGGCTTTTCAAAACGCCCGTAAATGTTACCTGCTGCTTTGCAGACGTATGGGTGAAGCTCAGTTTACTATACCGACTAGCTCAAAAACGCCCTAAATCATGTTTTTTCGAAGTTTTATCTTCTGAAACATGCAGAAAAGTTACTTTCAGGGCCCGGCCTGATTTTCACCAAAATTTTGAATTTTTTACCTCGGCGGAATAAGGCAACTTAACCTAATAGGATACGTGGATCATTAAATGTGGTAGCTATGTGATATTTGACCATGTTTTCCCGACTGGAGCTTGGCAAAAACACTCTTCATGCATTTTATGATCAAGAGTCCTGCTCGATATTATGTCTAAGGTAAGGGAGTGCGCGCATCTTTAACCAACCAAGCCCAAGAAAGACCCCTGCTCCCCTTCGGTGCACACGGGGCTTTCTTTTAGTCTTAAATCGGCTATCCAGAACCTTTGGGCCCCACTCGCCAGAACCAAAGGGGTCCCAGTCATTTTAAGTCTAATCTATGCGAAAAATAAGTAAGGCGCGAATTCAAATTGAACATTTTTTTGCATAGATTAGACTTAAAATGACTGGGACCCCTTTGGTTCTGGCGAGTGGGCCCCAAAGGTTCTGTTGCTCCCTTAAATCTTAAAAAATGTATTCTTCGACAATAGGGTGAGTATCATGGTTTTATAAATTCTTGGTATGATATTAAATGATTGGCCGGGTCCTAAAAAAACCTTTTCTGCACGTCTCAGAAAATAAAACGTCGAAAAAACACGATTTAGGGCGTTTTCGAGCTAGGCGGTATAGTGTACTTTAGCCAAGTTGACTGTGTCGGGAGCGGTGACTGTATTGTTGACTGAGAGTTGACTGTATCAGGAGCGTTGACTGTGTTCTTGACTGTGAGTTGACTCTATCAGGAGCATTGACTGTGTTCTTGACTGAGACTTGACTGTGTCGGGAGCGGTGACTGTATTGTTGACTGAGAGTTGACTGTATCAGGAGCGTTGACTGTGTTCTTGACTGTGAGTTGACTCTATCAGGAGCATTGACTGTGTTCTTGACTGTGAGTTGACTGTATCAGAAGCGTTGACTGTATTGTTGACTGATCTCGAACCCGGGTTAGAAAGCTTGCTGGGTAAGAATGCGATCTTTGTCTGCAAAATCAAATATTGAAAAATTCGGCAAATTATATTCAAAACAATGCGAACAATGGTTTTTAAAGCTGGGTACAGCCAATAAACACGTTAATTTTTTTGCAAAAAGAACCGAAAACTAGGCACCGCTTGGCGCCTGTTTCTCTAGTTTATCATGATAATTCAACTTTTTCAGATTGTAATTTTAACTTTTGCTTTCAAACGGTTTTTAAACGAATTTTCAATTGAGCTACCGGAAGCAGATTTTATTTCAAATGAAGATAAACAACAAGACAATGACGACTTCGCTACAATCAACATAAAAAATTTAGAAAATGCAATAAAATATAAATTTCAAATACTGTCAAAGTCCCATTCTTCAAAGCTAAGGTTTTTTAGTGAAGCAGAAGTCATTGGCATCGATTTCCCATCAAAAAAATCACCTCATTATTCTGCAATTGTGAAATCTTCGACTGAACAAAAAATTCAATTTAACTACATAGTCTTTGCTGGTGGGCGAATGACTCAATGAGAAATCTTTTTCTGGGACTTCCAAGTCCTGAAACCGCTTCTAAAAGCTATGGAGTTGCTATTTTTTCTAAGACCGGAAAACTGAATAAGATGACCTTAAATACATTTGGAAAACCGATGAAAATGGTTACCGAAAAATATGTAATCTTCAAAAAGCATTTTGAAGAAAAGCTGGATGAATTAGTCTTCCATGATACTGATTTATATGATATTGTTAAAACAGAAGCTGTCAAGGATACGTACGATGATCACCGAAATATGAAGGTATTATTTTCTGCTGTTCCTAAAATGCATAACGTATAATGCATAATAACCATAGTTGCACGGGCGCCGGTGCCGGTGTGCTACGACGAAAATTTTGAACCTGGCGCCACTTTTTAATACTGCCGACGCCGAAATTTTTTTGACCCGGGCACCTTAGTCGTTGCCGCAAAGAATTTTCAAGAAATAGCGAATTTCGTGTTATTTTTTAAATTTTTTATTTTTTTAAAGTAATTATGTATTCATTAATGTCATTGTATGCATTTTTTATCAATTTTTTGACTTTTCGATATCGGCGCTGACGTCAATTTCAGTATTTATTCCGGCGGTTTTTTTTACCTTGGCGCCGTCGCTGGCGCCGTCGTCAGTGCCAAATTTCAGAAACATTCCGAAACGAATCGGCGCCGATTTTTTTGGCCGTGTAACTATGAATTAAACACGATGGAGGCTCTGCATTCTTAACTATGCGTTTGCGTAGTATTTCAAAACATTATACATTATAGTATTTGAAAACGATTGCCGAAAAAAATTTCGGAAAGAGGAGAGATTCCAACGGGTAAAACAGCTACCAAAGTTATATAACGAACTTCTTTAAATCTCTTCACCTTTCAGCAAATCCTTGTTCCTGACACCAGATTTACTTGTGAAACTGCTTTTAAAATACTCAAGTCCCTGTCAAATTCAAAATCTCTTTTAAGACAATGATCATACAAACAGTAAATTTTGGTTTTTTTAAATCAAATCTTTATTGTCTTGAACGGAGTTTAAACATTTGTCGGTGAAATCAATATTTTGAAAGCAGTTTTACAAGTTTATTGTCTAGGTGGTTGGTTGTTGCTACCAGGGTCCAAAATTTTCATGTGTTTTTGTCGAAGTTAGTCCTTCCAAGCTCAGTGAAAACGCTAGCGAATTACTGAAGAAAAATAATGAAACTATATTAAGAAGGAAGAATAAGAAAAAGGCTTGAGTTTAAAATCCCCCCCCCTTCCCACGGGGAGTGATCAGATGGAGGAGATAACAACATATTCGTGTTTCTCGACCCCGATTTCATGAGAAAGCCGGCTGTTTTTTTGGTTCTGAGAAAAAAAAAATTTTCGAACCACATGGTTTCGAAACCGCAACCACAGGTATGTGGGTGTGCGCATCTCAACTCCAAGCCCCATCTATGCATTCAGAGTCACTTTCGAGTGATTTGTGTCTAAGGTATGTGGGTGTGCGCATCTCAACTCCAAGCCCGCAAGCCCCCAAGCCCCCAAGCCCCAAAGCTTCCAAGTTCCCAAGCCCACAAGCCCCCAAGTCCCTAGCCCCGAAGGGGGCGCAGGGCGCTTGAGAGTTAGAGATGCGCGCACTCACGTACCTTAGACATGATTCCAAGAAGCACTTCTGATCAAAAAATGCGTATAGAGTCTCTTTTTGCCACGGCCCAGTTGAAAAACATGGTGAGGCAATCGAAGAATACAAACATTTTAATTTCTGACGTTCTACCATAAAAGTGCCCCCTTTTTCCCTTCCCCTCCCAATACAGCCCTTATTCCCTTTAAAATTCATGAGCCGCCAATTAAATTTTTCAAAAAAACCATGATACGTCCCTGTGGTGCGAAATTTTTTTTTTCTCAGAATCAAAAAAACGCGCGGCTTTCTCATGAAACTGGGGTCGAGAAACACGAATATGAGATCATCTCCTCCACCTGATCAGTCCCCGTGGGGGGATTGTGAACTGCAACCAAGAAAAATGCTGACTCTGAATGAGTTTGCAGAAACATGTTTGAGTCTATCCTCTATCGATTCTGAAAAGGGTTTATAGGTTAAAAGGTGCTATTAATCCAAAAAAATTCTTGTTTTAAGCATATTGTACATCGCCTCGATCCATAAGTTAGAAAGGATTCTGTAGTTCGAGAATCATGTTTGAGTTGGTTCTTACATAATTACATTTTTATTTTCGATCTTAAAAAAGCCGTATTTTACTTCCAAACTTCCAAAACTAAAGCCACAAGTGTAAAATATGATTTATACAGAAAATTTTCACACAATTCGCTACTAAACCAATTACCACCAAATCACCAAATACCTTATTCGCTCTAATAGTAGCCCCGGAAGTACTTATTTTTAACCACCCTCTTTGGGGATGTGGGCTACTATTAGAGATAGGACTACAGTGAGAGGGTTGCAAAATCGGCATAAATAGGCCGATTTTCAGATGGGGGAGGGGCCATATTTTTTAAATTCCCTTCAGGGGGAGGGCTACAATTAGAGTGGGAGCGGGCTTTTATTAGAGTGAATACGGCATTTGTCCCTACTCTAGAATAAGCGGAGTTTGTCTAAGCCCCCCCCCTCCAAAAAAACAACGCGCCGGCTTGTAAATAAGAAGGAATACGGTACGCTGGCATACTCTTGGCTAAGCCTGAAGCCTAAAAGCACATAAGAATCAACAGGGGTAACAAGGCAAACACAGAGCCGAATATATACTGACTGTCAAAAAATCTTCTAAACTTTCAGATTGTCATTTTTGAAAACTTTAAAAGTTTTTATATAATTTGTCCCACACCCCTAATTCTCGTCAGATTATTGTCAGAGGTAAATAAAAAAAGAGCTTATTCGAAAGACGAGAAAACCATTAAGCAAAATAATTATTTAAAAAGGCAGTTAGAAAAAACATGGCTCACCGTTGTCGCAAGAACATATATCAAAGAAAAAGTCGATGATTTACCGATTCTAATAAACACTGAAGAAGATGATCAGCCTGACCAGCTAAATTTCGACAAGGGAGAAATAAACAGCTCTATTTTCGATTTAGTTCAACAGAGCTTAACTAACGTTATTTCCAAATATACTGTAAATAATCAAACTGCTTTTATGATGTCTGTAGGAGAATCTGCAATGACTTCTCATTTTTTCTCTGGTCGAGGAATACACTATGGTATGAAAACTGTGGACAATTGCATAGAACATCTAAATAAATACTTGAAAAATATAATTAACTCACAGGATCTTGTAAGTCAAATCAACGAAGCAGCAGAAAAAATCAAAAAAGTTGTTCGCATGGGCTTTTTTTTCTCACATGAAAATTTATTGCCAGAAGAGAAAAGCAAAATGATGGCACAGAATATGTTTGTTGCTATAGAAAAATTGCTAAAACCAGAAGTGGGAAGACATTATAAATTTAAAATTACTGAGCTTGACAAAACTGATAACAAAATTTCTTTTAAAATAAAAATAAGAAACAAGCGTTATGATGCCATAGTTAATACAGACGGTTTGATGGAAGTGAAAAAAGAAAAAAAG
This sequence comes from Ditylenchus dipsaci, assembly GCA_004194705.1. Lineage (NCBI taxonomy): Eukaryota > Metazoa > Nematoda > Chromadorea > Rhabditida > Anguinidae > Ditylenchus > Ditylenchus dipsaci. Next base: position 721,638 of record SADC01000001.1, on the reverse strand, counting down.
AATCCACCTCTGATCTTCAACACAGTAATACAAGCTGCTCAGCTGTTGTAAAAAATTCAGGCAGAGTTTTTTTGCAGCTGATTCACGTATTTTTGCAGCTGATCCACAGGGAGGGGGGCAAACTGAAAAAAAGTCTAATACTTTTTCTGTGGGTTTTTTTTAACGTGATTTGAGCATTTTCGCAAAAAAAAATTACCTTTCAGGAACCAACGCTGCGTTTTACGTGCCAAATATTTTTGGGCTACCTTGGTGACCCAACGTAGTTTTTTTTTCGAAACTTTTTTTTTGGAAAAATGTTCAAATCGTGAAAAAAGCCCTTTAAAAAAAGTATTAGAGTATTTTCGGATTTTCTTTGAGAATACTTGGTACCCCCTGTGAATCAGCTGCAAAAAACGTGATTCGGTTGCCAAAAGACCAAATCAGCTGCGAAAAAAGGTTTCCCCAGAAATTTAACTGTGAAATCCTAAATTTTTGTTGTTATTGAACTTTTTTTTTAAATTACTCGTTTGAATATAAACTGACAGCACGTAAAACAAGTCAGAAATCGCGAAACAGCAATTTTTCCTTCCAGTACAAATATTATCAACAATTTTTTATTTATGTAAGACTTTTTTGTGGATTTTTTAAAGTTTTATGATTTTTTCTCTACAAAGCATATTGGTTGCTAGATCGGTCACCACCAGTGTTGTGAAAGCACCGGTGCCGCGAAATTTTTTAAAAAGTTCATGTACTGCCAATAAAGGCAATGCTTTCCAAAATTTTCAATTCTTTCTTTGGGCAAAAATATAAAAATATCTCGGAGCAGGGTAAATATGTTGATCAGCTGTTTGATGCATTTTTTTAACTCCCACGAGCTCTACCGATTCCACTCTTCAGATCTTGGTTGTGCACGCGAAAATCTCGAGATCGAATTTAGAAATTTCCGATTTTTGGGTGATTGAAAAATAAGCGGACATGTGCGGCAATTAGAAGAAATACGGTAGTCCGAAAATGGCTTATTTCATCTTTTTCAAATGATTTCAGGCCGAATAATAATATTGTGTTGCTTTGAACATGTTTTCAAATGGTGGTCGACCAGTTTTACCAAAACGTTTTTTAGACTAGAATTCAACCTTTTTGCCTTTATACACCAAAAGATATACTGAATACTCAACTGCCTTAGAATAATTTTTAAAAAAAGTTCGTATAGAAAATACAAAAAAAACAAATAAAATGTACACCCAGATGGATTTGAACCAGCAACCTGAGCAATCCTTACATCAAGCTCTCTCTCTTTGAGAATTGCAAGTAAACCTCCAAAGTGTCAAAACCGAAAAAAAAAGTTTTTCGGGCGTTTACTAAAGGGGATTACACTTTATGCAAAAAAACTGATTGAAGGCATCAAAATTCTAGTGGGATAAGATAAGTCGCTCTGAATCGTGTGGTTTGACATAGTTTAAGGTGGTTTAGAAAGAATGAGTAGGGAATACAGAGCGTTTGAGCCCAACAGACCAGAGTTTCGATATGCTCAATTGCTTTTTAGCAAAAAAGTTTAATCCCTTTTGATGCTCTTTATTAGTCTCATATGAAGCAGTGTCGAAATTTGATTTATAAATAGAATTCAAATTTTAAACGCACATTAAAAAATTAATTCGAAAACATTATGGCTCGTTTACGTACTTCGAGTTCAAGTTGGTGTTCGAGCTCGAGTTCAATTTTGAGTTCGGATCAAGAATGTTCACGTAGCCGAAAATCCGAACTTGAACTCGATTGAGTTCGAGATTGGACTTGAAGGTATCCATGCATATAACTCGGATCACTCAGAATCTCACTCCATAGTGGATAAAGGCTGCTGAAACTTGCTTTTCGGAAGATTCACTAAAGAAAGACTGCAAGTTTTACCCATGAACACCTTCAATTTCGACCTCCCACTAGAAATCGAACTTGAAGTGTGTTAACACCTTCGAGTTTGACTTCAAGTTCGAGTTCGGATCAAAGGTGTTCACGCAGCCAAAGATCCGAACTCGAAATCGAACACGAACTCGAGGTCGAAGTACACGAACAAGCCATTATGGACAAAATTTGAGTGGTCTCATGCAAATCCGAATTCTGCAAATTGATGTGCTTATGAAATTTCGTGGCCCTTTGGAGGGGGACGGCTGTTTTTTGTCCGACAAGCTTTCAAAAAAAGTTGAAAATTTGAAATAATAATTTAACATAAGTGTTTTTTTCTTGACCGTTTATTTTATTCAGTCAATTATCTGCTTTAAGCCTTTCATGATACATGTATGGTGCTTCACTCAACGGGCCTGAGAAGACCAAATAACTTGTAAAGGTAATAATATTGATGATATAGAAGGTAGCATCTCGAGGACTTTGAGGTCCCGTAACTCAGCTAGTTTTCGATGCCTTTAAGTCAGTTTTGCATAATCGACCAAACCAATGCCTAACGGCTGATTTGCCCGAATACTACCACTTATACCTACTTAAACCATAACGGGCAATTCGCCCGAAGGGTGATCGCTTATTTTGACAAAAAAAAGACTTTTTTCATTTCAGTTTTTTCTGAAACAATCATTTGGTCATTGAAACTTAGCCTATTTTGGTTATAGAATTTGGAATAACAGTTGGATTGTTATTCCAAAATGATTGGTTAGCACATACCGTTTTTGTCTAATAAAGCGGCACTACTTACTATTTCACAAAGCAAAGCCAATAATTTTAAACAGTTGTGTGCCGCTCTATTAGAGAAAATTTGTTAAACACAGTTGCTTGGAGTGTTTGGTCACTTGAACTTTAAGTCCAAATACCAAAGAGCATTTTAGTCTCTAACCTTTTGATATGGCTTCAAACCCAGCAAGCTGTGGTATCGTGAAAACTATGAATAGTCAAAATTTCACACTAATCTTGAATCATAATAGATTCCTGAAGGTTTCTATTGGAGCCGAACCTCTTCTGAGTGTTCGATCAAATTTTGGATGGCTGGGCCTCTGGCTTGGCGATATATTCGCTGGATGTGTGCTGCTAGGAAACTTTGCTGTACTCAACTTTGCAGGTACGCAACTTTCTTTTACAGAGTGTTACCGTTTTAAGCCCCAATATGCTGAATGTGGTATCTTTATCTGGTTTTATTTTCTAACACATATTTATTAACAACGAATTGTGAGCTCTAGGCATACTTCTCGCGTAAATGTGCCATGCCCCCAGCATTAATGTTCTTTATATCTAAAATTGAAAAATCAGGGTAATTCACCGCCAAAACTAGTTCTTTGGATCAAATTCTGAACAAAAAAATGTACACAATGCAAAAATAGAGTCGAAATCACTTTATTGCAAATGCAAAAAAGTTTTTGGCTTACAACACCCGAGATTCCCAGGACGTCTCCGATCCAAGTACTAGTCGAGCCCAACGTTGCTTGACATTGCCAGATCGGACGGGATGGCGTACTTTCAACCTGGTATGGTCGTAAGCGAGGGTGATGAAGGGTTTCTCTTCCATATATTTTTCCATCTTTTTATTGTCTATTTCGCTTTTCTGCTTCTCTAAATGATATGCTTGGAAGAGAAGGCGCACCCTATCAGTTTATGAACTTGGTCTTTTCTCAAATCTTTTTTCTAAGCCTACTTTTTGGTTTAATTACCCAAATTTGAGGTACTTAAATGTTTCTGCCCAAATAAGCGGTGGAATTGCAAATTTTGGAAAGCATTGCCTTTATTGGCAGTGCATAAATTCTTTTCGAAATCTCCAAATACAATCATTTGGTCATTGAAACTTAGCCTATTTTGGTTATAGAATTTGGAATAACAGTTGGATTGTTATTGCAAAATGATTGGTTAGCACATACCGTTTTTGTCTAATAAAGCGGCACTACTTACTATTTCACAAAGCAAAGCCAATAATTTTAAACCAGGTGTGTGCCGCTCTATTAGAGAAAATTTGTTAAACACAGTTGCTTGGAGTGTTTGGTCACTTGAACTTTAAGTCCAAATACCAAAGAGCATTTTAGTCTCTAAACTTTTGATATGGCTTCAAACCCAGCAAGCTGTGGTATCGTGAAAACTATGAATAGTCAAAATTTCACACTAATCTTGAATCATAATAGATTCCTAAAGGTTTCTATTGGAGCCGAACCTCTTCTGAGCGTTCGATCAAATTTAGGATAGCTGGGCCTCTGGCTTGGCGATATATTCGCTGGAAGTGTGCTGCTAGGAAACTTTGTTGTACTCAACTTTGTTGGTACGCAACTTTCTTTTACAGAGTGTTACCGTTTTAAGCCCCAATATGCTGAATGTGGTATCTATATCTGGTTTTATTTTCTAACACATATTTATTAACAACGAATTGTGAGCTCTAGGCATACTTCTCGCGTAAATGTGCCATGCCCCCCAGCATTAATGTTCTTTATATCTAAAATTGAAAAATCAGGGTAATTCACCGCCAAAACTAGTTCTTTGGATCAAATTCTGAACAAAAAATGTACACAATGCAAAAATAGAGTCGAAATCACTTTATTGCAAATGCAAAAAAGTTTTTGGCTTACAACACCCGAGATTCCCAGGACGTCTCCGATCCAAGTACTAGTCGAGCCCAACGTTGCTTGACATTGCCAGATCGGACGGGATGGCGTACTTTCAACCTGGTATGGTCGTAAGCGAGGGTGATGAAGGGTTTCTCTTCCATATATTTTTCCATCTTTTTATTGTCTATTTCGCTTTTCTGCTTCTCTAAATGATATGCTTGGAAGAGAAGGCGCACCCTATCAGTTTATGAACTTGGTCTTTTCTCAAATCTTTTTCTAAGCCTACTTTTTTGGTTTAATTACCCAAATTTGAGGTACTTAAATGTTTCTGCCCAAATAAGCGGTGGAATTGCAAATTTTGGAAAGCATTGCCTTTATTGGCAGTGCATAAATTCTTTTCGAAATCTCCAAATACAATCATTTGGTCATTGAAACTTAGCCTATTTTGTTATAGAATTTGGAATAACAGTTGGATTGTTATTGCAAAATGATTGGTTAGCACATACCGTTTTTGTCTAATAAAGCGGCACTACTTACTATTTCACAAAGCAAAGCCAATAATTTTAAACCAGGTGTGTGCCGCTCTATTAGAGAAAATTTGTTAAACACAGTTGCTTGGAGTGTTTGGTCACTTGAACTTAAGTCCAAATACCAAAGAGCATTTTAGTCTCTAAACTTTTGATATGGCTTCAAACCCAGCAAGCTGTGGTATCGTGAAAACTATGAATAGTCAAAATTTCACACTAATCTTGAATCATAATAGATTCCTGAAGGTTTCTATGGAGCCGAACCTCTTCTGAGTGTTCGATCAAATTTGGATGGCTGGGCCTCTGGCTTGGCGATATATTCGCTGGATGTGTGCTGCTAGGAAACTTTGCTGTACTCAACTTTGCAGGTACGCAACTTTCTTTTACAGAGTGTTACCGTTTTAAGCCCAATATGCTGAATGTGGTATCTTTATCTGGTTTTATTTTCTAACACATATTATTAACAACGAATTGTGAGCTCTAGGCATACTTCTCGCGTAAATGTGCCATGCCCCCCAGCATTAATGTTCTTTATATCTAAAATTGAAAAATCAGGGTAATTCACCGCCAAAACTAGTTCTTTGGATCAAATTCTGAACAAAAAATGTACACAATGCAAAAATAGAGTCGAAATCACTTTATTGCAAATGCAAAAAAGTTTTTGGCTTACAACACCCGAGATTCCCAGGACGTCTCCGATCCAAGTACTAGTCGAGCCCAACGTTGCTTGACATTGCCAGATCGGACGGGATGGCGTACTTTCAACGTGGTATGGTCGTAAGCGAGGGTGATGAAGGGTTTCTCTTCCATATATTTTTCCATCTTTTTATTGTCTATTTCGCTTTTCTGCTTCTCTAAATGATATGCTTGGAAGAGAAGGCGCACCCTATCAGTTTATGAACTTGGTCTTTTCTCAAATCTTTTTTCTAAGCCTACTTTTTGGTTTAATTACCCAAATTTGAGGTACTTAAATGTTTCTGCCCAAATAAGCGTGGAATTGCAAATTTTGGAAAGCATTGCCTTTATTGGCAGTGCATAAATTCTTTTCGAAATCTCCAAATACAATCATTTGGTCATTGAAACTTAGCCTATTTTGGTTATAGAATTTGGAATAACAGTTGGATTGTTATTGCAAAATGATTGGTTAGCACATACCGTTTTTGTCTAATAAAGCGGCACTACTTACTATTTCACAAAGCAAAGCCAATAATTTTAAAACAGGTGTGTGCCGCTCTATTAGAGAAAATTTGTTAAACACAGTTGCTTGGAGTGTTTGGTCACTTGAACTTTAAGTCCAAATACCAAAGAGCATTTTAGTCTCTAACCTTTTGATATGGCTTCAAACCCAGCAAGCTGTGGTATCGTGAAAACTATGAATAGTCAAAATTTCACACTAATCTTGAATCATAATAGATTCCTGAAGGTTTCTATTGGAGCCGAACCTCTTCTGAGTGTTCGATCAAATTTTGGATGGCTGGGCCTCTGGCTTGGCGATATATTCGCTGGATGTGTGCTGCTAGGAAACTTTGCTGTACTCAACTTTGCAGGTACGCAACTTTCTTTTACAGAGTGTTACCGTTTTTAAGCCCCAATATGCTGAATGTGGTATCTTTATCTGGTTTTATTTTCTAACACATATTTATTAACAACGAATTGTGAGCTCTAGGCATACTTCTCGCGTAAATGTGCCATGCCCCCAGCATTAATGTTCTTTATATCTAAAATTGAAAAATCAGGGTAATTCACCGCCAAAACTAGTTCTTTGGATCAAATTCTGAACAAAAAATGTACACAATGCAAAAATAGAGTCGAAATCACTTTATTGCAAATGCAAAAAAGTTTTTGGCTTACAACACCGAGATTCCCAGGACGTCTCCGATCCAAGTACTAGTCGAGCCCAACGTTGCTTGACATTGCCAGATCGGACGGGATGGCGTACTTTCAACCTGGTATGGTCGTAAGCGAGGGTGATGAAGGGTTTCTCTTCCATATATTTTTCCATCTTTTTATTGTCTATTTCGCTTTTCTGCTTCTCTAAATGATATGCTTGGAAGAGAAGGCGCACCCTATCAGTTTATGAACTTGGTCTTTTCTCAAATCTTTTTTCTAAGCCTACTTTTTTGGTTTAATTACCCAAATTTGAGGTACTTAAATGTTTCTGCCCAAATAAGCGGTGGAATTGCAAATTTTGGAAAGCATTGCCTTTATTGGCAGTGCATAAATTCTTTTCGAAATCTCCAAATACAATCATTTGGTCATTGAAACTTAGCCTATTTTGGTTATAGAATTTGGAATAACAGTTGGATTGTTATTGCAAAATGATTGGTTAGCACATACCGTTTTTGTCTAATAAAGCGGCACTACTTACTATTTCACAAAGCAAAGCCAATAATTTTAAACCAGGTGTGTGCCGCTCTATTAGAGAAAATTTGTTAAACACAGTTGCTTGGAGTGTTTGGTCACTTGAACTTTAAGTCCAAATACCAAAGAGCATTTTAGTCTCTAACCTTTTGATATGGCTTCAAACCCAGCAAGCTGTGGTATCGTGAAAACTATGAATAGTCAAAATTTCACACTAATCTTGAATCATAATAGATTCCTGAAGGTTTCTATTGGAGCCGAACCTCTTCTGAGTGTTCGATCAAATTTTGGATGGCTGGGCCTCTGGCTTGGCGATATATTCGCTGGATGTGTGCTGCTAGGAAACTTTGCTGTACTCAACTTTGCAGGTACGCAACTTTCTTTTACAGAGTGTTACCGTTTTAAGCCCCAATATGCTGAATGTGGTATCTTTATCTGGTTTTATTTTCTAACACATATTTATTAACAACGAATTGTGAGCTCTAGGCATACTTCTCGCGTAAATGTGCCATGCCCCCCAGCATTAATGTTCTTTATATCTAAAATTGAAAAATCAGGGTAATTCACCGCCAAAACTAGTTCTTTGGATCAAATTCTGAACAAAAAAATGTACACAATGCAAAAATAGAGTCGAAATCACTTTATTGCAAATGCAAAAAAGTTTTTGGCTTACAACACCCGAGATTCCCAGGACGTCTCCGATCCAAGTACTAGTCGAGCCCAACGTTGCTTGACATTGCCAGATCGGACGGGATGGCGTACTTTCAACGTGGTATGGTCGTAAGCGAGGGTGATGAAGGGTTTCTCTTCCATATATTTTTCCATCTTTTTATTGTCTATTTCGCTTTTCTGCTTCTCTAAATGATATGCTTGGAAGAGAAGGCGCACCCTATCAGTTTATGAACTTGGTCTTTTCTCAAATCTTTTTTCTAAGCCTACTTTTTTGGTTTAATTACCCAAATTTGAGGTACTTAAATGTTTCTGCCCAAATAAGCGGTGGAATTGCAAATTTTGGAAAGCATTGCCTTTATTGGCAGTGCATAAATTCTTTTCGAAATCTCCAAATACAATCATTTGGTCATTGAAACTTAGCCTATTTTGGTTATAGAATTTGGAATAACAGTTGGATTGTTATTGCAAAATGATTGGTTAGCACATACCGTTTTTGTCTAATAAAGCGGCACTACTTACTATTTCACAAAGCAAAGCCAATAATTTTAAACCAGGTGTGTGCCGCTCTATTAGAGAAAATTTGTTAAACACAGTTGCTTGGAGTGTTTGGTCACTTGAACTTTAAGTCCAAATACCAAAGAGCATTTTAGTCTCTAAACTTTTGATATGGCTTCAAACCCAGCAAGCTGTGGTATCGTGAAAACTATGAATAGTCAAAATTTCACACTAATCTTGAATCATAATAGATTCCTAAAGGTTTCTATTGGAGCCGAACCTCTTCTGAGTGTTCGATCAAATTTGGATAGCTGGGCCTCTGGCTTGGCGATATATTCGCTGGATGTGTGCTGCTAGGAAACTTTGCTGTACTCAACTTTGCAGGTACGCAACTTTCTTTTACAGAGTGTTACCGTTTTAAGCCCCAATATGCTGAATGTGGTATCTTTATCTGGTTTTATTTTCTAACACATATTTATTAACAACGAATTGTGAGCTCTAGGCATACTTCTCGCGTAAATGTGCCATGCCCCCAGCATTAATGTTCTTTATATCTAAAATTGAAAAATCAGGGTAATTCACCGCCAAAACTAGTTCTTTGGATCAAATTCTGAACAAAAAAATGTACACAATGCAAAAATAGAGTCGAAATCACTTTATTGCAAATGCAAAAAAGTTTTTGGCTTACAACACCCGAGATTCCCAGGACGTCTCCGATCCAAGTACTAGTCGAGCCCAACGTTGCTTGACATTGCCAGATCGGACGGGATGGCGTACTTTCAACCTGGTATGGTCGTAAGCGAGGGTGATGAAGGGTTTCTCTTCCATATATTTTTCCATCTTTTTATTGTCTATTTCGCTTTTCTGCTTCTCTAAATGATATGCTTGGAAGAGAAGGCGCACCCTATCAGTTTATGAACTTGGTCTTTTCTCAAATCTTTTTTCTAAGCCTACTTTTTTGGTTTAATTACCCAAATTTGAGGTACTTAAATGTTTCTGCCCAAATAAGCGGTGGAATTGCAAATTTTGGAAAGCATTGCCTTTATTGGCAGTGCATAAATTCTTTTCGAAATCTCCAAATACAATCATTTGGTCATTGAAACTTAGCCTATTTTGGTTATAGAATTTGGAATAACAGTTGGATTGTTATTGCAAAATGATTGGTTAGCACATACCGTTTTTGTCTAATAAAGCGGCACTACTTACTATTTCACAAAGCAAAGCCAATAATTTTAAACCAGGTGTGTGCCGCTCTATTAGAGAAAATTTGTTAAACACAGTTGCTTGGAGTGTTTGGTCACTTGAACTTTAAGTCCAAATACCAAAGAGCATTTTAGTCTCTAAACTTTTGATATGGCTTCAAACCCAGCAAGCTGTGGTATCGTGAAAACTATGAATAGTCAAAATTTCACACTAATCTTGAATCATAATAGATTCCTAAAGGTTTCTATTGGAGCCGAACCTCTTCTGAGCGTTCGATCAAATTTAGGATAGCTGGGCCTCTGGCTTGGCGATATATTCGCTGGATGTGTGCTGCTAGGAAACTTTGTTGTACTCAACTTTGCAGGTACGCAACTTTCTTTTACAGAGTGTTACCGTTTTAAGCCCCAATATGCTGAATGTGGTATCTTTATCTGGTTTTATTTTCTAACACATATTTATTAACAACGAATTGTGAGCTCTAGGCATACTTCTCGCGTAAATGTGCCATGCCCCCCAGCATTAATGTTCTTTATATCTAAAATTGAAAAATCAGGGTAATTCACCGCCAAAACTAGTTCTTTGGATCAAATTCTGAACAAAAAAATGTACACAATGCAAAAATAGAGTCGAAATCACTTTATTGCAAATGCAAAAAAGTTTTTGGCTTACAACACCCGAGATTCCCAGGACGTCTCCGATCCAAGTACTAGTCGAGCCCAACGTTGCTTGACATTGCCAGATCGGACGGGATGGCGTACTTTCAACGTGGTATGGTCGTAAGCGAGGGTGATGAAGGGTTTCTCTTCCATATATTTTTCCATCTTTTTATTGTCTATTTCGCTTTTCTGCTTCTCTAAATGATATGCTTGGAAGAGAAGGCGCACCCTATCAGTTTATGAACTTGGTCTTTTCTCAAATCTTTTTTCTAAGCCTACTTTTTTGGTTTAATTACCCAAATTTGAGGTACTTAAATGTTTCTGCCCAAATAAGCGGTGGAATTGCAAATTTTGGAAAGCATTGCCTTTATTGGCAGTGCATAAATTCTTTTCGAAATCTCCAAATACAATCATTTGGTCATTGAAACTTAGCCTATTTTGGTTATAGAATTTGGAATAACAGTTGGATTGTTATTGCAAAATGATTGGTTAGCACATACCGTTTTTGTCTAATAAAGCGGCACTACTTACTATTTCACAAAGCAAAGCCAATAATTTTAAACCAGGTGTGTGCCGCTCTATTAGAGAAAATTTGTTAAACACAGTTGCTTGGAGTGTTTGGTCACTTGAACTTTAAGTCCAAATACCAAAGAGCATTTTAGTCTCTAAACTTTTGATATGGCTTCAAACCCAGCAAGCTGTGGTATCGTGAAAACTATGAATAGTCAAAATTTCACACTAATCTTGAATCATAATAGATTCCTAAAGGTTTCTATTGGAGCCGAACCTCTTCTGAGCGTTCGATCAAATTTAGGATAGCTGGGCCTCTTGGCTTGGCGATATATTCGCTGGAAGTGTGCTGCTAGGAAACTTTGTTGTACTCAACTTTGTTGGTACGCAACTTTCTTTTACAGAGTGTTACCGTTTTAAGCCCCAATATGCTGAATGTGGTATCTTTATCTGGTTTTATTTTCTAACACATATTTATTAACAACGAATTGTGAGCTCTAGGCATACTTCTCGCGTAAATGTGCCATGCCCCCCAGCATTAATGTTCTGGGTAAAATGACAGTATACCAAGTGCACCCCTCTCTAAGTGCACCCCAACCTCCCTAGCACAACCCTGAGATTTTGGAAGAGCATTTAAATCCGAAGTCGATTTATCCATGGAGTGATTATCCAATGAAAACGTATCCAATCAGGGGAGATGGGAATTGCTCATACAGGTATTCTCAATATTAACAGTATTTATTTATCCGTATTTCATACCTTTTTGCTCAGGTCCATAGCGTTTATTGGTTTCAAAGATGAAGAGTGGCACAAACGCGTCCGACAAGAGTTAATGGAATTTCTGGTAAAAAATCTTGGGTCAAATATTTTGGTGGCTCGAATGGTGTGGATGAATATGCAAAAATTTACTCCAAAGTTGGAGAATGGTGCAGTAGTGCTCAGCTTTTGCTGGCATCAAAACGCTATAACTGTAATTTCGTGCTTTTCCAGCATAAAAACGTGCCAAAATTTGTCACGTACTACGTTGATACGGTTGGTGAACTGAAAAATTGAAAAACCTTGAACTTGTAAATCATTTCAGACAGCAGGCATCTGCCACACACATCGGATGGGTTCGTTACACAAGGACTGAAAAGCATTTCGGCACTAGTAAAGAATCCTTGTCCAAAATATGCCTTGGTCCCCCCTGTTGTTTTTTTTGTGAATGCTGTTTCTCACAAAAAAACAACAGGGGGGACCAAGGCATATTTTGGACAGGGATTCTTTACTAGTGCCAGCATTTCGATGTCGCTCAATTTGGAATAAAAATAAATGTAGAAATGTTGTTATATTTTCGCATTTCGTGTGCTTGATTTGTTTGATTCGTTTGCTCTATACCTTCGGGGGCGCAGGGGGCTTGAGTTGAGGCTTGGGGGCTTGGAGTTGAGATGCGCACACCCACATACCTTAGACACAAATCACTCGAAAGCGACTCTGGATACATGAAAAAGGCCTGCATACCAGAGTTTCTTTATGCGGTAGGCCCCAGTTAACAAAACTATGTTCAAATTTTATCATTATTAGGGAACAATTCACTACACTACCTGAGTTCCCTAACCTGGGTACGAGTACCTGGGTACAACAAAGCCAAGTGGTCCACTTGGAACAATTTTTTTACGTTTTTCATGTTCCAAAATCTGTTTTCTGGATTCATTCGGACGTGCTGAAGATGCTTTGATAATAATAAAATAAGGTTTTGTTTGAGTGAGAGTAAAAGAAGTCATTGGGTAAACTAAAAGTGAGAGTGAAAGTAAAACTGAGAAGCAGTTTTTTCCTGTTGGGTGAGAAAGAGGTCAGAGTTAACTAAATAGCTAAACCCTTTAGGGTGTGTAGCTACCCTTGTTACTTCAATTCTGGGTGATTTAGACGGTTTGATAAATAAAAAAGTAAATAAATAAAGTAACTTAATGTGAATTATCTAGGGGCGTGAATTGTCTTGGGGCGTGAATTGTCACGGGCGTGAATTGTCCCGGCGTGAATCGTCCGGGCGTGAATTCTCCCAGGCGTGAATTGTCGCGTACCCGGGGATGTGATGGTGCCGCGGCGCTAGTCGGGCGAGCCGCGGGACGCCCCGGGCGGGTCGGAACCATCAAAATCGAATTGGCAAAAGTCTTCGAGATTTAAGTTCAAAAAGCTTCGGGTGGGAAAGAACCCGAATGGATCGGCCACCTGGACTCCAATGTAATCTATTTGACCTGAAAATGCCTAAATTTTTTAATCCATCAATGGAAAATGAATTTTCGATTATAAAGTAACAAATAAGGTGTGAAACTAATTCTCATTGTCTTAGCTGTCGAGTAAAAAAAATTGCCGGAAAATATGTGGGGCGTTGGGCGAAATATGGTCGAAAAAAAAAAGTGGCAAAATTTTAGACAAACTGTACTTAAAATTGGAATCAGCTAAAAAATTTAAAAAAAAACCAAATGTAGTATAACATATGACCCTAGTTTTAGTTTCATTTCACATTTATGGCTTGGTATATTTTCTAATAAAGAAAACGTACACAACAACTTAATTTATATATTTAATCCCACTACACTTGCTTCTTTTTTCCCAGTTTTAATGCCTGGCAAAGGATACGGCTTAGAAGTTGTTGTATCTATAAGGTGACTGACAATCCTGGATGGATGTATACGTAGCTAGCTTGCCTTTAATGATGGCTATCCCACTTAAGGCAAAAGTTTTCTTTTCGTTGCTATAGCTTCTTTTTCTTCATCTAGGCTGTACTCTGAATTGTGTCAATCTTTCTGGGTTAACAATAAAATTGTGGTTTACGGCTAAGTAAAACTTAAAGCCTTGAATATTTTGTTTTCTTAACTTTTGATTCATAATTTTGTGAAGTTATGCTTGATTTTAAGTTTTTGATATTGATAAGACTAGACAATCGTAAGGCACTATAAGATCGTAAACAGAATTTAGATGCACGGTTTTCAGATGAATGGGATTGCATTTTTAATCATTCTACAGTTAGCTCTACATAACTATTTTACAGTTGAAGCTGGTTGGTTATTATTATAAATAACCTTTGTTTACCACCGTTCTTGTTTTTGAAATGATTTCTGCTTATTATTTGTAGTATCTCAGAAATCAAGTAAAAATTACTTTAAGTTAAGTTTACTAGATTCTTGAAACTTAGTCGAAAATTCTTCTTGTCAAAAGTTAGCTATTTTTGCAGCGATTATAGTTATGTATTTTACAGTTTAACAGCTTTAACTGTAGAATCGTTGATCAATTTTTACTGTAATTTAGTCAACCAGTGTTAAGTGAAATATTATTAAGTGTAAATTAAATAAGAATGTTTGACTATTCTACAGTTAACCCTAGAGAACTATTTTACAGTTAATGCTTTTCGACTATTTCTTACCATTAACTTTTTTACCATTTTTTCAGCATTATTTGGTTTTTTTTTTGGTTTTTATTGTCTCAGCTCTCTATATCAAATTATCTTGAATGATTATCAAATTATCAAATGAAAATTATCAAATTATCTTAAAAATGACTCAAAGCGCTACTTTTGGAGGTTATTTATCCAAAAGTTAACTGTGAATCGCACTTAACTAACCTTAGAACTTTATTTTACTTTTACAGTTCAAAAGGTTTAACTGTAAAATTGTTTATTATAGTTGACTGTGACTTAGTCAACCAGAGTTAAGTGTAATATCGAGTTTCCAAACTAACATCCATTCCCCCCTCTAGGACTCTTTTAATTATAAAGTTTTCTTAATATTTTTTAATATTTTCCTATCCCACATTTCCAAAACAAAACCCTTTTAAAGTCGCGTAATTTTTTTCTGCATCTAGCACATCCTCACATACTTACTTCATCTACTCACTACTGACAAAGAAACATTACTACTACCACCCCTAGCACTTTCACACAACAACATTGGGTAACTACTACTACTTCACTTTTCGAAGCTTAGCCAGTTGTTTTAGTTTGTCTGATTGTCTGGCCTGTCCTCTAGCCACCTCTAAGCTATGTGGCATTTCCTTTATCTGCTACTGCCTCTCTCGTTAAGCTACATAATAGAGGGGCTGCGCTAGTGTGCGCACAACTACTACTATTGATTGGAATATGTGCCTGCTTTCAGGGCATCTTTGTTGTTCTTCTTGTTTTGGGAGAACGGCTGAGTAGTAAGGCAAGGGGTTGAGATTGGTGGAGCCCAGACTCTTTCTTTTGTTGAGTTTGAACACTTAATTAGTTGTTGTGTTATTGTTTTAGGATGGAATTTATATTAATTTAATTTGAAGGATGCCAAATTATTGCATTTGAAAAATTAAGTTTTGCTTTACCGCACTTTAATAAATGACCTTTGCAGAGATTTTCTCTCTTCGCGTCATCGTTTTGAAAACAAAATTTTTTTCATTTGCTTTTTGTTCCTTGGTTTTTGAGTGGATTTGTTTGCCTGCTTGGAAATTAGATGTTGGGTAATTTTGATTGAATATTTTTTTTGGCGTTTGAACATTTTTAAATTTTTTCAAAAATTTTAGTTTGCTTTTTGCGACAAAAATTGCAAGGGCATATTGATTGGCTCAATTATGGTATACCATATTTTCCATTATCAGTATTATCTAATGTTCTGTTTTTCAAAAAATGGCTGACTTTTGTTGACATGAATGGCTTGTTCAAAAAGTCGCAATTAGATTAAGAGGTGTTAACAAGAGCATTTTACTCCAACTGCAATTGTGACACGTTCTTATTGGCTAAATCTTTTTTGGGTTTATATTATATCATAATTTGCTAAAAATCAACACTTTCGAGACCCTTCAAGAGAAAAAGCGGTATATTGGAGATGGAGTTAAAGTCGGAGTGAAGGGGTGGTGACAATAACAATTTATTGCAATTACAACTCCGACCATAGTTAGCAAGCCATGTAACAGTTGACAATAGAGTTAATAGATAAATGTTAATAAAATAAGCGAAACTCACAGTAAACCGAACTTAACTACGCGGTATTTTATTTTTACAGTCAACAGGTTTGACTGTTAAATAGTTTATAAGAGTTGACTGTAATTTAGTCAACTAGAGTTATGGATCATTCATGTACTTCGAGTTCAGATTTTTGGCTACGTGAACACGTTTTATCCGAACTCGAACTTGAGCTCGACACGAAGTCGAACTCGATGGTGTTCACGTAATTAGAGTTCGAACTCGAGATCTAAATTAAAGAGCTTGATGCGTTTAACTTGGACCCTTTCTTTGATAAACCTTCAAAAAACTTGGTCACTAAGGAGTGAGATTTGAGTGATCCAAGTCATTTGCATGAATACCTTGAAGTACGACCTCGAACTTAAACTCGAAGTACGTGAACACTTCTGAGTTCAAGTTTCGAAGTCGAACTCGAACACGAACTCGAACTTGAAGTACGTGAATAAGCCATTAAGTCAAGATTTCTTCCATGCTCTAAATCTTTTTTAAATATAAAATTCCCTTAAATTTTTGTTCCATCCCATATTCTCAAAGGAAACCCCTTTTATAGACTTAAGACTCCTGTTGAAATCAACTTGAAAAATAATGCTTAGTGTATACATACGCCGCAGGATTGATTGTCACTGGTTCTGCAATAATTATTTTCAGTGCAATAGTTAACGCTTTTATTACTAACTGTGTATTATTTGGATATCTGACAAACTTTAGCAAAATTTAAACATGGATTAGAAATATCAATGTTGAAATTGCAAAATATGAAAAAGTCTTTGAATCAATGGCTCACAAAAAACGCATGAGTGATATTTTCACTCTTTTCAGTTTTTTTTCTTAAAAGCACCTTAATTTTTATAGCAATTTATGAAGGCATTTTGCATTTCTGATATGAATTTTCTAATCCAGCTTAGATTAGATTATTTTTTGTTGCAGCAATTTGAATAATTAATATTAGTGTCTGTTTTCGTTGCGTATCTGAGAAATTTTTATTTGCAGTAAGCTGTGTCTGTGTTTGCAAGATCAAAATTCAGAAGCTATATATACTTCTATTAAAGAGTGGCCAAGCTGCCTTTCCTCAACAAAACTCAAAAAATTGCTAAGCGTAAAGCCACTCAAGAGTCTATTATGGACGAACAGGTCTGCTTTATACTAGTTACATTAAAATTTAACTAAATTAGAATTGCTTCAGGCCACCTCGAGCTCTTCGGCTGCAGAGGCAGGTTCCGAGACAGGCGATGAGATCCAATGGAGGTTTTCCCAGATCAAGGGCTCTATTGAAACCGATGATTCCCCCACTGATGGTATTTTTTAACATTTTTGGGATGGCAATTTGGGAACGCACCCAGTCATGCTGGCTTTTTACCAAGGAATTTTTTCAAAACTATGCAAAAAAACGAATTTTAAAATGTCTTTTCCTTACCTGTGTGACACATCTGTTCTCTACAGGGTGTTTAAAGAAATTCTAACACTCTCGAAAGGTCATAATTTTTTCGTAGGTCAAATTTCAAGATTCAGAATGTTGATTTGTCAGAATTTCATAGAATTTTTTTTGGTATACAAAGTCAAAAACACGATCTTCGCTTGTTCTCTCCTGTGGTTCGGGCCTCATAAATCCAGAGGCCATCTAAACATCAGGGACCGAACCACAGGGGGACAGAGCCAAAAACGTGTTTTTTGTATAAAAAAAATTTCCATCAAATTCTGAATCAGAGTATTGAAATTTGACCTGGGAAAAAAGTTATGACCCTTCAAAAGTGTTATAATTACTTGAAACAGCCTGTATAAGCCCCATTAAATAAGAGAACCACTTTCAATTCTCATAATATCACCTTTCTAGCTGATATAATATCCTGCGTAGAGTTTTCCCATGATGGTGAACTACTAGCTACAGGTGACAAGGGCGGCCGAGTGGTCATTTTTCAACGAGACCAAAGTGTAAGTGAAAAACAACCATAAAATTTATACTTGAGCACATTTAGGGTGTCTATCTTAACGGTATTCGTACATCTGAGTACAATGTTAGTTTTTTTTATAAAAATTTCAACCTTTGGAGACTGATCTTAAAAGTTTAGGTTTACTCCACCTTCCAATCTCATGAACCAGAATTCGACTACCTGAAGTCTTTAGAGATCGAAGAAAAGATCAACCAAATCAAATGGCTCAAGAAGAAGAATGCTGCCAACTTTATAATCTCAACTAATGGTATATATAATATATTACTTCATCATTCAAAATCGGCCACTTTTTAGCTAACCCCTTTCTACAGTTTACTTTTTGGCTGTAACTAAAAACACACACCAAAATACTGATTTCCCCAGTAAATTTATTTTTTCCCCCAGTAAATTTAAATTTCAAACAAAATACTGATTTCCCCCAGTAAATTACTGATTTCCCTCAGTAAATTACTGATTCCCCCAGTAAATTCGGTGATTTGTGCAATTTCTAGGGCTTTTCGTTTCTTCTGTTCGTATTAGTATTCTACGGATATTTTTTTAGCACAAAACAATATTTTCTTCGTTTTAGAGCACTTTCACAAAATGCCCGAGGACCTCGAGTCAGGACTAGTCACACCACTCCACACTACTCCAAACACTACTTTGGGTGATTTTCAAAGGCTTAGGGTATTTAAAAGTTGTTTGTAATAGTTCATGGTTGGGTTCTGATCAATTGAGTAAATTAGAACGAGATTTTGATGCGCGCAATCATTTTTTCGCAAAAAGATAACTCTTTTTAGTAGATTATCAAAAACCTCAGTTTTCATTGGCTTCTGGCCACTTTGGCCTGGAATTCTAAAGCTCCATTCATACTCCCGCGGGACACGGGACAATTTTTCAAAACACGTTTTTGTCTCTATCTCGGCTCCCAGCCATCATTTTTCACTACTTTTAATAGATCTACAAGGCAACAGACCATGCTCTATAACTTATAGAGCATGGTCTGTTGCCTTGAGGGGGAAAAATAAATTTACTGGGGGAAATCAGTATTTTGGTGCGTGAAATCAATTTCAGCCTTACTTTTTTAACTATTGCGGAATCAACTGTCCAATAAAAACTGCACATTTTTGAAAAAATTAGTCAAGGGCTTCCGCGGACCGGTGAAACCACAAAAAAAATTTTAGGTTTCAGCCAACAAATATGAACCAGTTTTAGCTAAATGAATATTAAATTAACAGAGAAAACATATTAACCCGACTATTTGTGAATAAAAAATTGGTTTAAACTTATTAGATAATGTAAAAGGGCGAGAATCCGAATAATGGTGCAGTTTTTGTTGGACACACTGTATGGTTGACTAGAATGCTTAAATACCGCATTTCCTCTAACATAAGACCATTTTAATTTAAATGGTCCGATAATTTCATTTTTTTAGCATAAGTGGGATATTCGGTGCTCACCCAAAACGACCTTATCTTGGTCCTTCTACAGGCCAAAAATGCTAAATCATTGAGAAAATATCATTTTGGGTTTTTGCGGTCCGTTTTCTGTAGTTTTTTTAGTTTGCTTGAAACTACCTTACAGGGTTTTTTTTTGATTTAGTATACGCTTTCTACAGCGCTTTAAATTTCCAAAAATAAGTCTCACACCATTTGCATTTTGGAAAATTCTAACGAATCTAGAATATATTTTTCATTTATGTTTGGATAAAATACGGTATTACATAGGATTGGCCTCCCTCACTCCTCCTCCCCCCCCCCCCCCCCCCCCCCCCCCCCCGCTTTTTGACCAAATTTTCCTTATACCTCCCCCCCGCTCCTCCCCCCCCGCTCCTCCCCCCGCAAAAAAAATTTGCCACCTCCCCCCCGTTTCTCCCCCCGCTCCCAAAATGACCCCTCGTGACCCCGCAAAAAATCCCAGTCGAAAAAAACTCTCGGATGAGGTCATTTTCAGAACGGCAGCCGAGAAAGATCAAAATTTATCGAACCAGAAGAGTGGAATATCGTAGCTTTGACTTCAGAAGTGTTTCAAAAGCCTTCAGATTCATTCTAGACTGCTGTTTCAAAATTTTCAGTCCCGAGGCTTGTAAATTAATCACGCACCCCCCGCCACTGCCCCCCGCTCCTCCCCCCGCAAAAAAAAATTGACCACCTCCCCCCGCTCTCCCCCCGCAAATTTTTTTAGTCTAATCTCCCCCCCCCCCCACCCCAAAAAGCGGGGGGGGGGAGGCCAACCCTAGTATTACACATATTCATCTCTGATTAATTATAGTTCATTCAACTCTAGTCAACTATTCAATAGTTAACCATCTGAGTACTAAATCAGCCAACTATTTTAAAGTTTGCTAGAGTGAACTTTTACAGTCAGCCAGTTAACTATAGCATTAGACTTTGCTGGAACAGTAGATTTAGTTTGAAAATTAAATTTTATTAAATACAAACCCTTAAGCCTATTTTCAGTTGATTTACACACTTATGACCTTATTATAGCATATAATTTTAATACATATAATTAGGTGTGTGTTTAGATAAAACCGTGAAATTGTGGAAAATCTCTGAACGAGAACGCAAAATGGCTGAAGGAAGGCAAGTCATTTTAAAAACAGAGGAAAATTATTTGAGTTGTTTTTCTTAACTTTAGTTTTAACCTACGCAATGACGATGGTAGTAGTAGAGCAGTTGTAGGTGGTGCGCTGTCCTTACCTAAACTAGTACCTATGGAGTTAATTGTGGAAGCGTCTCCCCGGCGAGTTTATGCCAATGCCCACACATACCATATCAACTCTATTAGTGTCAATTCTGATCAGGTTAGTTAAATATTTTCAAATGTTTGTGTCAGTTTAGAAACCACGAAATTATTTAAAATTGAGTGACAATATTCTCAATCTTGAAAATTCATCAAAATTTTGGTTCTTTATGTGTTAATTGTGCCCCGTAAAAAATATGTTGTTTTTTTCCCTGTTGTTTTTTCCGGGTTTTTTTGTTTTGATTTTGCCTTGGCCCGCTGCTTCCCCCGCTGTTGTTTGAAAAGTTTATTTTTTCAAAAATTTTATTCACCACAATTTTTGCATTTATTAAACAATTGGATAGAAGAAAAGATTTCTGCTTCAATAAATGTTATAAATATGATTTATTAAAAAGTTTAAAAAGACAAAACACAAGAAAAAAGTTCAAAAAAAATAAACAGAGCGACCAATGCATATTTCTTTCAAGTGCATCACTGCCATCATCAACACATATAGAATCAAAACGAAAATAATCAAAAAGTTCGGGAAAAATAGTTCACAAGACAAAAGATACACAAAAAATGTATTTTTTTCAAGACCTTATACTTCAGGAGACTTTTATTTCGGCCGACGATCTGAGGATCAACCTGTGGCATCATGAAATTACCAACCAAAGCTATAGTCTGTTAATTTTTTATTACACTTTGTCTATAACTTAGTTTCAAAATAACACAATTTAGACATAGTGGACATCAAACCCACGAACATGGAGGAACTAACTGAAGTGATCACTGCCGCCGAGTTCCACCCCAATTATTGCCATTTGCTAGCCTATAGTTCTAGCAAAGGCATCATTCGACTGTGTGATATGCGAGACTCAGCACTATGTGATGGATCTTCTAAAAGTTTGTTTTTAACCTCTTTATAAAAAATATTGTAAAAAATCTTGATGAAAAAGTGTTACGTACAATATCAGGGCTTCATTAATTTTGGGTTTTGTTCCGGTTTTTGGTGTATGGCAACCATTAGGTAGTCCAGGGTTTGACAATTTTATCAGATTTTTTTTGTATTGCTCGTATATTTCAAATTTCTTGTGTCTTGACGAACTCTTTTTCATTTGATAGCCTAGACGCCAGAAAGATCTTTGAAATCCACCATTAAAAAATCAACAAAAAAATTAGCAGTTTTTATTCGATATTATCATAGTCTCCTTTCACACTTCTGCCAAGGATCTCGATAGAAATTTGGGGTCTATATATGTTGGGGTGGCCCCCGAAAAAAAGCTGCCTTGATCCAGTTGCCTTTGTCCCGACTACTGCTGTGTACCCGGAAATAGAAGCTGCAGCGTTTTACCCGACCCAATAATATCAAAAGATCGAAAGGCAGGTTGAAAAAATTCCCCTATGTCGTTTTTTTGAATGTTTTGTTCTCTAAAAGTCTCAAAAAGTGTTTATTTGCGTGTTTATTTTATAATTTTAAATTTTTTTGGTCATTTTTTTGTCAAAAAAAATTTTCCCTTGATTCCGCAAGCTTATTATTTTCGAAAAAAAATTTTTTTGCCACCTTTCTTAAAAATCTTCTGCAGATCGTTGTACTCGGGCAAGGGTTGGCCAAAAGCCGAGGGTTGGCCACCTATGGCCAAGA
This sequence comes from Ditylenchus dipsaci, assembly GCA_004194705.1. NCBI lineage: Eukaryota > Metazoa > Nematoda > Chromadorea > Rhabditida > Anguinidae > Ditylenchus > Ditylenchus dipsaci. The sequence continues at coordinate 699,449 of SADC01000001.1, read as the reverse complement.
TCAGCACACTCCACATTTTAACAGATTGAGGGATTGGGTAACAAAACAGGGGGACTAAGGCAAAATTTGAAAAAATCAACAGGGGAGACCAAAACAGTTTTTTTTCAGGGACACTCCTACACAATTAAAGAGGCGATCTTTGAATATCAAAATATGACAATATTAAATAAACTGCTATTTTTTTTTATTAAAAATGGCTTTTTTATTGATGTTTCAAAAAAATTATTTGAATCTTTGGTATCTTTCAGCTTTTCAAAACACAACGAATTTGAAAAGATATGAGCGAAACAAAGAGACCGACAAAATCTACGAACCCTCTATATTTTCTTTATTCAAGGACTTTTTTTGTGGAAATTGGGAACATATTTGTTAAAATGAACTTCAAGGATTTAATCGCTAAACTTATCATTTTTCAGCATTTGAAGAAAAAGAAGACCCCAGCTCAAGATCTTTTTTCTCTGAAATCATCTCCTCAGTGTCGGATGTTAAATTTTCACACAGCGGTCGATACATATTAACTAGGGACTATCTGACTGTCAATGTGAGTGTTTAGTAGTATTCATTGACAATAAAGTGTATTTAAGGTGTGGGACCTGAACATGGAGTCCAAACCGTGCGAATCATACCACGTACATGACTACCTTCGCTCAAAATTGTGTGCTCTTTACGAAAATGACTCAATTTTCGACAAATTTGAGTGTTGCTGGAGTGGCGACGACAAGTGAGCTTAAAAAATTATGAAAAACCTATAGTGCAAAAACTAAGCGAACTCGACTTTTGTAGTAGCTTTTTGTCACAAAAAATCTACGCCCCACCCAGTAATGAATACTTTTTGTACCCTACTCTGAAAATGAAAGCATGTATTCTGCGTTTTTAAGAGAATTGAATAATTTTTAAGGAAGAGCTGACAAGGAAAAAAATAATATTAATGACTAAAAGGTGCGCTAATAAAGAATACAGTGCAAATTTCGCCTATTTTCAGGCGTTAACGTCAAGAAACCGAGACCGCCATCCCTTACTTCCAGAAAAAACCTAGCGTCCTAAAGGGGCATGCTCATCGCCGAGGTTGTTACTCTTTTCGACCCACAAAAGTTTCCTTTCTTGCAACAAAAGTCTCTTTTCCTGCAACAAATTTGGGTCTGCAACAAAAGTCTCTTTTCCTGCAACAAAAATCTCTTTTCCTGCAACAAAATTATTTTTTTTCCTGCAACAAATTTGACGATGTAACAAAAGTCTCTCTTCTTGAAACAAATTTGTCTTTTTTCTGCACCAAATTACTCTTTTCTTTTAACGAATCACTATTTTACTGTGTTTTGCTATTTATTGCCTATATTTACAGATATCTTTAAAAGTTTATAATACAAACGAAGTCAATCATTAAAATCAGCCAGGGAAATCCAATCTAATTGCACGTAATCAACTTTTATTGGCAACCACTAACAAGAAACACCGATAACAAGTCAGACAAATCATAAATTAACACCAACAATAATTGTTTCAAAACAGACTCAAAGCTCTTCCGACCTGTCGCGTCCTTCCTCTTTTTCTTGGCTTCTGCAGCGGAGTTGTCTTAAGTGTAACCTACTTAAGCTTCTCCATTTTGAGCAAGGCGTGTTTGCATAGCACATCTGTGATTCCCACTGGGCGGGAACAACTGAGGAAGCTTTCATAAAGATGGTGGCGGCTCAGCTCGTAGAAAGATTCTGGTTTCACAGTCAAAGTAGGATGCAATGAACTCCCCTAGACCGATAAATATTTGTTCTGTTCTTTTCCTCTTCTCGAGTCAATGCCGACAAAGCGTTCTAGCTGCTCGAAAGTTTTTTTATTGTAATAAAGCAATGAATATTGAATTTGTCAACACACCGATAACAAATTCCCTATCAGAGCGTGTTCGGGCAAGTAGACGCACGTCTTCCTGAATCTTCACAACTGCATTGGAATACGCGGCTACCTTTGGAAGTTCCTTCTTCAAGTTCATCATGACATAGAAGCATAGCTGATCGTCGGAATTTGGCCAGACTATTCTACGTGCTGGAAAAACAGATTTGTTAAATATCGAATGCATTGTAATTGAATCTATGACCTCAACTAACTTTCCCGTCTCCCTTGAAGCCTATAATCAAAAATACATAGAATACTTGGAATTATAAATTTCTAACTTGTGCCACCGGAATTCGTGTTGCATCATCATTCTCGGCGCTGTTCTTCTTTTGAGCACTTTACTTGTGTTTGCCAGTCAAGTGCAGTTCCACGAGTCATCTGATCCTGCAAAATATTGCCTAAATATTCTTTGTTTACTTGATTTGATAAAATTAGGGAAAAGGTTAAGATAAACAGAAAGAAAATTATGAAAAGGGTAATTTGTTGCAGGAAAATAGTAATTTTGTTGCAGGAAAAGAGATTTTTGTTGCAGACCCAAATTTGTTGCAGGCAAAGAGACTTTTGTTGCAAGAAAGGAGACTTTTGTGGGTCGAAAAGTATTTCAACCCATCGCCGATTGGAATATTTTGAAAGGCGGGTACCAGCGAAATTTAAACAAGAATTAATTTGACGAAATTTTTGTAAAGGTCGAGGAAAATCATGCCTCGAGTGGGAATCGAACCGACGACCAACATTTGTAGTCCGCCGCGCTGGTGTACGGTCAGTTCGCCCCATGATTCAGTTCGCCCCGGTCAGTTCGCCCCACGATCAGTTCGCCCCATTTGTGTTTTAGGCTTAGGCTTAGGCAAGGGTAGGCCAGCGTATGTTAGGACGGACTCAAACATGTTCCCGAACTACAAAAAAGTTAAAAAAATAAGTTTGGGTTTTGTTTTTGTGACATAATGGTCCTTTTTAAAAACGGGGCGAACTGATCTTGGGGCGAACTGACCGGGGCGAACTGATCGTGGGGCGAACTGACCTGTCTCCGCCGCGCTATCCCACTAGGCCACCGATGCTATTAAACACTGCCAATGTGTTTGATTACTCATTGGTACTCAACTAAAATTTATTTTTAAAATAATTCCCGTTTGAATTGACAAAATATTTCCATCGGCGGCGAGCATGCTCCTTTAAGCAGTATACGTATTAGATTTTTACGCGAAATTATAGTGAAATATAACAATTTAAAAGACTTTACTGGTCTCCACCTTTTTTTTGCTTTGTTGCCGACGGTCATTCCCCCCTGCTAAGCCTGCCTTTTAAACTATTAGGTAGTATAACGCTAGTAGCGTCAAAAATTGTGTTATAAAATTAGGAGTTTCAAGCAGCGCTAAATTTTTTTGACAAAAATGTGAAATCGAAAACTGAGATTCTTCGGGATTTTCTCGTAAGTCTAGACAAAATTGTATCGACCTCTATCAAAAAAAGCTTATTCATACTAATTAATATTGACTTTTTCAGACACATAATCACTGGCTCTTACAACAACTTTTTCCGCACCTTCAAACGCAACTCATCAGAAGAATCAACATATGAAGCGAGTTTGGACCTCTGTAAACCACGCTCAATACTAAGGTAAATTCATTGCAAATATTGAAATTTTTTTTACTATTCATAAGCACTCCCCACAAACACTCATTGCCGTAAACAGACCATCACTTCTCTGAATATATTTTGAAAATACCTAAAATCCGGCACTTTGTGACATTCAATATTTTGTCGAGTATTTTTTCATATCGAATGTAGCCATGGTTTAGTTTGCCATATAAACCTTAAAAGGCACTTATGCACTTAAAGGGGGGGGCGCATTTTTTCATTTACTTAAAAATAGTGTTCAAAACGTCTCCTAAGTAATTTTTATATGCTTAAAAAATAGGGTTGCGCGCGTTCGTTTAATTTTGTCTGAGTCGTTTACCGTTCAGGACCCGTTTATCAGACCCGTTTATCGTTTACGTTTAATGAAGATGACCCGTTTAAACGGCCGTTTAATCCGTTATACTTAAGTATTCAACCACATAGAAACATCATTCTCATACAATTTTATTGATAACAGAAACGTTCAATAAACAAAAGAGTTAATGAAACGTAACATACAGTCAAACACGTATTTACGAACCCTCGACTTAATGAAAAATCTAACATAACAAACCTTTTTTCGATGCCTATTTGTGGTACGTGACATTTGATGCCGCGCCGTTTTGATGCCGCGGACATTTTGATACCGGCCATTTTGGTGCCGACCGTTTTGATGCAAAATGATGATATTCATAAGAATATGATTGTTTACTCTTACCTTCGTTTCTTTTCTCAATGTCTTTCGATATTTTGGGATCTTTAAGTCTGTTTCCAGCGCAAATGCAATAATTCATGAATGAAATATAAAAAATACACGAAAAGTAAATCAAAAATATTCTATTCAAATTAGATTCCTCTCCTAAGCACAGTTTGATGGTACCTCCCAAAACATGGTCTCATCGGCCTCCTCACACGTCTAATATAACACTACCGGCATACTAATACCTGAATTTAAACACCTGGGTACCACTACCTGGGTAGCTAGACACCACCTTGATATCACTATCTAAGTAACGCTACCTTGGCACTTCTAACTGAGTGCGATACCGAGGCAATGCCTTAGTACTATCACCAAGGCTTAATCAACAATTTCGTATTTTTAGAAGTAATACCTGTTTAGGACAAGTACCAGGGTAGGTACTGGTGATTTTCATACCAACCATGAGGGTTACTGGTGTTTTAAAAAATATTTTGCTATTCTGTGACTAATCCAGAAACAATGTTTCCACCACCGGGATTTGAACGTGTAACCTGATAGGTGATCAATTTATCGGGGGATTAGGGGATCAATTTACCTAGAGCCGTCCGGAAACTCTTAATTGTGGTCAAAGACTGGAAAAAAGTTCTTTTCTTACATAAAATAAAAATTTGATGCGGCATCAAAAACGGCCGGCATCAAAATGGTCGGCATCAAAATGGCCGGCATCAAAATAGGAATGTCCGGCCTATTTGGTTAGCGATTTAGGAAAATGACTTATAGTCTACCCCCGACTTAACGAGACCCGAAACTCAACGAAGCTTTTTTAACGGTCTTCGGTAGGTTTTGACCACCCGCAATGTCCCCTCGCACCCCAAAAAGCGTGGGGGGGAGGCCAACCCTAGTCTTCAGAGGTTTCGTTAAGACGAAGTTTGACTGTTTCAGCCATCTCTGGATTCTTCGTCCTCTGATTTTTTCTTGCTTAACTTCTTTCTCATTAGGCTCTGTGGAAGGCGCAAATTTTAACTTTTTCAGGTGCCATTATCTAAGAAAGGCGATAATAAAAAGGACGAAACCAAAAAAAATACCGTATCTCCTCTATTTACTAACCCGGGTAAGTTATTTTCTGGTTCCTCCAAAATCGGGAAATTTCGAGGTCAATCTCAAAGATTTTGGGGTTCTTAACCCAATTCTTAAAAGTGAAACGGTAGAGCTCGCGGGAGTTGAGAAAGCGCAATGAACAGCTTTGCGAAATTTTTTCCTGTGTGAGGGTGCAGGGTAAGTTATTAGAGGAAATACGGTATATCCGATAGTGCAGAAATGGATTGTCTTGAAATGAAACATATATTTTATGAAAATTTATATTCAAGATTTTTCATTTGATGGTCATTCTATCTACACAATTAAACAGATTAAACGCCGTTTAGCAGACCCGTTTATCGTTTAATCCGTTTATCTCGATCCCGTTTATCGTTTCGTTTAATTTCTCTTGAAAAACCGTTTAATCGTTTAAACGAACGGTCGTTTAAACGAACGCGCGCAACCCTACTTAAAACGATAAAGAAGCTATTTTTCACATTTTTCCACACAAAAAATGGATTTGAAAAAATTTTTTTTGGTGAAAGTTCGACTTTTTGCCTTGGGGGACCAAGCTAAACCATCCTAAAGAGGTACCCAGACACCCAAAAAGATGGAATTTGAACATAGTTTTTGTTAACTGGCGCCTACCGCATAAAAAACTCTGGTATGCATGCTTTTTCATGCATCCAGAGTCACTTTCGAGTGATTTGTGTCTGAGGTATGTGGGTGTGCGCATCTCAGCTCCAAGCCCAAGCCCGAAGGGGGTGCAGGGGCTTGAGAGTTAGAGATGCGCGCACTCCCTTATCTTAGACATTATTCCGAGCAAGACTTTTGATCATAAAATGCATATGGAGGATTTTTTGCCTAGCTCTAGTGACCAAAACGGGGTAAAATTCCCTTATATAAGGTGGTTTACCGTGGTCCCCCATGGCAAAAAGTCGAATTTTGGTCAATTTTTTTTTTCAAAAAATCCATTTTTTGTGTGGAAAAATGTCAGAAAATAGCTTTTTTATTGGTTTATGGCTCATTTATAAACGTTGTCGTTGTCGTCGTCGTTGGCGTTGTCGTTGGCGTTGGCGTGAAATCGCCTTTATAAAACATTTTTTCCAACGACAACGACGACGACAACGACAACGTTTATAAATGAGCCATTAAGCATATAAAAATGTCTTAGAAGACGTTAAACACTAATTTTAAATAAATGAAAAATACCCCTTAAAAACTGAACCGTAATATTCTAATATTCCTTTTCAGACCCCGAAAAGTGGCCCCAGGCAAGAAGAGAAAAGACGAGATCTCAGCCTCTGCAGATTTTCTCGACTTTAACAAGAAGATACTGCATTGCACATGGCACCCCAATTGCAATATAATTGCCTTAGCTGCAACAAATAATCTTTATATATTTGAGGTTTTTAAAGCATTAGTTGCTGTCTAAGTGTAATGCTTCTACCCCTTTAGTTTTATTATTATTATACTCTGTTTGTTGATTTTCGCCCTCCTTTCTATATCACCCAAATAAAGTGGCATCGAGAAATTTTGAGTAAGCGTGTGTTTTAGTCTGTGTGTATGTCATGGTTCGCAAAAACAGCAAATTTGCTGAAATGCAGCAAAAATAATTGGCGTTGTGTGTTTATTGAAAACAGCAAAATTGCAGCAAATATGCAGCAAAATTTTTGCTGCATTTCAGCAAAATTTTGCTGCATTTCTCCGTCTCCCACATATTACGCGTTTTGCATTTTTCCAACTATATTTTTTGCTTTCTTTCTTTCTGTAGTCAGAAAATATATGAAACATCCGTATAACAGCAATACCTAGGCTATATGCAGCCCGTAAAAGTCACTCTGAAAGGGGAGGGAGGGATTTTCATATTAGCATCGGCTAGGTCACAGGTTCAAATCCACCTGGATGCATGACCTATTTTTCACACCATTTTTCATATTTTATTTTCAAGTTTGGTATGAAAATAATGCTCATTCTAATGTCTATCCGACAAGAGGGACTGCTGGGTACCCAAACTGGGATCCCCACCTGAGTACCCCTCCCGTGTACAGGATGGTTTGGAAAAATTCGGAAAATCATAAAAAAGTTTAAGTTTGAATTTTATTTGTCTGCAACTCATTCATATTTGTTTAAGTATAATATATTTGTGTTTCGTATAGAAGAGCTTACAGGTAGCTTAAATTCTGTCACCGATTTTCCTGGGTAAGTCGATGGGGCAAGAAGCTACCTACGCGAAATTTTCAATATTTTCCGAATCTTTTTGGATTACTCGATACTACTCCACCTTGGTACCTCTTTTCTGCGTAGCTCTATCCTGTGTACTCCCCCACCTGGGTACCACCACTGAGTACTACCTCATGGTTATTCCCGTCCTAGGTACTCCTCATATTGGTATCCCTCACCTGAGTAACACCAGCTGGGTACCCCCACCTGGGTCCACCAACTACTCAACTACGAAGATCGGGCCACCTGAGTACTGATCGTGAGTGATGGTAAACTTATAATTTTTTTAAGATTTTCGCCATTTAGATTGGCGATTTACAGCATTTTTTCGTTTGATAGACCAAACCTAAGTCAATCCTAGAAGCTTTTAGGCTCAAGAGGTGTCTGAAAAGTTCTGAATCCCTTCTTCGTCTTCGCTGTCATCCTTCTAATCTGTCCTTATCTCTTTCTTTGTTCCTTTTTTAGAGTCAGAGTTGCACGAGGAATAATATATAAATGCTTTCACATTAAAATTACTATAAAAAGTTGGTAGCTCGCGAAGGTTTGATCAAGAGAAAAGAGAGTATGTTCGACGAATAGGATGGCCCTAGATTGGACGATTTTAAATTTTATTTATTACTAAATTCCGATTTTCAACTTTATTATAGCTTAGATATAAGCCATAGCCTAGAATCATGGCTACACATTGGTATAAAAAATGTGTAATTGTAAAGAAGATACAAAACATCAATCAAGGAAAAACACAAAATGAGGCAGCTGATTCAGGTAGGCTTCAGCCTTCAACTCAGCTGTTATAGTTGTTTAACCATGCACTGATAGTCTCGCCGGATAGCCATGAGGATGAGCATTATTTTCATACCAAACTTGAAAATAAAATATGAAAAATGGTGTGAAAAATAGGTCATGCATCCAGGTGGATTTGAACCTGTGACCTAGCCGATGCTTATATGAAAATCCCTCCCTCCCCTTTCAGAGTGACTTTTACGGGCTGCATATAGCCTAGGTATTGCTGTTATACGGATGTTTCATATATTTTCTGACTGCAGAAAGAAAAAAAGCAAAAATTATAGTTGAAAAAATGCAAAACGCGTAATATGTGGGAGACGGAGAAATGCAGCAAAATTTTGCTGAAATGCAGCAAAAATTTTGCTGCATTTTTGCTGCAATTTTGCTGTTTTCAATAAACACACAACGCCAATTATTTTTGCTGCATTTCAGCAAATTTGCTGTTTTTGCGAACCATGGTGTGTATAGTTTTGGGTTTTTTGATAGTCAATTAATCAAATTCTATATATTTATTTACGGATCATCAATTTGGCTATAATTTTTTCGCCATCAAATCTCGATAGTAAAAACAAGGAAATTCGATTCCCAGTCGGGTTAGGCTTTTCATATTTTACCACCATTGATTTAAATCATTTTTGTAAGTGAAGTGTATTTTATTCAAAGGTCATTTCAGTCAACTATTTCATAGTTCATGATGAAAGATTAATTCCACAGTGAAACTCTAACTGTTTCACAGTTAAATTTTTTGATTTAGTTCGCTGTAAGATGTTAACTTTGGTTATATTTTTTGACTGTTAACTATAGATACCATACCAATTTTAACAACCTCTAATTTTCTATTTTGCGGTGACTAAGTTGAAAAGTTTTATGCCCCCTCTAATTATATGCACTAAGATCATTTTTTCTACTCCGAACAATACCAGTAATCAAAGAAAATTCTGGAAATAGAGAATACCCAGGAGTTTTACGGTACATAAAGTATGAAGAACTTTGCATTAGCTGTGTTCATTATCATAAACTGTATGATAGTTAACTAACTTCAGCTTTGTGTGAAACTGTTTTTTAAAGTAGACTGTCAAATAGTTAACTGTGAATAACTGTTTCACAGTTAATTTCGATATACAGTTTCACACAGAGCTGGATTTAGTTAACTGTTGTACAGTTGATCATAATTAACTATTTCAAAGCAAAATCCACTCAAAATCACAGAGAAATGGCCGTGCTTGACAAGAAAAAGGCAGAAAGCAATGCTGAAATTAAAACCTCAGTGCTTTCATATTTCTCAGTTTTCTACGAACTTTTTGGAAGTCGTTTGAAAAAAAAAAGTTCTAAAATTATTATTATTAAGTTTGATGCAAAACTAAAAACAAACTAAACATTTCATGAAAGTTTGCTGACGCCGGTATCATCTGTTGTGTCGCGCGATCATGCCTATTTGATAGATATGGTTTTTTTTTGATTCAATTTAAAAAAAATCGATCATTGAATTTAGATTGTACGTGTTTTTTTTATTTTTGTGGAGACGTGGGTTTTTTTTTAACACCCGTTCTCATGCTTTTCTGTTTTATTGTTTGCGGCTTGATAATTTAATTAATTACAATTGATACCTTGATAACTGTTTCACAAGTATATTTTGTCTGAATAAAATAATTTGTTGTTAAAAAGTGTGTATTTCTTGATCAGAGATCGTAAAAGCTCATCATGAATCGCGATCAGCTAGCTTGGAAAAAAGAATTACAGAATCACTCAATAGCAATTCGGCTTAGCCTAGAACTCCAAAAATTAGATGCCATTAATTTGTGCTTTCATAAAACTTTAGATGTATTTAACAGATCATATTTTCAAAGCAAGAAGTTTTCGGTAAATTACTAAAAGTAAGTCATCAGCAGTCTCGAAAAAAAGTCATCAGCAAAATCGGCACTCAAAATCAAAAACTCGAAAAAGTCCGGTGCACGATTGTGCTAGTGTAACTATGCGTATAGCAAGCTACATAATTTTTGCCTTCATTCCAATATAAAAGTTATTAGTGAAATATTGTAAGCATAGGAAACTAGAATTCTTATGTGTTTTATCGTGAGCTATAGAAACGTGAAAAAGTTGAAAGCCGAGGAAGAGATCTGACAAGTGGCATCAAAATGGAAATATGCAGCAGTATTACAGTCAGTGTCAGTAGAGGCACCGTCAGCTCACGGCACCGCACCGGTGTTATGAGCTGGTGCTGGTGCCGAAATTTTTAAAGTCGGTGCCATGAGCTGGTGCCGGTGCCGAAATTTTAAAGTCGGTGCCGTAAATTGGTGCTGGTGCAGAAATTACAAAAAAGGGAAATTTTATCGGTGCGGCACCGGCACCAGACAGCACACGGCACTGCACCGGTGCCGTGAGCTGGTGCGGGTACCGAAAATTTTTTGGTCGATGCCGTGAGCTCGTGCCGGTGCCGCAATTCTAAGATTTACAACACTGGTTGGAATATAAAAATTGATAAAGAAAAAACATAAAATGATGTAGCAATGGCAAACAAAAAAAGTTAAGTTATTTTGGGTACATTTTGTCACTCTTGAAAAATTAAAATTGGTTTCAATGTTTTGAGATTCTGAAAAATAAATTTGTGTAACCTCCATTCACATCTGTTGACAAAGAGATCAAACAATTTCAGGGTTTAAATGCGCGCAAAGTCTCAAAAAGCAGTTTTAAATAAACGCGCCAGTTTTGCATTTAAAAAAACTTTGATGGATAGAGCAAAGCTACAATTTCCCGTTTTAATTTTCTTTTAAATTTAAGTCTTTTCTTTTCATTCATTTGCTTGACATTCAACTAGAAATATTTTTGTGTTACAGTGAAAATAAATTACTATACGAAAAAGATTCATTGATAATATTTTTAGAGTCTGAATCGCTTAACTCTACAACTATTTGCATAGTATCTACATATTGGATAAAGATGTCAGAAGAAGATACTAGCAACCGAGTGTCTTTGAGGTAAAATAATGCTTTTGAAAAAAAATTGGATTTATCCGCCTAAAAGGAAGAGTTTTTTTCCTTAGTTATGCGCATTGTTTTCTTTTCGATATAAAAGTTATCTTGACTTTTGTGCAAAATCAATTTAGTTGTTTCTAAACAGTTTTGTGAAATATCACAAAACGGCAGCTAGGAAAGCCCGCATATGACGATTAGGGTCGGCCTCACCACCCACCCCTATCTCAGTCCTTCAACCTCTCTACTCTCCTTGGGTGTAGGGAGGGGGGAAGAATCTGGCAAGTGACATCAAGCTGAAAATATGCAGCAGTATGAGAGCAAAAAATTAAGCAAGCTAGAAGCGGGGGTAAGTGGCGGGCTCCCGGGATAGATTCGCAGTCGTCGTAACCCACACCCAAAACAGCGATCCATAATGAACCTTGACGGATTTCGCCACCAATCTGACGTCAAAACCACGATATAGACACTCGTGTGGTTCGATAAATCATGACTCATCTTTGCTGTCAGCTTGGAAATGATTCAATCCGAGACCTTTTTTGACTGGGTATTTGCGGGGGGTGACGAGAACCAGTTTTCGAAGAGAGGAGTAGGAGCGCGGAGGGGGGGGGAGGTCTGGTAGATGGCGGAAGGCAGGTAGGCCAACCCTAGTAACGATATCCATCTTGTTCGGATATTTGCATACAGTCAATCCTGGATATAATGGCACTGTTTCTAACCGATTTTGTTAGCCAACAGAAAATTCAAAGTATCACGACGCGATTTTTTGTTACTGCAAATTCATCAACCGGGAGAACAAAACAAGAAACCTCTTCTTTTTGTGATAGGACCACAAATTTTTTTGATAATAAGATCTTCAATTTAGCATTGTTGATATGACTTCCCAAGCTAGTAAGATATCTTTTTTCGCTGATATAGTTGTGTAGTCTATACTTTTCTGTCAAATTAATAGCCTTAGTCTTTCTATTAAGGCACTTCAATGGCTGTAGACTCCGAGAAAGCTACGGCGGATTTGAAGAAGCAGATTGTTGCTTTGCAGAGTGAGAATGCTACTTTGAAACGTCAAATGCCTCGCATGAAGGACATGGAGGGCAATGATATCACAGAACAGGTTGGTCTATATTTACAAATTACTAAAACTAATATCTTTGGGTATAATAATATCCTATATTGGTACCGATGTTTGAACTTGATACTTTTTTTGTTTTTTATTTTACGAATTTCATGAGAACAAAAAAATTTAAAAAAAATGATCTTGGGGGATCAAGGCAATTTTTTTAAAGTTTTCTGCTGAATTTTTTTGCTTTTAATGGTTTACAGTCTACTCTGGATTATCCGACACCCTGGGACAGATCTGAGGTTTCGGTAAACGAGGTGTTGGATAACTGGGGTGTCAATTGACTGAAAATAAGCATATCTCGGCCAAATATGGTATGTTTAGGGTGCCGGATAACCGAGAGTGTTAAATAACTGGAGCGTCAAATACCAAGATTACACTGTAGCATAATGATGCTCCTAAACCACTTATATTGGACTGTAGCATAATATTACACTGTAGCATAATGATGCTCCTAAACCACTTATATTGGAAAATTCATACAAATTGCCAAACTTTAAAATACAGGATGGCCCAAGTATTTTTTTTGCTTTTAAGAAGCATATTCGAATATCTTAAGTTTAAGATATTTATTTCGTTTTAGTATCATCTAAAGTCCTCAGTATGCAATTTCGTTTAATCGCAGAAAAGAGGATTATCAAATTTTTCCACCTCCTTTTCTTTACTAATTTTTTTCAAATAAGATATTACTTGAATTTATTTGAAATGTAGCAAAAAAATTTTCACTTATCTGCATATAAAAAAAATTTCAAGAGAAAAAAACTGCAGTGGTTTCTTTCTTCGGTGATGCTCACAAACATGCCCATTTAAGCTAGTTTTACAGTCAGCTAGTTTTTTATTTGCGATTTTAGTGGTTGATGGAATTAATGAGTCGATGAGGCGAATTTCGGTATTAGCGTATTTTTTTTACTTTTTCATTTTGACAAAGGAAAGACCCTGACTGTGACCTGGGGGAACTTTGATGACAAAATTTATTCCTGCATATTCTTGTAGAGCGTACCCAACTTCCTGACAAATCTGGCATCCCAGCTCTGAAGGTCTAAAAAATGTGGTACAAGGGCCACTCGAAGTTCTAGAAACACCTCGATACCCCTATCATTGTTTCTCATAGCTGACCTCGGGCCATGGGTTATTCCTAGAATTTTCGTAAGCTTTCAGAGCTGGGGAGCTATAAAAAATTTAACGAAAAATCCCAGGTCACAGTCACGGTCCTTCCGTTGTGAGTCTATTTAATGGCTTATATTTAAGTCTATTTAATCTATTTAATAGTCAAATTTTTTAAACTTTTTTCGCTAAACTTAAGATGAAGCAGTTGTGTGATGATCTAGCCATGCAGAGCAGAGCAACGAGGACTGGCAGAACAAGTATGCAGAATCGGAGCAGGCCTTTTCTCGGTTTCAGCGCAAAACCAACACCGAACTGGATGCTAGAGACACCCAAATAACTCAACTAAAGTCCCGAGCCAAAGCTTTGGAGGAGGAGAATGAAAAGGTTGGTAAAGAAATTTTTTCCAAAACATTTAATTTCTCTTCCCTACTCCTCAAAAATTACCGATTTTTAACTTGCTCCGTTGTCTATTGTCCTTTGTATTTTTCTAATTTTTTAGGGTTGAAGTACATTATCTGTACCTGGCCGAAAACAGCTTCTGAGGTAGTTTTAGACCGTAGAAACGATAGAAAACGTGTTTTTAAGGCGCGGAAAGACATTTCGAAAAACAAAATTTTTGACCAAAACTTGAGCTTTCGCCTTGGAGGACCAAGGTGAACCACCTCGAGAGGGTACCTGGTAACCTAAACTAATGGAATTTGAACATAGTTTTGTTAACTGTGGCCTAAGTCACTTTTGGCATAAACGGTTTTTTTCGAAAATGTCTTTCCGCGCCTTGAAAACATGTTTCCTATCGTTTTCAGGGTCTAAAACTGCCATAAGTGATTCAAAGCCGATTTCGGCCGGGTACAGATAGTGCACTTTAGCCTTGAAAAATTTGATGGTGTACTCCTGCGTTTTTTAAGCTTAGGCAATGGTTGGACAGTTTACTCATGTCTGTCATAACATATACTGGCCAACCCTTGCTGAAACTTGAAAATTACACAAAAACAATAACAATTAGAGGACCAAGTTATAAATTAGAAGCCGTTGAGGAATAGGTCCAATTTCCTTATTGTCATTACAAATCTTTACTGCCTCACTTTTCCCACATTTTCCCACCTGATTCGATAGAGTTCTTCGACCAATGACTGCATGTTGCTTTTTGGTATATTTTCGGCATTTTTAATTATGTATCAAGCTTTATTCTTTCTCCTCGGCTTCAAGGTATGTTAAAATGGTTACAATTCGCAATTCCTGGGATCAGGATTTTTCAAGATTTTACAATATTTTCTTCTGAATAATGTTGCTGAAAACTGTAGAAACTAATTTTCTGTAAAAAATTCCCTGTTACGTTATCATTTACTATTGGTCTCTTATGGTCTTTTCAGGCCTTCTTTCTGTTATAGTAAGGAGCTAAATAGATATACAATCTGATTTCAAGCAAACTTTTTGTCTTGAATAAAATTAAAAAAAAAGCCCACAAAAAACCAGTGAAAAATGCTTGTTGTTATATTTTTACATCAATCAAATACACCCATTTCTATGTTATAAATTGTTTTCTAAGAAATCTGCTACGTTCAAAATGGCCATAACGTTTTGCCTAAACCGTTTTTCTGAATTCTATTTATGGCAATCAATTTTTCTAGCCAACGATATTTTTTAGTGTGCTTTGTCAAAAACACGATTTTTGCTCAGTCAGCCCGTGTGGTTTAAGAGATCAAGAGTCTAAAGTCATCTACAGTCCAGCCCTTCCCCCCCTCGAACCACAGCAAGGACCACGCTAAATCGTTTTACTTGACATAACACACTAAAAAAACATTATTCGGCAAGAGAAATCGATTAGCGGAACAAAACAGCCAAAAAGTAATGGCCATTTCAAAAGTGCAAATTTCTTGAAACACCTTGTATTTATTTAGCATACCTACAGCATCCTGTTAAGTGAATATAAAAGTAGAAGTCGAAAAAAAATACACCAAGTTTATTTTCAGCTGAAAAAACAGGCCGAGAATGACCAATCTAAAATTTTCCACCTTCAAAACGATGGTGACACCAGTGAGCAGCACAACTTGTCTATAGGAGAGTTTGATCGCAGTTATGAGTCAGACACGTAATAGTTTTGACTAATTGTGAATTGGAACATAAAAATTTTTTTTTCAGCACCACTCGAATCAAGCAAGAACTGGCTGAGAAAGTTGAGGAAAATGCTAAACTTTCTCATCAACTAGAACAAACAATCCTTTTGGTGGAAAGCCTTAAAAAGACTATTGAAAAGCAGGCTGAGTCGCTGAAACTAGTTGCGGACCTAGAAAATGTAAGCTTACACTTGGCGAAACAAGCTTAACGGTTCAAAAACGGATCCGCTAGCTATTTTCGAGCCATATTTTCTTTATGAATACAGAGCACGGATTAAACTAATGTCTAAAAAGGGCAAAATTCAAGGCTGAAATTAAGCGAATAATGATCTAGCATGGAAATTCGATTTTTTAATTACTTTGGATGACAGTGATCCAAAAACGTATAAATGCGCATAGTTTGGACCTATACTAGAATATGGTCTAGATTCCGCCTGTTGATTTTTTCGAGCTTAGTAGTTTTTAAGCTATGTTAGGATGGAGTGAAACACAAGTCTAAATATTCTCAAGTCGGTACTGAAAAAACTAGCCTAACCTTGCAAAAGCCTTGAAAGTTACGACAAATAATTACCAGGTGTGACAAAGTCAAAAAATTTCATCTTTTAGTATAGGGCCAAATACAATATTTTTTTAACAAGAATGTCATCTGAATTTTTACAAAATCTCTGTAGGATTCGTGGTCTCGGTTCTTGAACCTAAATCAAAGGTTGAGATTTCTACTTATAGCCATTTTGCAGGACTCCATTTTTGCCATGCCTAAATTGAGTGAAGACCTGGACAATGCTGTAGCTAACGTGTTATTCTTGATTCAACAGTTAGATAATAACGAGCGTGAGTCCAACAACCTACGAGACCAACTTATCAATTTCCTGCGCAACAAAGGCTATCCTATCGATGAAAAGAATATTGGTGAAATGTCTAAAGAGTTGGAGAACACTTTCAGAACCAAAGTTTGTTTTTGGCAAAAAAGTTTTTATTTAAATAACGGGTGGTGTTTAATTATTTTAGCCGTAGAATATTTAATTTTGATTGTAGGTTTTCTGAAATTCACCTATTCTTGCTCAAAATATATCTCAACCACTTTTTGAATGTTCTTGGACCTGGAACACATTGAAAAGGTGCTTGAGGTTGCGGAAAACACCTTTTTTTCGCCAAAATTTGACTTTTCGGCTTGGGGACTAGCGGTCGAGAAATTTCACCAAAAAAGTTCTCCAGACCCTTCGCACAACTTTTGGGCAAGTTTCAGGTCAAAGTACATTTTGAAAGCGAAGCACATTCACGTCCTCCGCTTAACATTCTTAATTATATTACAGCTTATTCTGTAAGTTAACTATATAACAGTTCATTGAAGCTAACTATTTTACTGTTAATAAGTGTCGATCTTGATGTGAAATCTCCAAAAATAATAAAAAAGTTACTAAAAAAGTACAAAAATGCTTTTTCATCCAGTTTTCGTTTATGTTTGAGCACCGAAAAAAGATCCAAAATAATAAAGATGTTAGTTCTCAAAAAAATCACGAATCTTTTTAAAAAGCACATTCACGTCCCCTGTCTGACACTTTCAACTATATTACAGTTTATTCCAGTTAACTGTATAACAGTTCATTGAAATTAACTATTTCACTGTTAATGAATGTCAACTTCGACGTAAAATCTCCAGAAATAATAAATTTTGAGGTTCCTAAAAAATTACTAGTCCCTTTAAAAAGTAATTCACGTTTTCTGTTAAAACATGATTTTGAGCAAGGCTGAAAATGAAAATTCTGCTATCAAATTAGAATATGACCCTTCGGAAATTTTTAGGATGTCTGATAACCAAAAGCTCGTTTCTTCTGAAACTTTTTTAGGATTAAAAAAATTAATTTTTTACTTTATTTTTCTGCGGCTTTCTATTTAGTTCGACATCAGGCGGAAAGAGATCAAGAAAACCAATGAGGAGCTAGCCAAAGAGTACCGTTTTGAGAACTCAGAAATGGAACGTCAGTTGAACCTTCTCAGTGAGGACTCTCTTATGTTTTCATCCACTGCCAATCAGCTTGGTGGTGCCGATCCACAGACTTCGTTTGCTGTCGATTTGGGGTAAACACACTTTTTTGGTTTTTTATAAAATAAAATAAAAATAAAAAATTGCAGCGAAGCATGGTTGGGATGGAAATGCTGAATAAAACAGTCGATGTCACCCAAGACCTCGGCACCGTGATTTCTCGGATGAACGGCCTCCGTGGCATATGCAACCAGTTGTTTGAGAAATTGAGAGGGACAGCTGAGTTCCTGCAAAACCTACTTAACAATTTGGAAGACAGTGAAGAGGGCCGAGAACTGCTACGCAAGATCAATGAGATCAAGCTAGACTTGGACAAATCGATGCATGAGGCCAGGAATTTGGTGGACGAAGTCAAAAGTATGCTTTGCACAATACAATTATTTAAGTAGTATTTGGATTCTAACTGCTTTTTTAAGAAGCGGAGAAGAGTGTATCCGAGTTCCGCGGCATCCTGCAACAGACACTTAACCAGACTTCCGAAGAATACTCTCAATTCCAGACTGACATTACTCAAGACAACAGCTTTGCTGCAGCAAATGACGTAAATGAGGCTATGAAGCAGGTAGAATTTTTTGGGTGCTAGTATATTCAGTAGACGATCCGTCTAATGAATATTTGGTCACTCTAATCTTTTTTTTGTTAACAATCCAATTCTTAAAAAAACATTTTAATAATCAGCATGAATGATTTATAGGGCTTACAATGGAGGTGGGAGTCGAGGTCTTTGAAATGACGTAGCTCAGCCAGATTTTGTCATTTTACTGATCTGAAAAGTTTTTCGACCTATTTTTAAGGCCTGCTACTGAATAAAATAAATTTCCTACTATCGGACAGAAAAAATAAAATTTTAGAAACGGACCTCGAACATCGCATCTCACACCTCGCACCTCTACCTCGCACTTCACACCTCCATTGTAAGCGAGCCATTACGGTCAAATTCAACTAACAGTTTATTTTTTTGGGGGTTGATTGGACGGGCGGGGGGGGGCGGTGAACTTTTTGCGAAAATTCGATTGGGCGGATCAGAATTCCAGTCCGATCGGCTTAATCGCTTAGAATTTCAGGTTTATGGTGGTTTTGAGTGTTCTAGGGTGAAATTCTGGGCAATCAAGCCCATCAGACTAAAATTCTGATCCGCCCAATCGAATTTTTGCAAAACAGTTAACCCCCGCTTTAATCAACCCCCAAAAAACTAACTATCATGTGCTTTTGGGGCGTAATCGTTTCGCCAATGAAATTTTCGCCAATAAGATAATTTCGCCAACTGCATCTTTTCGCCAATGGCGTCTTTTCGCCAATGGCATCTTTTCGCCAATGAAATCACTCCGCCAATGCATCTTTTCGCCAATGGCATCCTTTGGCCAATAGGATCTTTTCGCCAATGAAATCAGTTCGCCAATGCATCTTTTCGCCAATGAAATCTTTCCGCCAATAACCTCTTTTTATGCGTACACTCTTAATTCCTGTGGCGAATAAGCGGTGAAAAAATGTAATTATTATTTAAATCTTAGAATCTTATATGTTTCTTCTACGAAAACAACAATTAGTGCTTTTAATAAAGAATATCAGTTGCATTTTATTTCTAACAATGAATGTTAATTAAAAAATTTGGAATAAAAAAGAATGGACAAAAAATTAAAAGGCCTGTGTTAAGAGTTACACACTCTTTGTCATTTTTTAGAGAAAATTACTGGCTGTCCAGATGAAAGAAAAAGAAACCCTGGAAAAGTTTAATATGCAAAAGTATTTTTGTTCAGATTCATTTACACATGTTTTTGTGCTCTTTTGATTTATCCTTGCATAGTTGATTCAATAATATTTTGATCTCTCCACCTATCATTAACATGCTATCCAAATAGTTTGTTTGACGAGAATTTACTTCACTTCTCTCAATCGAGTCTTAGTTTTTCCGCAATCATTGGGTTTAACTGTTTCGTCTGTTACATTTTACACCCTGTTTTCTCCACACCTTGTCATTCATTCTTCTTTCGTTTTGTTTTTATCAGATCCGATATCCATTGACCGACAAAATAGCCTATTTTTTGGTAAACTCGGGTGAGAATACGTAATGCTGAGGTGGTCTTTAAATAAAATTTAAATTCATTCCTGATCGGAGATTGCAGATTTGAGCGAAGAATTCGCTGAAGAATTCGAATTGCTGCCCGCAGATTAACAAAAACAGAGTATCTTAATGGTGTTGTTGTTGCTTTGACAAATTAGATGTGTTAATGTAAAAATGAGCTTAGTTTTTATCTTTCCTAATGTGTCTTATTTCAACTTTTTGTCAGTTCATCCCTTTTATCTAAACAGCCAGTCCTTTAATTTAAAGAATGATAAAGTGTGTAACCCTTAACACTGGCCTTTTAACTTTTAATCCGCTCTTTTTTATTCCAAATTTAGTTTTATTAACATTTTTTGTGAAAGTTTGAACGCAACTGATGAACTTTATTAAAAGTACTGATTGTTTTTTGTAAAAAAATCATAAGTTGAAAAAACTTTTGTGGGCAACGAGTGATTGCACAATTTTGAATTGCGCAAATTCAGATTGCGCAAACTTCAAATTACGTAAATGCGAATTGCGCCAAAATCAAATTGCGCAAATTTCGAATATTCGTTAAAGTATTTGATGGTCGAAAAATTTTATAAATTTTTAAAGAAATAAGTTTTATGCTGTAGCGCAGATCAAGAGCTAAAACGCATATTTACAAAAAAAAAATTGAAATTTGAGTATTAAGTTATTGCCTTCTGAAAAAAACTCAGAATAAAAAGTTTCAAGTTTTCATAAAGCTTGTGAACTTCTGAAATGACCTTAAATGTGTTAGAAGCTTATCGGTAACTTCTCAAAAAAATTGAATAAGTTTATGTACCGATCGAAAAAGCAAAAAAGAGCTGCAAAACTATGTAATCAAAAAATTTATGCAAAAAAATACGCTATTTGAAAATAGCCTTAACATTAGTTACAAATTATTCGCTTTAACAAAAGTTTGAATTTCCGGGAGACCCTACTGTCATGTACCCCACTACCCCCCCCCCCCAAAAAAGCTACTGTAATATAACCAAACACCCCCCCCCCCCTCCTAAAAAAAATCTCGGTTTTTTAAAAGGGTCCAGAACCCATTACAATTCCCCTTTCAAGACAGCCCGTAATACTTTTTCATTGCTTTTCTGGTCTTTTCATGCCAAAATTATTGCATAAAAATGATTTTCAGACACTCCTAAAAAATCATGGTTTTTAGGGGGCGGGTGGGGTGCGATATCGTATATGACAGTAGGTCAATTATTGGGTGGAGGGGTATATTACAGTAGCCTTTTTGGGGGAGGGGGGGGGTTTGGTTGGATTGTATATTACAGTAGCCCCTTCCGGTATTTGAAATTGAAGGTATAAGTTTTCTTTTGTCAATTCATCTGAAAAATTTCGTCTTAGCAATGCATTTTTTTCACTCTATTCAATAGAAAATCGGCAGGCCCACGAAAAAGTGTAATAATAATTTGGTCATACGGTGCCATTGAAAAGTAAGGTCTTTATTCTGGGAAACCCTGCAGAGAAAAATATAACATTCGAAGATTTAAATCATAATTACACTTCTCACCGTTTATTTGCCACGTAAATCAAGATTATACGCGAAAAGAGACTATTGTCGGATAGATGCCATTGGCAAAGTGATCTAATTGGCGGAAAGATTCCATTGGCGAAAAGATGCATTGGCGAACTGATTTCATTGGCGAAAAGATTCTATTGGCGAAAAGATGCATTGGCGAACTGATTTCATTGGCGAAAAGATTCTATTGGCGAAAAGATGCCATTGGCGAAAAGATGCATTGGCGATCTGATTTCACTGGCGAAAAGATGCCATTGGCGAAAAGATCGCATTGGCGAAAGTTTCATTGGCGAAACGATTACGCCCTGTGCTTTTGGCCACTCCAGTGCCCGTATTCAGGGCGCAAATCGACAGAAAATAAGATAGATTTTCGGACCGATTTTGGAACCGATAATCGGACCGATTTTGGGACAACTGTTCCATTTTCGAACCGATTTTAAATTTGCTGTTTCTAGTGGGAATCGAACTTTCGAGCCTCAACTTATTGCTAGAAGCTTTATCCACTCGGCTATTGGTGCATTATCAGACTTCAACCATTCTGAGGCTATATGCTAGATGGGTGTCATATCATATTAGTGTTTAGGTGTACAGAATTTCATGCTTAATACAATGCACATCACACTGTCCACGAAATACAAGGGCTAGACTTTACTTGGCCCCCCACGGCTGACCCACTTTCGAGGTGAATTTTTGAAAAACCGATTGCATATTCGTGTTTCTCGACCCGGATTTTTACGGGAAATGATCATCAGATTCTGTGAAAGTGAAAAAAAAAATTTCGGGATTTGCCTTGGTCCCCCAAGGTAAAATTTTAGAAAAATTTGAAAAAAAAATATTTTTTAAATTGGCGCCTTTTGAATTTTAAAGGGATTAAGGGCTGTATTGGGAGGGGAAGGGACAAAAGAGGGCCACTAATCACACAGAGCCCCTAACAAGAAGATGTTGAACATAGTTTTGAATACTGGGTCCTACCGCATAAATAAACTCTGGTATGCATGCTTTTTCATGCATCCAGAGTCACTTTCGAGTGATTTGTGTCTAAGGTATGTGGGTGTGCGCATCTCAACTCCAAGCCCCCAAGCTCCCTGCGCCCCCGAAGGGGGCGCAGGGGGCTTGAGAGTTAGAGATGCGCGCACTCACTTACCTTAGACATAATTCCGAGAAGTACTCTTGATCAAAAAATGCGTATAGAGTCTCTTTTTGCCACGGCCCAGTTGAAAAACATGGTGAGGCAGTCGAAGAATACATATATTTACTTTTCTATTGTTCTGCCATAAAAGTGGCCCCCTTCTATTCCCTTCCCCTCCCAATACAGCCCTTAATCCTTTAAAATTCAAAAGGCGCCAATTTAAAAAATATTTTTTTTTCAAATTTTTCTAAAATTTTACCTTGGGGACCAAGGCAAATCCCGAAATTTTTTTTTTCACTTTCACAGAATCTGATGATCATTTCCCGTAAAATCCGGGTCGAGAAACACGAATATGCAATCGGTTTTCAAAAATTCACCTCGAAAGTGGGTCAGCCGTGGGGGGGCCAAGTAAAGTGTTACCAATACAAGAACACGGCATTGACATGAACAGGAAAAAAGAGCTTCTAGATGCATTTTTGATCAAAGGTCTTCCTCGAATCATGTCTAAGGTAAAACTAAGTCCCCAATGGAGCTCTTCCACTCTCACTCTGTCCCAATGGGAAAAATGGAAAATTTTCCCATTCAAATTTGCGGGAATTCAAATTTGTTACTTTGAACCAGCCAAACCAAGTGGTCGTCCACTTGGATCAAAACATTTTTACGTTTTTCATGTTCCAAATCGTGTTTTCTGGACTAATTTGGACAAGCTGAGATGGTTTGACAATGGTAAAATGCCGTTTTCTCAATATTTTTTGAGTTTTGGTCAAAAATTGATTTCACCAAAGTCAATTATCGCCCAATACTCAAAAAAATAATCGAGAAAGCGGCATTTTACCACTGTCAAACCATCTTCAGCATGCCCGAATTAGTCGAGAAAACACGTTTTGGAACATGAAAACATAAAAAAAATTTTATCCAAGTGGACGACACTTGGTTTGATAGTTCAGACTTAATACTTTAATTCCCGCGAAATTTTTTTAAAATGCACGAACTTGAAAAGTGTGGACCAAACCTAATCTTGAGGCTTTTTGGCTAGTTTTGGGTGGTTTTAACTGGTTGGGTGTTTCGGGTGGTTTTTTTGCATTTTGCATATGATAGGATGGACCACAACCCGCACAATTGCCTGAAACTTGTCGTTAACTGTAGAAATATAAGGTGAAACCCTCTACATTTCTACAGTTATTTGTTATAAACTACACTTTATCACTCACTCATTCTCAGTCAGTATGAGACTAGTTGGGCAAAATCAATACAAAAGCCGGTGAAAAAGCTGCATAAGAAATGATAAAAACAAGTGGTACAAAAGACGGTAGAAAAATCGGTACAACAAACGATAAAACAATCGGCAAATCAAGCGGTACAAAAAATCTGTTACAAAATCGGTACAAAAATCGGTTCCAAAATCGGACCGATTTTGGAACCGATCTGTTCCAAAAACAGGTCCGAAAATGGAACAGAATCGGTTCCAAAATCGGTCCGATTTTTTACCGTTTTGCGCCGTGAATACGGGCACAGGATGGGGTTTTGAGCGAATCAAGTCATTTTATGTCGAAAATTTGGAATTCTTGTGAAAATTTTGCAGAATTCGGTTGGTCTTAGAGAGAAAATTAGGTTTAGTACGAAAAGAAGTAAATTTGTACAGAAAGAAGTGAATTAGGTAAAAGAAGTATATTTGGTACAAAAACAAGTAAATCTGGTTCAGAAAAAAGTATTGCCAGTAAATTACCGTTGCACAGCTATAGTAAGATCTAACAAGATTACATTTTAATTGAGATTAAATTTAGGAAGTTGAACGTCTGAAGGCGGTGGAAGAGCAATATGAATCGCTCAGATCTCTCTAAACAACGAACTAGCTCACAAGAAATGCTCAACAACAAGCTTCTCGACTACAAAAAGCGAATTGAAGGAGTTGAACTGGACCTCAACAATGAAATACAGACCTTGCACTCTCAGATGGACCAGCACAAGGAAGACAATATGCAGCTGCAGACTGCTCTGGAGGTGAAATTTATAGCACTATAATAATAATTTTCTATGATTAATTTTTAGGAAAGAGATCAAGCTCTTGAAGAAATGGAGTGTGAGTTGACAGCCAAGATCGCCGAGCTCGATGAAGCTGATCGTAAAATACAGCAACTGAAAATCGTAATATTTTTGTACAGGATATTCCAAGATTTTTGGCGTTTTTTGATAAGGTTTTTACAGATCCACTTAATTATTCATAAGAAAAAGTTTTGGCATAAAAAGTCGAACATGATTTTTACTGGTACCCTTGTGGTACAAACCGCGTCTATTCAAGAACACCCATAGACCGGGGCTAAAGCTACAAGCGAACTAAGCAAAAATCGACCAAGCAAAATATATTTACAAAAAATTGTTTATGAAAAATTAAGTAGAACTGTTAGAGCATACTTTATGGCTGTTGAAAAGTTATGGCTGTTTTAAAATGGCCAAAAATATTTGTGACACTCTATATTAGTATTTTGAAAGCTTTTATAAATTGGTGACTTTTGTAGAGCATGTCAGAAAGTGCAGAAGTATTCCAAAGCACTCGTGCCCAAGTTGACGAATGGACCACCAGATACCAACAAATCAGCAATGCTTTCAAGGAGCAAAAAATTCAGCTGGATGAAAAGGTAATTGTTTCAGTTTTTCAACTTTTCAATAATTTGTTTATATTCAAGATGTGCATGCACTCAGAACTAGAAGACAAGATCGCGACTTTAAAGGCTGATAACAATGATTTGGCCAAACAAGTGGAAGCCGCGGAAGCCAAATCTTCTCTCTCCGCCAAGAAAACTTCTAGCCTAGGTCAGGAAAATGCTGGATTTTGCTAAGAAGTTACCAAGAAATGAACACTCGCTATACTGAACGAGATGTGTTGATGGCAAAGAGCAATGAAGTGCTGTACGATAAGATCACGAAAAAGTGAGTTTTCCTTTCATAATTTTTGAACTCAAGCAGTTCAATTAAACAATTTTGACTGCTTAAAATTGACAATGGCAAAAGTCGCTGATGCGTGAGCTGACTCACCGGGAAATACGCCTATAGGTAATTTATTGACGAATTTGCGAAATTATTCTACGATGAGGAATGGATTTCGCTTTGGCCCACTGCTGTTTTTTTAAAGTGATTTTTCAGGCTAGAACTTAGGCAAGGGTAGGTCAGCATATGTGAGGATAGATATAGATAAACATAAGTCTAAAAATATTTATGACATACGCTGGCTCATCCTTACCTCAGCCAAGAGCCTAAAAAGTTCTGAAAAACAACAGCGGGACCGAGGCAAAAACCATTGTTGAATAGTGCCACATTTGCCAAAAAACAGAATACACAAAAACCGTTGAAGCTGTAGAAAGTAAGCATCTACTATTTTTTTCCAGCATTTATTCATTTTTAAACAAAAATCATGCTTTCCGGGATCGACTACAACATTAAATTTTTACATGCATTGCTCCCTCAAGCTGACTGGAAAAATCACGTTGTGGGACCAAGCCATCCGAAAAAAAAAATTTTATACTACTAACTGATTTTTTGCAGCATCGAAGAAGCTGATCTAAATAACAGCCTTACTGAAGATGCAGAAAATGGTTTGATTTGAACTTGAATGTTATTAATTTAATTTTATTATTGCAGAAGAAAAGCATTGCTGACTTTGATCACTTCTCCAAATTCCTAAGCGACTGCAATGAACGCTCAAACAAACTGGTTCAAATAGTCAAGAAGGCTGAAGCTGTGTTGGCTGAGAATGGGTCAAAGGTATGCCTTTTCCAAGTAGATATACAGTCGCCTGTTGTTTTAGTATACTTACCTAAAAAACGTAGCCAGAAATGTCCATGCAGATATCACTGGGCTAGATACCATAATTTTTTTTAAATCTTTACCCAAATATGATCTTTCAGTCTAATCCGGAAAATTGCGAGGATTCTGATTCTAACGGTTGCTTTTGCAATCACACCACGCGTACATTGTTAAGCGCATTCTTTTGAAAAATATATGCTATATTGAAACAGCATGTGTGAAAGCACAACTGTTATCAATCGCAGCTAGATCCTAGCAATTTCAAACTTGAGGTACAGTTAGGGTTGACCGAAGAAATTTTTCTTCCATCACTAATTTTTTACGAAATTTGAAACTTGTACGCTATAGGGTAGGTCATGCTGACCGAGGTGTACATTAGATCAAGTGTATGTTATGTCGTTTTATTGCTCGCAGATAACCAAGCTGAACGTTATATCGAAGGTCACTTTGCTTTAGTTTTAACTGACCAACCAAATACGGGTCAGGTCTAGGTTAATATCGGGGTCTACGTTATATCGAAGGTTGACTGTACTACTTCGAGCAACAACTGTATCAGACAAATTCTTATTCGAATTTAAAGAGATAAAGCATGATACTTTTCAGCTTCCGTACCTGCAAAACATGCTGAATGAGACGCGTGCTATTCGTCTGATGCTGCACAGAATTAGCAAATTCTTCGACTCGCAAAAGGAGAACCTGAGTGTGAGTTCACTTATATTTTAATCAAATTCTTATAATAACATTGTAGAATACGAACAAGAAACTAGGTAGGGCCATTCGGGAAGAGCTTAAGAAGATATATGAGACTTTGGAATCAGCTGCTCAGACTTCGCATTCCACCGTCTCTGCTATAAAAGGCACGGCTCCTACACAATCAAAATGATTTAATATCACATATTTAATTATTTATACATATTTTTTACTTTTGTTGTCTTCGTTAATAAATCCTTTTATCTACATGAACTTTCAACCTTTCTATTTTCAAATTATAAAAGTCTAGAAATAAATTCGGGAAAAATGCAATTTTTAAAATTTATTTGAAAAACTTGCGACGAAAATGTAGGTTTACAAACATTCTCACAAACTAATTAAAGTATAAACAAAATTAACTAACACGGTTTTATTATCATTTCATACTTCAAATTTCGTTTCACTTTATTATCAACAAATTGCCAAAAATTTCGTCACTGGTGAAATAAGATGATTGTGCAATCACTTGATGACCGTTACTGTTTTAATACAAGATTGATTTGGGTGCGATTTCTAATTTGCGGCTTTTGCTTAGTTTCCTCATTTTTTCATGACTGTAAGTACTTTACATCGTCAAATTATTCTTTTACCCCGTCAAATCGTGAAAATTTGGGAACTAATGCTGTTGGAGGGGAGGGGGGTGTTTGCGTAATGTGGCTCCCAAGAGGCTGAATTTTTTTTTCTCGATAAAATAAGTCTCTATAAATTTTTATAAGTTGAAAAATGTTCAAAAAAGAATTTAGGCACGTTCTCATACCACAAACTAGCATTTTTCAATAAAAAAAATCGACTAAACTGGAGAAAAGAGTCAGGATTTTTAGTTTTCCGTTTTTATTAGTTTTCCGTTTTATTCCGGCGTGTAGCTTTGGATCTCAGCTTTTTAACGAGCTATCAACTTACCCACTGAGATCTTTTTAAAGTCGAAATTTTTAAGAAGAAAAAGTCTTTCTAAAGACCTGATTTTCTGAAGAATTTGTTCCGTAGAAAAACTTTTTTCTCCAACTTTAAAATGATCTCAGTAAGTCAGTTGATAATTTATAAGAAAGCTGAGATCCAGGGCTACACGCTGGTATGAAAACTTAGAAACCAATTATAAACTTTTTAGGACAAAATCCAAGTTATAAAATTTGATGGAGTAAAAGATTAATTTGAAAGGGTAAAACAATTTGAGCCTTTTCAATCTTTTTTCTTGATTTCTGTTGATATTAGTCTGAATCATGTTTTAGGGTGGGGATTTTTTTTGAATTTATTTAAAAAATTTGACTTTTTGCCTTATAGAGCCAAAGTAACTTACCGAATTGTCAAAACTGTCAGACAAAAAGTGCAAACGGATGCATCTTTGCAGATTCAGAGGAAAATCACAACCTTACTTGAAAATATTCCAGTTGTTTACTTATTCTTATAAGCTCAAGTACCTGAGGGTCCCTGAGGCCTATAAACAGATCACATATTCATTTATTTGATTGTTGGTGACAAGGTCAAGAAGGGGAGTAAAGACAAAAAAACAGATACAGTTTTTTGTCTTTACACTGGGAAGCTTTGTGAGTTTCTCTTTGTTGTGTAAACTCAGCCGATTAAGAAAGAACACTGACCTTATTTTGGAATACTTTACAGCGAAAAGAAA
The DNA here is from genome assembly GCA_004194705.1 of Ditylenchus dipsaci. Classification (NCBI taxonomy): domain Eukaryota; kingdom Metazoa; phylum Nematoda; class Chromadorea; order Rhabditida; family Anguinidae; genus Ditylenchus; species Ditylenchus dipsaci. The sequence goes on along the minus strand of SADC01000001.1, from coordinate 670,914 downwards.
CAGACATTTTGGCCAACTTTTTTTTAAATGTCCTGTTATTGGCTGATGCCCTTAAAGAGCGGCCTGTCTTCAGGTGAAATAATTCTTTGCGAATTTGGAGACAATTGGTCAGAAAGAGTCTGCCACTCAAGTGTTTGCCTTTTTCGAATGGTGGATCTCTCCATTGGCCTACGGATTGGCCAGAAGACAACACCCCTCCTCCTTACGTCCCACCCCTGACAGTGTTATGAACCACATTATTAAAAGATAGATTTTCTAGTTTCACAGATAATCTCCTCATACTACTGCAACATAGTACATGTGCTCTGCTTGATAATTTCAGTCATATTCGTGTGTATTAATTAGGTTTCGTGAAAATATCGAATGTAAATGTCTTTATTCTCGCTAATTCTCCACTACAGGGGGAACCAGTCTGAGTGTTTACAAAAAAAACATTTCCTGTCAATATCGTCAGTCCTGATTTGAAGGCTTAGGCTTAGGAACACTATTTTTAAAGAAGAAACCCCCCTTATCCGCCAACCTAATAAATGCCCGAAAATAGTGATATTTTTCTGGTTGGGTGAATTCACGATGCTATCATTTGGTGTAGTGAAAACAAAGGGTTATTTTTATTTTTCTAAAAGCTAAGCTTTATGAAATTAATATATTGAAGCTTCAAAGTGAGCTGATTTTCAGCATTTCGCTGGTCTTCTAACCAAAATTTTGATAATATTTATGATGAAAAATGCGATAAAATACAATTTTTAGAGATTTGGCTTATTGTGATCGATATTTTGCTCGTTTTTGCTAATTTCAACCAAAAGCCGATTTTTGAGATGTTAGTAGCCTGAAAAGGATGAAAAGTTGTTTCAAGAGTGCAAACGAAACTTTGTTGAGTCAAAACTTGTTTCGGCAAAAAAAATAAACTGCTGCAAGGCTTTTCTGCTTTTAAGGAAAAAGGGCAAAATTTTGATTAAAAAATATATTTTTCAAAAAGTGTCGTTTTTACTCTCAAAAGATATTTTTAGCATGTTTCAGACTCAAGTACATTTCAAAAAAGGCTCAAAGTTGATTGCAAGCGAGTACAGCCATATTTCAGAAATCTACGGTGAAAGTTCTTGAATAGTACTTATAAAAAAATTTCAAGAATTCCACGGCCAATTTTAAAGTACCAACTATTGTTTTTTCATAAAAAGGTAGCAAATTCGAAATTTCTTCGCACTAACTTGAAAGTGATTTTTGTCTACCCTCTGTTGTCAAATCTTCCACTCAAGATCGGGTCATTGCTCGTGTTTAAATTTCTAATCCCAACTTAAATTTTTTCTTATTTCAGGCAATATTTTCACTACTTAACAAAATGTCCTTCACCCACTCCCCAGACTTTTCAGACGTATTAACAGAAACCTTAGGCTATCTAAACAGAAATGAACTTATCAAAATAAATCCCACCAACAGATTATTTCATCGACGAATCTCTACATATTTCTCAACCTACCCACTACTAATGCTTGACAGATTGAATGTGGAAGTTAACGAAGATTGCACCTACCAAATTTTCTACACCAAATCCTGGGCCAGAAACGACAAGAGGCCATTTCTGACCACTTTAGTGCCTCAATATCTGCGGTTCAAGAGCAGCTATATTAGTATTAAATCTATTATGCAGCAATTGCCAGACTTTCACCCATCAAACATATTTGGACTGATCTAAACTTGGTCATTTCTTTTGACAAATGTCTGTCAAGGCAATTTCTAGACCAATTTCTGACTAGTGTCGCCAATCAGCCAATTTACTTGAAGGCACTCACTTTGAGAAGTATGTCATTGTCACCAAAAATGCCAGTGATTTGCTTGGACCCTTTGACTCTGGGCTGTGAAAAACTGAAATTGGACTTTGTTTTGTGGAGCCTAGCAATATTTTGGAGTACTTGCATTCTGGTTGCAGTTTGAAGCAGGGACGCCGACTAGAAATAACTCAAAGAAATGTGAGCCAAGAACAGCTGGATGAACTGGTTGGAGGCATTGAGAACGTTGGTTATTTTAAAGTATTTTTAGAAAAATATGCTGATTACGATTTTAGTGAGAAAATATGCTTAGGAAATGCGGGATACTTATCCAAAAAAACATTCGTACCATCTTCCTTCAAAAAGTTAAAGAAAAATATTGTTGAAAAAAGTTTTTATTTTCATACCAAAATCTAGTTACAAATGTTTCTTTTATCATGACAAGCGAAAATATAGTTTGAGACACTTTTTTGTCATCTTTTTAACACTCGGAAAGCCATGCGTAGTAATTGCTGCGTCGGAAGCAGAATTTCACGCTCTACACGATGGTACTTTTATTTTTTTATTTAGACATAAATGTGCCGAGATATTAATGATTTAAAATTGGTCGAAAACGGCCCTCCAAAAACAACAATTCGGTTGATTCATTCATGTGGTACTCACCCAAATTTATACTTTTTCTAGACGTTTAGCATCTTAAAGTGATGGGCATGAACAGGGCTATCGAATAGGTGCAAGCATCCAAGGCAGTAGTGGTGAAATCCTGGACATATATGCATTTATAGGCTAAAATCCAGATTTCTGAAAATCACAATCCACTCACTAAAATTCTCATAACTTTTCTCAGTGACCACTTCCAACCATTTTCTCAGGCCTATCAGATAGCACAGCTTCAGGGCTACACAATGAGCACTAATAAGCCGTATGGTGAAGAAAAAAATATTGCCAAAAGTCGATTTCCACTTCAGGGATTGCTATCGTTCGGAATGCTAGATTTCAACCAAACATGAAGGAATGTAAAGGCAAAACAACGACAAAACCGAATATCATTTTTCCAGCCAAATACATATGCAACGTCACAAAACAACACAACTCATCCACAAGCTGGCAGACCAATTGATGACTGGACAAAAAGCAGAAAGAGCAAAATCGGAACACTGGATTGCAAAAACTTTTTCGCAGATATCAGGCCACTACGACAGGTTTGAGAAGAAATGCAAACGTATTTATTATCATTGAATTTAGTCTTCACAACAAAATGAATGCGACCACGAAAGAATCTCCAAAGTGGTGCCATATCTGCAATAAGGTGGGAAGGGTGACCGCGTACGCAGCTGCAGCAAATGTGAGAAACTTGCTTGTGAAGACCACATCGTGATGCTAGTGCTTTGCACCAAGTGCAGCCGTGTGGGAGAAGATGAGCATCTACATCTGCCGAAGCCTGTCGCTGCCACTGGTTATTGCCAAGTCTGCCAAGCAATGAGTCGAAAACGCTGTAGCAGGTGTCAGAAACATTACTGCAGAAAGCATCAGCACAAAACAAACGAAGAAAAATGCGATCAGTGCAGATAAGTTGTGTTGTTTTGTGACGTTGCATATGTATTTGGCTGGAAAAATGATATTCGGTTTTGTCGTTGTTTTGCCTTTACATTCCTTCATGTTTGGTTGAAATCTAGCATTCCGAACGATAGCAATCCCTGAAGTGGAAATCGACTTTTGGCAATATTTTTTTCTTCACCATACGGCTTATTAGTGCTCATTGTGTAGCCCTGAAGCTGTGCTATCTGATAGGCCTGAGAAAATGGTTGGAAGTGGTCACTGAGAAAAGTTATGAGAATTTTAGTGAGTGGATTGTGATTTTCAGAAATCTGGATTTTAGCCTATAAATGCATATATGTCCAGGATTTCACCACTACTGCCTTGGATGCTTGCACCTATTCGATAGCCCTGTTCATGCCCATCACTTTAAGATGCTAAACGTCTAGAAAAAGTATAAATTTGGGTGAGTACCACATGAATGAATCAACCGAATTGTTGTTTTTGGAGGGCCGTTTTCGACCAATTTTAAATCATTAATATCTCGGCACATTTATGTCTAAATAAAAAAATAAAAGTACCATCGTGTAGAGCGTGAAATTCTGCTTCCGACGCAGCAATTACTACGCATGGCTTTCCGAGTGTTAAAAATGGATGGGCTAACGGGATGAGTACCAAATGCAATAATTTTCATGACGAGGAAAGACTGTGTCTATGCAAGCTATGCGTTTGCGCCGATTTTCATTCTGAACAGTATGACTGAAAAATCTTAATAACAAGACTGGCTTTTGAAGTTGTATCACAAATCACTTCAAATCTCATCACTTTTTACCAAATCCTCAATACCATTACTCAGGTGCGAAGCCAGAAGTTCTTGACAGAAGGGGCACCAGGAACTTTTAGGCAATTGTACCTACACTGTTTAAAAAATAAATCTGAAAGGCGGGGCATCAGTAGGAAAAATGATCTGACGACGGGCGGGGAAGGTGGAAGCGAAAGGAGACACGTGGGAGGCACGTATCTCCTTCTTGTCTTGGCCACTGCTGATACCGGATTCGTGTTCAGCTTAGGCAATTTACTTTTAAAACTGCTTTCAAATGATATCTTCAGGATTCCTGGCTCACAACTTCATATTAAACAAGATAGTGTCTTTGGTTGGAAAAAATTTAGACGAGCTTATTATTAGAGTATATGCCGTATTTTTTAACTTTCAACTATATATTAAAGTCAACTTCTCGATAGTCAATAAGAGTTAACTGTGCCATGGTTGAACAAATTAAAATGTCCAATTGTGTGAAATCAATCAAAGTTAACTGTGAAATAGTTAACTGGTTCAACTATTTTTAAAATTCTTAATAGTTTTACAGAGTTAACTTTCTAATAGTTAAATAGAATTAACTTTATGATCGTTTATTAGAGTCGACTGTTGAAATAGTTAGCCTACCACAGAATGAACCCGCATTTAAAAAAAATGTTGCATTTCAAAAGCCATCAAAGGCTCAAAAAGGGTTGACGTGGGTTGAAAATGAGTAGCGACGATATTTTCTAGAAAAAACTCAACTGCAATTTTTTTTAGCTCTTTACTGACAATTTTTTTTCAGCGCTTCATAACAGCAACATATGCATGCCCGTTCAAACTAGTACTACATATTCACATAAATCCGGTGATGACTTCCAACTATAGATATGGACAAAAGAACAGCACAACCATGGAATACTTGGAAGTGGCTCCTGTTACAGGATTAACATTCACTATCGTCAGGCCAATATTGTGTAGTACATCAGATTGATAAGATATTTTGTTATTTTACGGTTACAACAATGATTGTTCATTTATAATTTTTAACCTTTTTGTAAAGGTATTTTTATAACATTTCCTTTCTGATGTAAAAAGCGCTTAGATATATAAAGAACCGTTGCCACTGTGCCAATTTCTGCTAAAAGCAAATTGTTTGATGACTTTAAAATTTCCCTCCAAGCCAACTTGTCATTTTCACGCAGACTGAAGTTTTATAATTCAATTTGGTAATTATTTTTTGAGCAAATATACTTTTTTCAGAGTAAATTTGATATTTTTGAGGCAAATTTTTATTTTTTTAATTTATGTTACAAACTGACTGAAAAAAAACCTTTACTACACGTGGTGCCAAGAAATTTAATGCAATTTAAATGGATATAACTTTTTTCTCGGGCCTGTCGACCTAAAATATACATGAACTTTTTGCTATATAATGTCAAAAAGACGATTTTTCCTAGGTCCGCAGTGTAACTATTTGCACTTAAAACTATTTGCACAGTCAACTTATGATACAAATTCTAACCAACGAACAAAAAGTTAATTCTGGTTAATTACTAGAGAGCGAATTCTGTGAAACTATCAATAATTTGAAAAATAGTTTAACCAGTCACTTATTTCATAGTTAACTTTGGTTGATTTCACACAATTGGACATTTTACTTTGTTCAACCATGGCACAGTTAACTCTAGTTGACTATGAAAGAGTACACTATGGTATATTGTTTAACATTAAAAGTAACGTCGTCTCCTCTAATAATAAGCTCCTCTTGACGTTGAGACGTTCAGGGGATGGGGGGGAAGGGCACGTGTTCCACCTTATCCAACCTATGCCACCCGTCAGATTTTTTTTGTAAACATGGTGTACTCCGAAATTTGAAAAAAAACGGTGTAGGTAAAAGGGCAACACTTTTTTTGTTCCAAATTCACTTCTTTTTGTACCAAATTTTACTTTTTCTGTACCAAATCTGATTTGTAACAAATTTACTTTGACGCTACTTGCATATACCCCCCCCCCCCAAATTAACTTTTTTAAAAGTGTTGAGGGCTTGGTTGCTTGGGGTTGAGATGCGCACACCCTTATACCTTAGACGCAAATCACTCGAAAGTGACTCTGGATGCATAAGAATATATGCATACCAGAGTTTATTCATGCGGTAGACCCCAGTCAACAAAACTATGTTCAACACCTTCCTTTTCGTTCAAAATTGGCCCCTTTTAGTCTATTTCCACCCTAATACAGCCTTAAATCCCTTCGATAATGGTCAAAATGGGTACCTTTTGGTGGTCCAGAAACTCGATTTTTTATTGACCAGAACTCAAAAATAATGTCTTTTTCGAACTTTTGAGGTGATTTTGAGTCGATATAGGGTGTTTGCGAATATTTTAAAAAAGTTGATTTGGGGGGGGGGGTTTATATGCAAGTAGCGCCAAATTTTCTTTTTTCCGTACCAAACCTAATTTTCTGTCTAAGACCAACCAAATTTTGCTAAATTTTGTGAGAATTCAAATTTTGTAGTCTGAAAATGACTTGGATCCCTTGGAATCTCATCCCGGAATGGCCAAAAGTCTTATTTTAGTCAAATAAAGGTAAAACAATACATTTGGCACATTTTGACGACAGGCCAGCCTACATTTAACCCCGATCTGATCTCTCACAGTTTCAAATTGTACAGTTTTTAAATCCTACAGTTATAAATTGGAACTGTTTTTCTGATAAAAAAGAAAAAAATTGACCCTACCAGAATATACACCCCCCCCTCAAATGAAATTTTTTTAAAGTGTTTCCAAACACCCTATATCGACCTAAAATTGCTTCAGGAGTTCAAAAAAGACATTATTTTGTGTTCTGGTTGAAAAAAAAATTGAGTTTTGGACATTTTTAAATCGCGACCATTATAAAATCAAAATACTGAAGTGTCAGAAGAGCTTGAAAAGAAGCGAAATTTAGAGTGTTTGAAAATTTATGAATGCACATACAGTGTGGCCCAAAAAACCTGATATTTTCAAAATTAACACTGTTTTATTTAAAACTTTTGAATTTTTTCATTTCTAAAATCATGTAGCAGTGTTTAATAGATTGTTTAAATGCCAAGACCAAGCGCTACTAGTAGTACAAAAACTGCTAGTACAAAAAGATTTCGAAATTACATCAAAAATTTAAATAATTTTATCAGAATATCTCGTTCAAATTTAGACATTTAAAAGATCTTAATTGAGACAGTTACAGCCATCAAAATTCTGCGTGTCGCTTTTATTAATTGTTTTTTCATCGTGCTCTCTTATTTTTTCATTGAATTTGGTGTAACAAGGATGGACGGTTACAGTCTTAGGTCATAAGGTCAGCTTCAAGGCAAGCAACATATGGGAAGCAACCACTTAGTGAATAGCCCTGTGCATCCACTCCTCGAGCGTGATTTTTGCCTCTCGGAATGCAGAATTTTCGTAAGAAATACGATATATCGTATATCCTGCTTGCATCCTTCCGCAAAATTGTTTCAAGATTTTATTCGGCCACTGAATCTTTGAACTCCTCGCAGAATAGCCTCCATGCTTCCTTGTTCTTGCCTTTCTAGTCGGCTGCAGTTATCTAGAAAACATGAATTTATTGCGAGATTAGCCGACACAAGGGCACAAACCTTTTCAACGTCCATCGTAGGAAAGATTTTGCGGAGCTTGGCATAAACTTCATCCTGCTGCTCATTCAACTCGGGCTCTTCGCTCCACCTAATTTCTGCTGCATGCTGTCTCTTAACTGAGAGAGCTGCTTTTGGTTCGGCTTCCTAATTTTTTCTTGGGCCTGTTTCGTTAAAAGAAGTCATAAGCACTACCAAACAGTAAGGTAATTCAGCTTACAAAGACGCATCCTCCCAGCTTCCTGGGAGGATGCTCACCTGATCTTTTTTTAGCTAGCTTTTCCTTCTCCATGTGCTCACTAAGAACTTTTCTTGCATGCGTTTGCTGATTTTGAACCATTTGACTCGGTAAAGCCAGACCCGACTTGAATTGCGAGCCTTCCTTATACCTGGAAATTATACCAAATTTCATTCCGTCAAAAAATCTGAAAAAGTCGTCGAGTTTAGTACGGCTTAAACATTAAAAGATAGCCCAGACATTTAGCTACGAGAATAATTAAGCCGATTTTTGTAAAAATGTTATTTTAGAAACTAGAGACCACTTGAAGCGAACAACTGACATTTTACCGAGTGAAAATAGGGTGTTTTACGTTTTTCATCTAATTTTTGCATAAAACACCCTAATTTCGCAATTTTTGCATGCTTCCTTGGTGCCAAAATGCAGGAAATTTATTCCACTGTCGAGTCTCTGGTTTGATTTCTCAGTAATATGAGAGAAAATGGTAGTGGCGAATCCTTTCGCGATTTACAACTGAATATTTGTTTGTTTAAAAAATCTATTGTGGTTACCGAATTTCTCATGTTTTATAGCCAAATGATGGCTTGTTCAAAAGCTACACTCAACGAAAACCTGAGCCAGTAACATTTACCAGTAAAACATTTGATATTTATCGAGCACCGGTAGAAAACGTGAGTCCATAGCACAGTTGCACCAGCGCCGGCGCCAAGGGACAGCGCTGGCGGCGCCGCCAGTGCTGTTTTTTTAAATGTCTGGCCGCACCGCCAGGCGCCGTCGCCAAGAATTTCCGGAGCTTGGTGCTGGCGGTATGTTTTTAAATGGCGCCGGCGCTGGCGCTTATATCTACCGTTGCTATTTGAATGAAAGTTATGTAAAAAAAATCAAGTACATTTATTTTCGAAACTCACTACTTTTCAGTTGAAGGAGTTGGGGTGTTTTTACAGCTTCTTTTTGACACCGACTTCTTCACATGTTTTTCATATACTTTCTTTCCTTTTTTCAAATATTTTCACATCCTTTTGTAGCTGATGGTTTTTTTTTCGATTATGTTCGATTAGAGATATATCTGTCATTTTGAAGCTAGCGTTTGATATACTTTCACTCCGAGCCAGTTCAGGGGTGGTTGAACGTATGTTTAGCATTATGTCAATGCTAACCACTGGACAAAAAACACCCACTGCAGCAACTCTTTCGAATAGAAAAACACTCCTTGTCTATAACTCTCATTGATTAAATTATAATTTTGTGTAACGTTTTAGCATTAATTATTATTTTCGCATTCAAAAGCAGTAATAATATGAAAAAAAAACGAAAAAAAACTTTCGCATTCATTAATACTTCGTCAATGAAAAAATTCACAGTGAAATACAGTGACTGAAGAAAAATACATTTCTTGTGGCGCTGGCGGCAAAAATTTTGACTGGCGCTTTGACTGAAATTTGACTACATAGCGCCGGCGCCATTTTGAAAAACGCTTGGCGACGCCGCTAGGCTCCGGCGCCGGAATTTTTGTAGCATGGCGGCGGCGCTGGCGTCGATTTTGGCTGAGGTGTCTATCGAGGTTTTGCTTTTTCAGAGTAGAACGTTTTTGGATTTTAAAAACGATGGTCAAAATCGGCATCGTTGCGATATTGGAGACCGGGCTAACAAAATGAATTGACAAAAACATTCAAAAATAGGTCTAAAAAAGTATCGGACCCAGCTGTGAAACGAACTTTTAGGAGTGTCCGTTTATCCAGGTTTGACTGTACCACATTCAAAATGTGATGAAATTTTAAAAAGGAGTTAAAGTTGTACTACAGTTCAAAAGTTTAATACAGTCTGAAATAGTAGGCAAAAGTGTAATACAGTTAAACTGTAATACAGTTTTTGAAAGTAGTCAAAATTTTACTACAGTTTTAAAATGTAATACATTTTGTAATCCTAGTCGAAATTGTAACACAGTTTTAAGATATAAATTTTTTTGATAGTAGTCAAATTGTACTACAGTTAAACTGTGATACAGTTTTGAAAAGTAGTCACAATTGTACTACAGTTTCTAAAGTCTGATACATTTTTTGATAGTAGTCAAAGCGCAACTTTTCTGTTACAAAGGTAATGCAGTTTGTTTAACTGTATAACTGTAATGTAGTGTTTACAGCTGTTTTACTGTACTATAGTTTTTACAACTGTATTACTGTAGTAAAGTTTACATCACCAGGTTTCATTGATTACACATTGCAACCAATTCGAAGCAAGCAAAAAAACGTGTTATTAATATCGAAGAATTTAACGGAGAGCTGTTCCAATTTGTTTCGAAAATTAGTAATAATAATCAAATAGCTGAAAGAAACAACTTTTAGTTTACTATAGTTGACGTGCGTCACGACATCGAGGGTAGCTTTTTTCCAAGATGAGTTTGTCGCTATAGTGAAAGTTTTCGTATAGCGCGGTGTCACTTTTCGAGGCTGACTGTATAAGGTAAACATTTTCTTTTTGAAAAATTTAATTTTTAAAGAAAATAAACAAATAATGCAAAAAAAACATTTCGAACAACAAGATATTGACCGCCGCTCCGCTTTCCGAGTGTTAATATAAACTGCTTCAAGACACAGTTAATAGTTATGGTAATGGTTTAGACGATAGTATCTCTAACGATAGAAATAAATCCTCCAGCTTGATTGTCGCTCATTTCTAAATATTCCTTCGTTCTGGATTTTTCAATCTGATTGCAACTAAGTTATTACTGCTGTATTGAACGCAATATATCGAAAGCCGAAATGAAACAGGTGAGATGGCTCTTTGAAATATCTTTAAAAAACTTTGGAAAATTTAGAGCTACTACGATTCAAGATGCGAAGCAGCGACTTTTTGACTTTTATTTAAAAACATCTTTCTGGACCCAGAATCAGGAAGCATATCCGAACAACAATTTTCAGGTGCTTAAAATGCATTTAAGCATATGCATTTTAGCCTATTTATAGATGCGGAATTTTCGAAAAATTTTATTTGACTTAGTTCTGACTTTTTGTCTTTGAATTAAAGTTATGGGTGATGAAGGGTAGCTGGAGACCGTATTTTTTCATTTTCACATATTTTTCTCGTTAGAACTTTACAAAAATGCTTTTTATGGTTTTCTGCTAAAGAGTCTTGCTTGGAATTATGTCTAAGATATGCGGGTATGCGCACATCTCTAGCCAACAAAGCCTCCTGCGCCCCCGAGGAGAACGCAGCGGGTTGGTTGGTAAGAGATGATTAGACATGATTTCGAGCAAGACACATGATCAAAAATGTTCAATCATGATCGGAAATCCTTGCATGAACTTTGATCACGAATCACGCCAGAGTATTCATATTCAACCTTGAAAAATTAATTTAAGTTCACAACTTGATATTCACTGATAAAAAAGGTACTTTAACGCATTTTTATTCTATGAAAAGAATTTTTTTTAATTTTCTGTCTGATTTTGTTTCCTAGAAGCATGTTTTACGAAAGCGGAAAAAATTCGAAAAAATGACTGCCGCTCACATTGAAGCGAAATAGCTCTGAAAATTCTAAATTGAAAAGTGAACCTGTTTAATTGGCTGAGTAATGTGTTTGCTACTTTCAACATCTAGTTTAGTGTCTTGAAAAAAGTGAGATACTTTTTTCTTTGATAGCAGTTAGTAGAATGTAAATACTCCAAAATATGTTTTGTATCACACAAGAGATGACTCAAAGCTATATAATTGCAGTTAATCGATAAAAGATGCTGCGAGATATTTTCAGATTTCTAGTTTGCGAACAAAAAAATGAAATATATAACTTTTCAAGTAAACCGGACTGACTAGTAAGGCAAGTAATCAATTTGTCGAGAAGTGTTGCTGACTGCCCACTATATAAATATACAGTCACTTTTGACCACTCCACAGATGCCTGATTGCTGCAAATCTGGCAATAATCGCTTGACGAGTAAAGACAAAAATCAGTTCTGTTATAGCGCAAATATTTGTGAGCTGAATTACCAAGAAAGGATACTTTTTGATGCCTTTTTGTGAATCGTCTTCTTCTTCAATCTGAGGAATGCGATTACCATTTAACTTCACTTGAAGATTTTAGAATGCTCAATTATCAACAAAGGGCAATTTGAAAATTGTTCGCATATATTTTTTTCAAAAGTTTGCTCGCTAACTTAGCTTGTTCAATTCCTGTCTAGAAAGATAGATAAGAACTTGATACATTGATTCTGTACTCCATTTGCCTGAAAACAAAAATTACGCTGAAGTTTGCTCGTGTTTCACTTATAGGTGATTTTTTTGCTTTGACCACTTGTTGGATTTTTTAACGTTTTTATTCATTTTCATTGTTCTTCTGGAATGATTTTAGGCCAAAATCTGGTTACTCATCCAAATTAAAGAAACAGTATCAAAAGTAGAAAATGTAATTGT